>JAIFZK010000168.1:1080000-1342500 GCA_027481765.1 Tenualosa thibaudeaui
GTTTTGTAATAAAGCGTTTTTGAAAATTCAATTCTCTCTCTGCAGCTCTCTCATATTTGCTGCCTCTTTCCAAACTCTTTCTCCATCTGTCTCTATCCCTCTTTCTCTTTTTCTATCTCTTTCGTCCTCTCTCTCCATCCATATACCCAATGGTTTCTCTCTCCTCAAAGAGAGATGTATTTACAGTGTGTGTCTCCAGTGTGGACAGACAGACAGACATTTACATTACGTTTACATTTAAAATAAATGCCTAAATGTAATAAGACTCTTTTATCCAAAGCAACTTACAAAAAGAGGATAAGCGTTCAAGTACAGCACAATTAAAAACTAAGAGTGTATATTGCTAAGATGAAATACTATTTTGAAATGGTATTTTGAGATGAAAGTGCAGGACTGTAATAATAGTGCAGTGTAGAGTGAGAGTGGGAGGTGCATTGTAAGTGCATTCCTGGTATTCAGAATTTTTTAGCCAGGAGATATTCTTGGAAGAGCTGGGTCTTCGATAATTTCTTGAAAATGGAGAGGGTATATGTTGCTCAGGTAGCACTCGGAAGGTCATTCCACTAGACAATGTTCCTTGGAGGAGCTAAGTGGCCAGAGGGTAATATAGGGCTTTAAGAGGGTATTTAGGTAGATGGGAGCAGATCCATGAATCACCCTGTTGGCCAACATTAGTGCTTTGAACTTGATGCAAACATACAGACAGATAGACAGACCCCAGAAACTATTCCACACAGGAGACAAGCTTAGTCTCAATCCGCAAAGATACCTAGAGAACAATACAGAGAGAAAGAAAATGAGAGAAAGAGAGAGAGAATAAGAGGGTGGAAGAATAGACTAGACAAGAGTTCACAGTTGTGTGTGTGGGTGTGTGCGTGTGTATGTATGTATGTGTGTATGTATGTATGTATGTGTGTATGTATGTATGTATGAGTGTATGTATGTATGTATGCATGTATGTATGTATGTATGTATGTGTGTATGTATGTATGTGTGTGTGTATGTAGGTATGTATGTATGTATGTGTGTATGTATGTATGTGTGTGTGTATGTAGGTATGTAGTGTGTGTATGTATGTATGTATGTATGTGTGTGTATGTGTGTATGTATGTATGTAGTGTGTGTATGTATGAGTGTATGTATGTATGTGTGTATGTATGTATGTACGTGTGTGTGTATGAGTGTATGTATGTATGTATGTATGTATGTAGTGTGTGTATGTATGTATGTATGTGTGTGTGTATGTATGTATGTATGTATGTGTGTATGTATGTATGTATGTAGTGTGTGCATATATATATGTATGAGTGTATGTATGTATGTGTGTGTGTATGTATGTATGTATGTATGTATGAGTGTATGTGTGTATGTGTGTGTGTATGTATGTGTGTGTGTGTATGTATGTATGTGTGTGTGTATGTGTGTGTGTATGTATGTATGTGTGTGTGTGTGTATGTATGTATGTAGTGTGTGTATGTGTGTGAGAGAGAGAGAGTAGAAAAGCATATGTGGAGGTTCTTTTTCCTGTAAGCTGGTGGGGGTCCCCTTGTGCTCTGTGGCTGGCCAGACCGAGGTCGTTCGGTTTGGCTGTGTGTGTGTGTGTGAGTGTGTGTGATGCTGCCAGAGAGGGTCATTACCAAATGCATGATGGATCTCCGGATCCTTGCACCCCGAAGCTGTTTGACCATAGCGGCACAGCACTCTCAGACAAACAGTGTGTGTGTGTGTGTGTGTGTCTCCTTTCCTCCGACAAACAGACTACTCACTAGAGACGACTAACACGTAGGATTTCATAAATTATATACAGGACCCCCCCCCCTCTCTTGCACACACACACACACACACACACAGTATATGTTTATACTGAAACACTTGTGTGTTTATAATGACATTTCTTGAAGCATAAACCCTGACACATTCACTTTTTCACTCTCTCACACACATACACACAACTGCACCCCTCATCCTAACACACACACACAGACAAACACACACAAACATGCAGGCCCGCACACTAATGCACATACACACACACACACACACACACACACACACACACACACACACAGTTTCTCTGAATTACTGACTCACTGTGAAGCTGAATCAGGCAGAATGGCATAATGCAGGGCATGAGACTACACCATCTCTTCCCCCCAACCTTTCACACGCACACACACACACACACTCACACACACACTTGGTTCTGCCAGGCCCCAGCAGGCATCCGTGCCCAGTGGAAACCGCAGTGGAGGCCATCTTGGCTCGTTTGGCCCCAAAGGGTTTACCACACCCAGTGGAAACCGCAGCGGCAGCCATTTTGGCTCGGTGAAGGGCACTGGGCATGAAATCTGTGGCACTGAGCCGAAGGCATGCATACAGAGAGGCCTGTGGCTCACGCCCAGACACCACAACACCCAAGGGAGCCACATACAAACACATACACACTCAGACTGACACTTTGACAGACACCCAGGAAACACACATATGAACACATACACTCAGACTGACATGTAGACAGACAGACAGAGAGACAGGCAGATAGACAGACAGACAGGTATGAATGGATGGATGTACAAGGATACAAGGACATTTTATTGTCACATGCTTATTGTTAAGTGTCACTGCTTATTACTGTTAAATAACAAAATACAGTTGGCAACCCTAAATACATAAATAAATAGAGAAATAAATAAATCTCCAGAATTTAATCTTATAAATTATGTTGTGATTGCCTATACTGGCAGTGTGGATGTCAATAGGCACAAAATCAAGGTGTTCAGTTGGAAAGTTTGGAAAAAAAACAAAGAAGTCCAGTTGCATATAAGTGAACACCTTGACTACCCTGTCCTGGATGAATGAGAATCTTTACAGACAAAAGGTACAAAGGCGAGGGCTGAGCAGCCATTATCCAGTAGAAGGTTATATGCACTGTGCATACAGGTTGAAAATGATCCTGTGAAATTTTTTATATTAATCCTTGAAATAAAAAATCTTGACAACAGCAATAACATGCAATGTACAACACAAATGAATGATCAAGTATTTAACTTACTGAGGGCTGCCAGAATTTCGTTTTAGGCAACTTTGCGTCACAGAGCTCTGACTTTCAGTGACTCACACATCTTCCAATGTTTCCAGTTCAAGTCTTAAAAGAGTTTGAAAATATGGTGCAATGCATTTAGTGTGATGTCCAAATCAGTTATAATGCAGATGTGTTTGATAAGGCAACCATAAACAAATCTAGTACTTTCATGTCAACTGACATACCTGTTTGATAAGGCAACCATAAATAAATCTAGTACTTTCATGTCAACTGACATATCTGTTTGATAAGGCAACCACAAAATAAATCTAGTACTTTCATGTCAACTGACATATCTGTTTGATAAGGCAACCATAAACAAATCTAGTACTTTCATGTCAACTGACATATCTGTTTGATAAGGCAACCACAAAATAAATCTAGTACTTTCATGTCAACTGACATATCTGTTTGATAAGGCAACCATAAATAAATCTAGTACTTTCATGTCAACTGACATATCTGTTTGATAAGGCAACCATAAACAAATCTAGTACTTTTAATGTCAACTGACATATCTGTTTGATAAGGCAACCATAAATAAATCCTGCCGGTGCCTCTGAAAAGGCCAAAGGATGATCCCCAGTAACTTCCTCCAAGTGCCCCAGTCAGCTGTGTGGAGGGATGACATAGCACAGTGGCCTATGCGCTGAACCTAGGTCTAGTGTGTTCAGCTGCAGTGGCCTATGCGCTGAACCTAGGTCTAGTGTGTTCAGCTGCAGTGGCCTATGCGCTGAACCTAGGTCTAGTGTGTTCAGCTGCAGTGGCCTATGCGCTGAACCTAGGTCTAGTGTGTTCAGCTGCAGTGGCCTATGCGCTGAACCTAGGTCTAGTGTGTTCAGTTGCAGTGGCCTATGCGCTGAACCTAGGTCTAGTGGTTCAGCTGCAGAAAGCCCTGGTTGATGAGTATGTCTCCTTGCTGTTTGGACCTACTGTATCTGATCCTGGTTTACTGATCAAGCTACACACTCAAGGCTTTAATGGATTTAATTCAAATGAAGGAACTATTTCTCTCCAAGCGCTTTTTGACTTAAGGAGTAGCCTCTGATGTGATTATAAAATTATTTGTTTTTGTATGGGAGTGATATTGCAATCAAACTGCATGAGAGTTTGACTTCAGGACTAACTTAATAGAGCATTTAGCTCTGTGGGATCAGTGGTCTTGTTTTGAAAAGTGGCATATATTTAGTTTTGACAAAAATCGGAATTAGGTCGTAAAATAATTTGAAGCAGCCTACATTTTTTCAAAGGTGACCTACGCTAATATTAGTGTTTTCTTTCATTTTCTTTTAAAATAAAAATAATCTGTGAATTAGGCCGGTAGTATATTAGGATTTATTGTCTGGGTTTGTCATTACTAAATTACTTGGCAATCCCTGGCATTGAAATACATCTCAATAATGACACTGTAAATCTTTTCTTTTGCAACAATTGATAAAAGCCGTGCTCTGCTCGGCCTTTATTAGCAACAGTTAGGCAGACAGGCACGCGAGATGATCAAAGAGACAAAAAGAAAAACTGATCTGGGCAATTCCACGCAAACTGTCACGTCCATAATGGCAACAAAATGGTATGGTATTTGCATGATGCAAATGATTATGTTTCATAAAATTACTTCTACAACCAAGAGGAGTGATTGCTCAAATTTTATGTGATTATCATTAACATCATACCATACCATGGCACTGTGTTGGAGTTACGGACTTGACAGTTTTGTGTGTAACTGCCCATCTGTCTAATTACTTTTCTATTTGGGACAAAACCACATAATGGGTGCTTGAACAGTCAGGGAAAACAGAGGACAGACAGACAGCAAGGACAGGTAGACAGACAGGTAGGTTAAGATGGTGAGTAAGACTGTTCTATAGAAACAAATCACATACAATTAAAACATCTGAGGAAAAAGAGAAATTAAAACAGACAGATAGACAAGCAGATAAAATGGTCAGAAAGAAAGACAAAAAAAATCAACTATATTTTACACAAAACCACGGACGTCTGAGCAGAAAGCAACGAAATGGCATACTTGTGACCACAGGCCAATCAGCAAATACTTCAGCAATCATCAGTTGTCCAAAGCTACACATAACAGTGATAAATGAGCTGTCAGCCATTGATGACTTCTACTATGTCCACTTCCCATGAAAGACATCAGGGATGAGCACAGCCAACTACACACACATTTTTTTTATTATTATTATTTTTTGAGACGCCCACAGAAACAGAACAAAAGACCATGGGCATTGTAAAAGACCAGGACATAGGTACCAAATCTTATAAAAATATCTAACATAATATTGAAATATACCATCACAAAGAATGTTCAACATCAGCTGTTACATACTCCTTCTCTCTCACACACACACACATACACACACAGAGTGAAACTCACTCACTCACACACACACACACACACACACACAGAGGGAGAGAGAGAGTGACACACACACACCTAACCACAGGAGTACTCAGAGAATCCTCTGACTAAGCTGTTCTTCTGAAGGCCGAGGGAGTCGACAGCCCTCAGACCAACACAAAGACCTCCAGCCTCTTTCTCTCTCCCTCTCTTTCTCTCTCCACCTCTGTCTATCTCTCCCTCCCTTCTCCCATCTTTCCCTACCCCCTTCTCCCCCTCTTTCTCTCTCTCACTGTCTCTCTCCCTCCTTTGCTTTTTTCTCTTTCTTTCTCTTTCTCTCTCTCCCTTCCTCCCTTCCACCCTCCCTCTCTCTCTCTCTCTCTCTCTCTCTTTCTGTGTCTCTCTCTCTCTTTCTGTGTGTGTCTCTCTCTCTCTCTTTTTCTGTCTCTCTCTCTCTCTCTTTCTGTGTGTCTCTCTCTCCCTTTCCTGACTGTTGACAGCCGTTCCGCTTCTGAGTTTCCCACTGGCGTGCTCCAGCCGGGTGAGTGGCAGTGCGATGCCCACCATTTGCGCCGGAATGTACCGCGGCCCCGTAGATGACACACCACCCTGCCACTGCGGACGCCGACGTGCAGACAGAACAACTCAGAAAAAGCATGGGAAGAAGCTCAAGGAGTGTTTTTTTCATGTCAGCTTTTTTTTTTTTTTTTCGTGACCCGTTCTGTTCATCAAAAGCAGATTATCAAAACAACCAGAGGAGCACTTTGCATGACAACTGTTTGTCTCGTTTCCTCACAAACAGTAGTTTATCATCCAAATGACCAGACGCTTCACAAGTGCTTCTTAAAGATGATTTCTCAATGAATAACCAGAAAAGCAACCAACCTAACCTAACTAACCAACCTAACTAATGAACACAGCCTGAAAATAAATGTACAGATAGATGTAGATGGAAATCAACATACTGAGACAGACAGATAGAAGTAGCAAAATATGGAGAGGTAGATAGACTGACAAATAGATGGATAGATAGATTTAAAGTTAATGTTTAATAGATGAAGTAATATATTAGTAACACAGTAGTGATACTTGCTATTATGGGGTGAGGAGGAGGTGGTTGCAAACAAACCATTTTCAGCAATTTCCTAAAAACAGGGCTAAGCGGTCAGCCCCATGGTCTTCCTGGGCACGAGGACAGGGAAAACATGTCGTATCTTGCGGTGGCGCATTTAAATGGCCTAAACTTTCACAACCACCATCACCACCAGTTACTCACCCCACCCCCCCACCACCACCACCACCACCATCCTTTTATGGAATCCCAAAGAAAGCAAGCACAGAAACAAGGGGCACAGAGAAAAACAAAAAACATCAATTTTGGAAAAAAAATAAAAATAAAAAAAGCCAAGGGGGTTTTCAGGCATCCAAATATTTCTGAGGCTTATTTGGAGCCAATGAGACGTGTGTCATTTTCCACTGCTGATTGGAGCCGTTGTGTTGATCTTTTGCCATCTTTCCTCGTCTCTCCCTCTCTCTCTCTCTCTCTATCCCTTTGTTTCTCTCTATCCATCTTCTCCTTCCTTTTCTCTTCTCCACACTATTTCTCTCCCTTTGTATATCTTTGTTAGTCTCCCCCATCCCACTCCCTCAATCTCTCTCTCTCTCTCATTCGTTGTGTTTGCTTGTCATTACACTTACAGTGACGTCTGCCCTAAAGGTCCCAACTGCCTCCTAACAGTTCCCAGGATGTTAGTAGCATCAGAGACATCCTGAGAGCAACCCAGAGGGGAGTGGGAGAGGGAGAGAGTTGCAAAGAGAGATGTAAAAAGAGGCAGAGGGTACTGTGTGTGTGTGTGTGTGTGTGTGTGTGTGTGTGTGTGTGTAGAAGGAGGCAGAAGGTGTGATGTGATATTATTGATCAAAATACTAATATATACAATTTATATCAATAATACCATACAAGGAGTATATATGACATAAGACATATGAGTTTTACTTTTTTCTTGTTTCTCTCCCCCCTTCTCTCTTTCACACACACACACACACACACACACACACACACACACACACACACACACAGTACCCTCTGCCTCCCATTTGATGAAACTTTTTCTCACACACACCTACATGAGGTAATAACTTTCTCACACACACCCTTGTTTCCTTGGAGTTTTTTCCGGAAAGTTCCCTGTGGCTGAGGAGCTCTAACTAGCCTTGATCCCCTCACTGTGCAGTGGCATGATGAGACAGGACCACTGGAAACACACAGAAACACTAACACATGCTTAGTCACACAAACACACACTTTCTCTCTTTTTCTTTCTCTCTTTCTCCCTCTCTCACACACACTCTCTCTCTCACGAACACTCTCTCTCTCACTCTCTCTGTCTCACACACACACACACACACACACACACACACACACACACACACACACACACAAACAAACATCATGCAAAATAGTCCAGTGAGTACCTTGATTGTGCCAATGATATTACTTCTAACTTCATGTGATCACTTAACATGCGTTAGATATTGGGCTGGTAGTCACAATTGTACCTATTGGTTTGTGAGAACTTTTGGAGTTGCATGGCTGGGAAAGTAGAGGATGCTTTCATCAAAAACGACACTGACTGGGTCTAGGATTAAAACGTGTCACCTGGCCGTTTTCTATTTGTTGTTGTGTTTGTTGTTGACGTTGTTGTTGTCGTTTTCCATACAGGTGCTCTCATGTGTACAAACACACAATGGTGGTTTTGTCAACGAGACCCAAAAACAGTGCCACATACTATCATTCATTTAATTTAGCAGACGCTTTTATCCAAAGCGACTTACAACTTGTCAACTATCAAGTGTTCAGGGCCAGTCTCCCCCAGAGCAACACAGGGTTCAGTGCCTTGCTCAAGGGCACAACGGTGGCAGCTGGGATATGAACCCACAACTTTTCAGGCTACTTGCACGCTAGCCAGGTTCCTTAACTACTCTACCACCACCCCATACTAAGTCATTAACAACCCCAGCCAATCAGCACGTTGCGTCAGGAGCGTGAGAGTAAAGGGACCACACTAATTAAGGCAATCAGCACATTGCGTCAGGAGCATGGAGACCAAACATCAAAGGACTTTTGCCCAGACTAGTTTGACTCCACCTTTAGAATGTATCACGGAAGATACTGGATGCGTAAACATTTTCCTGAGGACAAAAAAACTATAAATCTATAAATCTGTCTGTGTATCTATCTACCTATCTATCCTTATGTCTGTCTATGTATCTATCTATCTGTTGGTCTATCTGTCCAGCTATTGATTTCTATGTATATTTCTCTATATTTTATATTCAGGGTGTCAGTTAGGTCAGTCAGGTTGGGCCTATCTATCTATCTATCTATCTATCTATCTATCTATCTATCTATCTATCTATCTATCTGTCTATCTGTCTGTCTGTCTGTCTGTCTGTCGGTTTTTAATGAAACTCTATGAGTAAAATGTACAGAGACTGTGTGTCTTCATCTAAACCCATCTGAGCAGTAGTGTTGCAGTTGTTGCTGCTGGTGCTGCCACTCGGAGTCTGATTAGCCCCTTTGGCTTTTGACAGCATGGTGCATTTATTAGGGAACGACTGTGGCTGTTCCCATGGCTTGGCCCCGCTGATGGCTTTTACATTGAAATCTGCCATGCAGAACATTTACTTGTACAGGGGGAGCACGCACAGTTTCCAGCCAATGTGCCATGGTACATATCCTCACACACACACACACACACACACACGCACACAGGAGTCAGGGCTACTGCCCATGCTGAGTGATGGGGCTATATACGGCCTGTATTCCTGGGGGTGTCATGTGTATGTGTGTGTGTGTGTGTGTGTGTGAAAGAGGTCAAGAGTGCGTGTGTGAACACAGTGTGTGTGAATGACGGAATAAAGGGTGTATATATTCGTGTTTGCATGTGTGTGTGTGTGTATGTGTGAATGTGTGTGTGTGTTTGATGAGATGGGGTATAAGTGTGTCTGCATGAACGGAGCTGTGTGTGTGTGAGAGAGAGAGTGTGTGTGTGTGTGTGTGTGCCACAGTTTCTGTGATCTGCGGAAGGAGACAGAGAATGAAAATGAAAATAAATAAATAAATGTCATAATTCAGCATGTTTCCATTTGTTAATTTTTCCCCTCCATGCTTCTTGACGCTTGTTATGATGGAGGGGGTTGCAACTCGATGCTGACTCTGCTCCAAGGTGCCGTAAGATTTGTGTCTTAGTGAAGGTTTTGTGGTATGTAATGCCTGTGTGTGTGTGTGTGTCTGTGTGTGTGTGTGTGTGTGTGTGTGAGAGAGAGAGAGAGGCAGTGAATAGGTTGTGTATAGGTTTAATTGTGTATGTGTGTGATTGTAGCTGTACATAAAGATTTGTGTGTATGAGAGAGAGAGACAGAGAGAGAGAGAGAGAGAGAGAGAGCGTCTGCATGGGTGTGTCTCAGACTGTGTTTGTCTTGTAAGGGGTTGTGGTGTGGTACATAATGCTTCTGTGTGTGTCTCTCTCTCTCTCTCTGTGTGTGTGTGTGTGTGTGTGCCTATTTGTGTTGCAAACTGAACTGAAACAGGAAGAGTGTGGGTACTGGCACAATCTCCTCCTCCTCCTCCTCCTCTCCTTTCCCCACAACTCCTTTTGAAGACCCATGAATGGCTCTCAAGAAGCCTTGGAAACATTAAACATCCACTGTCAGCATCCTTCGAAACCTCTTGTGCATAAACACGTTCTTAAGGAAGGAAAACTATGACCACAATATCTCTACTACTTGAAACTCTAGAAAATCGTCACATGACACGACAATGATGGATGAGAAGTTGCTTAGCGAATCAGGATTTGTCTTTCAGGATGATGAGAGAAACAGACCCTGGTGTATCTAATAAGCGGCATTTAGCAGGAAGTGACTCAATCAGATCACACACACACACTTTCTCTCTCTCTTCACGAGTGAGGGTTCAGGCCTTATGGGGTTAGGAAAAGGTGGGGCAAGGTGGAGTCTTGTCTCCTCTTTAGAATCTGTGATGTATGCCTAGTTTGGATGTATCTGTTGACAAAAGCTTAACATGTAACAGGTTTGATACTACAGGGACATTGGAGAGGTGTGTGTGTGTGTGTGTGTGTGTGTGTGTGTGTGTGTGTGTGAGAGAAGGCGTGAGGTTAGTCATGACGAATTTAGACTTTTTTAGACTTTAGATATTTTGAAGTTTGAGTCATATTTTCTTTTGGCGAATTTTCATCCAAGCTGTGATGAAAATCATATTTTCAAATTCATCCGTTCACTCTCTCTCTCTCTCTCTCTCTCTCTCTCTCTCTCTCTCTCTCTCACTCTCTCTCTGTGTCATTTCCTTTCTTTCACTCTCTTTTTCTTTCTATTTCGCTTTTTTATCCGTCTCATTCTTTTTCACTTTCCCCCTTTCACATTCACTTCGCTGGCCGTCTCTTCCATTCCTACTTCTCTCTCTCATTTCTTTCTCTATCTTCTCTTCCCTCCCCCAGAGTGCAGAGTGCCCTGCCCCCCCCCCCCCCCCACCCTTCACTCTCTCATTTGGTTGCCTTCTAGTCTCTAGCCATAAAGTTTAGGAGTTTGGGTTTTGGTGTGCATACACTAGGATGACAAAGGTTACACACTTCTCATTGTCTGCACATATGGACACACACACACAAACTTATTTCTCATGCATTCTTGAGTTCTCTTCAATTTAATCTCTCTTGTTCACTTACTCACACGCAGCAATCATAAAACGTAACACACGCACACACAAACATGCGGTCACTGTCTCTATCTTTCTCACAATTGCACTCTCCAAACAAACCTTCGTCTATCATTTCCCTGAGTTTCCACAAAAGCAAACACACACACACACACACACACACTGTGTGAGAAGCCAACATGGCTGCCACCAGATTAGACGCAGACTGTGGCTTTTATTGGACATGAATGACCTCAGTGTTCTCTTAGTGCCCCTGGGATTAACAGTCCTATTACATATTACCACATACACAAATTTATGGACGCCGATTGTGTCACCACTGCAATGAGCTGATGGGCCCTCAGCTTGGGATGGTGTGTGTGTGTGTGTGTGTGTGTGTGTGTATGAGTGAGTGTGAGTGTGTGTGAGAGAGAGAGTGTGTGTGTATGTGTGTGAGGCCGCCTGGGAAAGAGCTTAACTAGAGGCTATACTTGGACACTTAACAGCATGTCACTTTTGACTCCCATAATTGTTTTCCATGTGAGAGAAAGAGAAAGGAGTGGAGAAGAGAGGAGTGGAGGGGAGGAGAGGAGAGTCAAGAAAAAAAATGGCAATCAGAGACAGGCAAATTAGAAGGTGGAGAATGGCATGGATCACTTGTGCTTATGCCAGCTCTTTCTCTTTTCCTCTTCCTTTTTTCTCTCTATTTCTATCTGTCCGTCTCTCTCACTCTATTTGTCTGTTTTTTGTGGGCTTCCTTTTGGATGACTCCATTTGGATGACTCACCCTCTGTCTCTCGCTGCCTGTCTCTTGGCCTTTCACTCTTACCCTCTTTCTATCTCTCCCTCTCTTTTTCTTTCTATCCCTCTCTCCCTTTCTCTCTCACTCTCTCTCACCATCCCTCACTCTCTCTCTCTCTCCTTACACAAAACAAGACATTTTTGCTTAATGCTGCATTTGTTGAGCAAAGAGAAAGTAGTTTGACTCTTGACATTTCAGTCAAGTGAAGCAGTAGACTATTTGGAAATCACGGGAAAGCTGGAAAGCTACCTACAGTCTACAGTTAGAGGTAAGGAAATGTGCACATTAGCAATCGCTAGGTTACCTACAGTCTACAGTTAGAGGTAAGGAAATGTGCACATTAGCAATCGCTAGGTTACCTACAGTCTACAGTTAGAGGTAAGGAAATGTGCAAATTAGTAATCACAGCCCATTGGCCATCAACCACGGGACTCTGCATTTCACCTGGAAAAGTGAAAGTAAACTTGCACCACATCATATGTAGGGCTACATAACCTAACTGGCCATGCTGCAGGTTCATTTGACATGTTGTGAAGCTACATTTTACCACAAAGTTAATGTTATAACTAGCTTTATTTTGCCTGCTATATAGCCTGCCTAAACAGCAACATTTTTTGGATTGTGATAAAGTGAGGTTGTGTTAATGCACTATTAACACGTTAACTTCAACATCTCTAAACATAACATAACAACATGACATGAGACACGGCTATTATAAGACTACAAGGGAAGCTCTGCATCTCCTAAAATGTCACCAAAAAGATTAACATCAATATCGTTGCATAATATCTTCAGTTACATTGTTCCGAAGTGTAATTTCAGGTCCATAACCTCAAGTTAGTTCTGCCATTGAGATCCCATTGATTCATTCAAACACTGTGAAGTCCACCTCTGGACTACGCTATAAACTATGCTCAACACAAAGCTTGACATTAATTGGACTGATGCAGGATGATACCGCAAAAACGTAATTTCCAAGGAAGCTCAGCTCAGGGTGGGCACAGACGAGCCTCTGTATGATGACTGCCTATGACGAGCTACCAATGAGGAACCTCTTTGATTGACAGCGTTCTGCATCACACACTTTTCCGGTTTGATGCAGCTACGCTACTAGCTTAGCGATGGCTAACGACAGTGATGCAGAGGGTAGAACACCTGAGCACAGGTAGAGAGGGAACAGGGAGAGTTAGAGGGACAAACAGCACTGGGAATACAAAACGCAACAGAGAAAATGCATACAAAATGAAAAACATCTGAAGGGAAAAAATAGTTCCTTGATTGTTTTATCTGGGGGAGCAGATGATCAGTTAAGAAGGAGCTGAGCTCATTTATTCATGTTTGTCATCCTCAACAGGGCAGGACATGGAAAAGGTGGAGGTGGAGGTGGTGGTGGAGGTGGCGGATGTGGTGGTAGTGGTTAGTCATCGCACTCCAGCTTTGTTATGGCGGCAGGGACGTGGAGGTAGGAAGTGAGAGCGAGAGACTTTCATTCGCCTGGACACAGGGGGTGGGGGGTGGTGTTCCGTCCAATCAGTGAAGAGGAAGAGCAAAACCCATTTTAAACAATGCAACATGGACGCTTGCTGTCATCACCTGTGCTAGAACAACACACTCAAACATTCCCTCTCTCTCTCTCTCTCTCAGGCATTGTCTCTCACTTACTCAAGACACAGGTGTGAGACATATCGTGTTCTTACACACACACACATAAATAGGCACACACTGACAACAACAACAGCCATCAACCAAATATGTTTTCTGATCTCTTGATAAGAAAGGCTGCCATAAGAGGGCTCCTTGTGCATTCAGGTCTCACTCCCATAAATGGCCTTCCCATGTTTTACTTTTCCGTGTGGTGCTGGTGGTGGTGGAGGGGGTCAAGACAAGACAATATGGCAAAGAAGTAGACCCTATCCCTCTAAATGGAGGGTAGCAGATGACAGCGTTACCATGGTGATAGGCCATAAACAATGAGAAGTCCTCCCCCCCCCCGAACCCTCACCCACGCCCCGCCCAAATGCGTTATTCATGGGCCCTGTGAACAAAGCCCCAGGCCCTATTACCACAACAGGTCTGTAAGGAGGGAGCAGGCATGACCAATCACTCCCCCTTCACCTGGGCCTGTAACTGCTATCAAAAGAACCCCCCACCAACACTACACACACACACACACACACATTCGTCAGTCATCACGCAGTGAGAGAAATCTGATTTTAGCTCATGAGGCAAGGCAGCTTGCCTGAGTGCCAGACGCCAAGTCCATTTAAATACTGCATATTAAAAAAGAATTGCCTTTGTAATGTGTTAGCGAGTGGCGATGATTTCATGCGTTTGTGTGATTGAAAGCAGTAAACACATTTTATGTCTAACAACATTGTGAAATTCACCAGAGTCATAAAACACCAGAATGGCTTAGATGATTAAAAACAAAAACTTTTTCTGGCAAGGTTCATGGACTGGAAACTTCAGCAAATGAAGAACAAAAAGAAAAGAATGAAAGAAGAAAGGAGAAAGAAAAAATTAGCTGTATTTTTCTTTCCATCTTGGGCAGTCACACAGTAAACACAGTTCTGTTTGACGACCTCTCCAAGTCCACACTTCACAACCTTCTGGCAAAAGTACACTTTAATCAAGCAGAGCAAACTAACCTATTTAATTGAAGTAAACCCACCTATTTAATTTAAGCAAACTCACCTATTCCATCTGACGCCCATCTTTTTTTTTAAGCGTTTCAAATATTGGCAAAGGAGTGTTTGTACACATTGCTGGCCAGATGCGTTCAAGTTTTTCAAGTTTTAGTTAGAAGAAGTTTTCGTTTAGTTTAGTTTGGAAAAGACTTGACATTAGAAGGCTTGACATTTTGTTTTGTCCGGTGTCCTCCTGACACAACACTATTACTGTATTAGGTTGCATGGGTGTTTTCATTCCAGCAAAGAAAAGACTTTATTAAACAGCAGTACATTAAGACACCTATTAAGACAACTATTAAGCACATACTCATTAAGCACATACTAATATTTTGTTCACTGTTACACACAGTATTTAGCGAGTTTTCAGATTTTAAAAAAAGCTAATTGGTTAGAGTTAGATAAAGTCAACCAACTGTACAAAGAATACAAACTGTTAGTAGAATATTTTCCTGTTTCCTGTTCCAGACTGAGACTGAACTTATGACAGTATTTTCAGATATGAGATAATGGATTAAACTGGTTTGTTTACTTTTTATGTGTCACAGAATCTGTGCCACTCTTCCCAAGAACACAAAAAAACTGAACAAAACTGAAACTGATACAAGTGGGTTTGTGACTGAAAGTGCTGCTGGAGAATGCATCACTGAGCAGCTAAGCAACTGTTGCTCGGCAACACAGACAAAATCCAAGACCCAGGACAAGAAAAAAAATAAAATAAAAAATACAACAAACACACGACAAACACGAGTGATCTAAGTCATGGCGGCCTAAATTAATCAGAGCCTACGGTGATGGGCCCCAGGGGGTCTTTTGGTAGTCGCTGATCGACATTAATGGTCGTATTATAAGGCCATTAGAAAGCCAGTCATGGTGTGAAAAGGGGGCCTCTCCATTCAAAACGGCTCATCCCTTGGGGAAGATGCAGCTCAACAAAAGAGTTGTCCCGACGACCAAACAACCAACCATCAGACAACTTTTTGAAGAAGAAAGAGCCGGAACAAACAGCGATTTGGACTGTGCTGCTCAAACATATACAAACACATATGAAAACTCACAGACACACACGCACCCATACACACATACTCACACACAAAAACACTGCACACACACATACACACACACAATGGCCCCAGAAACAGTGTCTATTCAGAGACACTCTGGCAGTTTCTCCCATATAGTTTATTCTCATATAGTGCATGCAATGGTCACACAAATAGATTGCAGCCATTTTTGCACCCAGGAGGACAATCACTGGGGGGACTGAGAGACTGTCTTGGTGTGGGTGTATGTGGGGAGACTGAGAGACTGTCTTGATGTGTGGGTGTATGTGGGGGGATTGAGAGACTGTCTTGGTGTGTGGGTGTATGTGGGGGGATTGAGAGACTGTCTTGATGTGTGGGTGTATGTGGGGGGATAGAGAGACTGTCTTGGTGTGTGGGTGTGTGTGTGTGTGTGGGGGGGGGGGGGGCAAACAATGTGGCCGACAAATAGGAGCAAACCACAAACCAGGCGGCAACCAGACCCAGGCCGATTAGCAACAGCTGTCGATACTATAGGCAGTGGGGTGAAGGCAGAGGGTGTGTGTGTGTGTGTGTGTCTGTGTGTGTGTGTGTGTGTGTATTAAGCAGTGTGTTTAGGCCTTTCAGAAGTAAGGGGTAATGCTGTGCCCCCTCAACTGTGCATCTTTAGTAGAAGACCTTGCCCTGCTATGATATCCATCCAAACACTTTTCACTGTTGCGCTGTTCCCCATCCTCGCCCTCACACACAACACACACACACACACATAAACACACACACACACATAAACACACACACCCTTTCCACCCTGCAATGAAATAGTTGCTAAAGGCTCATTTGTTCCTCTTATTCTGAATGGTGGGCTGGACGGAGGCAATTCAAGAGAGTGTGAGCGATAGAGTGCCTTGTGTTGTTTCTCTTTTTGTTTTTGTGTGTGTGTGTGCGTGTGTGTGAGTGTGTTGGGGGGGGGGGGTTGTTATGAGGGATTAATTGAGTGTAGCAAATCGGCAGGGATCTCAATAGGGATCAATAGGCAACAGGGCCATATGGCCACTTAGAGAGAGAGAACAGTGAAAGACTGATCCTAAATAGAGAGAGAGAGAGAGAAAGAAGGGGTAGTGTGTGTGTGTGTGTGTGGAGGTAGAGGGGGGCTCTATTGAAAAGAATACAAATCAGTCCTAACCTTATCTAAGACTCAATTATCCTATTCATATTCCAAGGGGAGGGAGGGAACAAGGGAGGGGATGGAGAAAAGAAATGAAAGAGAAAACAGAGAGAGAGATAAAAAGGGACGGACGTCAAGACCCTGGAGGTGCACAGATGGCCGAGGCGACGGCTAAGAAAGAAACTTTTCTGCTGGGACCAGAACTATTTTCTGGGCATCTCTTTTCTTTGCGTCAAATTCACCGTAGAGAGACTTAGGGGGGACCTGTTTTGTCCTGGACCGTTGTTATATTGCGTATTCATTGGCGTCTTATGGGGCGAGCAGGTCTTTTTCTCTTTCACACACATGTCTTTTTTCTCTTTAAGGGCTTCTTGAGGGACAGACAATGAAAGGAAAGAGAAAATAAGCTCAGCTCATGAATCGTGGATGAGATGAGACAAGGTCTGAAGGGTGAGGGTGAGGACCGAACGTTAGGGATATTATTTTCCCATCATGCAATGGGCCAGTGTCAGCCAATTCAAACGATATTGTTGTCCTTTTTTCTGAGGACCAGGAGGAGGAGGGGTGAGGGAGGGTTGGCTGGTGGTGGGAACACAGACATACGAACACATACAGTTGCACACACACACACACACTCACACATACACACAGAAAATCAGTTCTTTAGTCAATGCCATCACCTGAACACACAAACAGACAGTACACACAGTGTGATGATGCATCCAATGACTAAAAAAAATATATATATTTAAGTGTGTGTCTGTGTGTGTGTGTGTGCATGCATGCATTTGTGTGTGTGTGTGTGTGTGTGTCCACCTGTGCCTGCTGCTAGTCGCCTGTTGCTCACACTTCTCTGCTAAATGAACATCTATAATCCCCCTTTTCACATTCACACCCCCCCCCCCCGCACACACACACACAGACATCTACCCACAGACAAGCACACACACACACACACACACACACACACACACCCTCCTGACAGCATCATTCAAGAGCTTCTGAGGGACCTGAGAAAGACAAGCCCACAAAGGCCCCACACAGAATGAACCAGGCCATGAATTTAGGGTCTTCTATTAGAAGAGTGCCATGTGTTACCCCCATTGAACACCCCCCCCCCCCCGCCCCCCCAGTACACACACACACCTCCTCACAACGGTCTGCCTCCCTATGACAGCCACTTGTCAGACACCCAAATGGAGGCTCGCGAGAGATTCACTGAGCTAAAGAGGCTCATTCAAGCCTTTATATGCTTTTAAGTGCTTCTCTGTCATTATAAGAGACTTATAATTGAGTAGAGGAGAATGGATGCCACCCCACCCCACCACAGCCCGCAATTCCCATATGCTCACAAACTCACAGACACACACACACTCAAACTATAGCTAACTATAGCTGAACCTTTTTTTTTACACTGATACCCCACATCTCCAGAACAGTTCAAATGTTTTCTCTCTTATGTGTTTCTCTTCCTGTATCTGCAAATTATATTTTACAAGGGCTTTTACTGACTTACATGGCATATCATATGGTTATATCATTTTATATTATCTTATATTAAATGTGACAACAGAGACATTTCACATTCACAGACATTTCAATAACCCCCCCCCCCACACACACACACACACACACCACACACACACACAAAGAAAAAAAAATTGTCTTCAAAATTGACATTATTTTCCTGTGTCCTGTTCCAACAATACTCTTAGTTCCAGACGCATAGATATGAAATATGGACTGTTCTCATTATGGTTTGTGTCAAGTAAGTTTCTTAACAAAAACAAAAAACAAAACACAACACCAGCAGTTAAGTGCAAAGTGGTTGATCGATGGCTTTGGGAATGGGAACATAGCCCTGAACCCATACACACACACACACACACACACACATATTCACAAGCATGCCTATAACACACACTCACATACACGCACAGTCATGCACACACACACACACACACACACTTCCACATACACAAACACACATACATGCACTTACACAAATGTGCCCACACATGCAAATGCGCGCACACACACACACACAGAGAGAGAGAGAGAGAACTATTTTAAGATATTAGGCCACATTCATTCTCCAGCTAATCTAGCGTCAGGCAGGGTCCCTGGAGGCGTTTTTGTTCTTGCGATAAGACAGAGTATTACGGCCCCGGAGAGCCGATTAGCGTCTCCGCAGCCTGACGCGGTCTCCACTCCTGACAGCCGCGCGGTCAGAAAGAGCGATGGAGAGAGACTGAAGACAAACAGGGTGGCCGATTATGGTCCAGCAAACCCACACTACCACCACACACACACACACACACACACACACACACACACACACACACACAAACCCCACCGGCTTCTCCAAGCAATTGCTTGAAAGATAAGGCAAGGATTTCCCGCCAACATCCTTGAAGACGGGACACGTCTCACTCGTGCACTGGGAAAACCCAGTGGTTCTCCTGGTTCCCTAGCACACCCAATCAGTGTGTGTGGAGTGTGTATGTGTGTGTGTTTATGAGTGTGTGTGTGTGTGTGTATGTGTCTGTGTCTCTGTGTTTGTGTATGTTTGTGTGTGTGTTTATGTGTGTCTCTGCTATTCAAACCTTACAGCCCCCCGGCTGGGCACACAGTATGGAAGGGTCAGCCGGTATCTAACTAGGAAGGAACCGGGGACAAAGCCCTTGCACATAAGGGTCAAACCAGGCATGGGATGCTGGGACCTGGCCCCTGCCAACCACTCGCTGTGAGAGCGGATCTCCTGAGCGCCCCAGCCAGCCGTCTCAATGGGCACCTTACTGGGGCCAACGTAAATCACTCAGTGGCAACGACCCCTACCCCCCATCCCCTTCCCCCCTGCCCGCACCCGACCCCTACATGGTGCACAGAGCAGGGAGTCCAGGAAAGTGAATGGGCAAAGCAGAGGTCACAACCAAAGCCTTCTGGGAAGCTGACCAAAGACTCGCTGACAAATATACAGCACCAATGGCCACTGTTTCTTTTCTTTTACAGTACTACTAGAGAGAAGAAGGCTGATACAAAATTTGAAATTGTCAATTTCAATGACATACTAACTCTGTTGTACATATGTTAATAGTGCACATGTGATATTCTTTTAGTACTACTAAAGGGATTAAGGTGACTAGAGCCAATCCCATTGTAAATTTCAACTAAGTATATTGTTAGTATGTAAATAAAGCACATGTCCAATTCTGGGTCTGATTCTGAGTGTGCTGGTATACTGAGTAAGCAAGTGCCTTCAGTGACTCTCCAAATAAGGTCCATGTTATGACTGAGATACTGATTGTGACCGTGACTCTAACAAAAGAACAAAGGGAGTTTAAAAAAGTGACTGCTGAAAATGGATGCAATGACCTAACCTACTCGGGTGAAACAGCGGAATCCAGCAATGATGGCTTACAGTTAAAAGTGAACTACAGCTGAACCACAGAAGAAGGTCAAAACAGTGCCTTCTACAACTAATGACTGCAAGTCAGCCTCCTTTCATCCAGACATGGACAACAATCAGATACGGGTTGGCACAGACAATGGGACGGCTTCCTGGGCTAAACATGCGATGAATAGCTTTTGAAATGGTACGCAGTGGACCTCAATACGGCAAGGAGGCTTGCATTTATGCACAGATTGAAAACAGCACACAAGACAATGCAAAGTGCAAGCTATTTATGGGCCACTCTCACACACACACCCCCCACTCCAAACACACACACACACTGCAACACACACCCCCCACTCTCACCCCCCACTCCAAACACACACACACACTGCAACACACATACACAAAATCATCTAGTCTTGATCAGACCAGTGGTTTCCTCTGGGTCTCTGGACCCTCCCAACCAGCTCAGTCATTCACTAAATCCATCCAGTTGCACCCGAGTCTGAGGACAACCGTCCCCATCGGTGCAACTAGAGGAGTGTTATGCAATGCCACGAGTTGCGTCAGGACTCCGGGCGCACACACACACACACACACACAGAGACACACACACGGACAGACACACACACGTCTCTTTTTCTTTCATTCTCTATTTTTCTCTCCTTCTCTCTCCCCCTTTCTCTGTCTCTCTCTCTCTCTCACACACACACACACACACATACACACAAACATAGTGGGAGAAAGAAAAGGAAAAAAGAACAGGAGAGAAAGAGAGAGGGAGAGAGAGAGAAGAGGAGAAAGTCTGGGATTGCATTCTCGTGGGAATTTCTTCATGGAGGCTTGAGAAGCTGCCCTACAGCCTGGGTGAGCTCTTAAATCTCCACTGGTTTTGAGGTCAGGACGAATGGAGAGAGAAAGAGAGACAGGGACAAAGAAAGAGAGAGAGAGAGAGAGAGAGAGAGAAATAGCACTGTAATTTCAATTTGTTTGTTTCTTGTTTTTGTTTTTTCCCCCTGGGCTTGTGTGAAGATGGTAAAGCACAAACCAGTGATTTGGTGGCATTTTATATGTGTTGCCCCAAGCTGATTGTCCCCCCTCTCAAAGCGCAGCAGAGACCATATGGTTTGAGTGAAATCAGCACACCACTAATTTATCAATTGCATTTGTATATTGTTGGGTTGTGTCAGTGTGGTATGTATTTATAAAACACTGCTCTCAAGTTTACGTTTCATGCACTGTCCCTTTGTACTCCCCACTGCCACATTAAGTAATAGTAAACTACAGCGAAGACGTTTGAGGAAGAGGTGGAGGCAATGTGTTGATGAGTAAACCCACAGAAAGTATACGTCATGACAAGGAGAATAGGGACTGCTGTCTTGTTGAAATCATTTGGACAATATAACTTGAGGTACTTCCCAAGATTTGCTTTAGTAAAAAAAAAAGACGAGAATTGGCAAGCAGACGGTTATAGTGGAGACTGTGACTCTAAAGGTATTAAGCTACTGCCACCTTGTGGTGTTTGTTTGTCACAACAATTATGAAAAGGTCTGGTGATCTAGAACATTGATTCCCAAACAGGGGTCCACTCCAATGGACTGTGCACTTGATGGGACTACTTCTGCACTTAATGTCAAGGCCCTGCACCTGCAGTCGAACTTGTGGCACTCCGTGCCAATACTAATCAGTTGTTTTATGTTCTACTTGTAGAGAATCATCAACACGTATGAGTGAGGGGGTACTCATCGTATGACAAAAAGGCTCAGGGGGTACACAAGACAGAAAATGTTGGGAAACACTCTCACCAAGATCTGACCATGTTAAAATAGTAATAATAATAATAATAATAATAATAATAATATGTTAATTCATCACTTAATTATGGGGGTCCAAATGTGCCAAAATTACATCTTTATTAACATTTATGTCAGCTGAAGATGTATTCAGAAATGTTGTGGTCTGCAATATTGCACTGGATGTGTCAAAATGTATTGGTCTCATTTTTACTGTACTAAAATGACATTCTTATGGAATTGCATTATGTGTTGTTGATATTGGTTTTGCTGTTACACATATTGTCTTCTTTGGCAGATTTTTGTTGTTTGATATAGAGGTTACATATGTTGTCTTCTTTGTTCCACACTTCTTTGTTGTCGTCTTTGGCATTAGCTGTTCTCAAATCTACTTACATTGTTGTCACAGCTTGTCTATATCTATCAAATGTTATGATTGCCCAAAGTCAGCTCATCAGTTCATTTATATATATGAAGAGAGAGAGAGAGAGAGAAAGAAAGAAAGAGACAATTATGAGAAAAACAAGTTGATAGACTGGCTGAATAGAAGGTTAGAGAGTAACAATTTAATATAAAACCCAATTTCACCAAAATATTGCCATTCAACACTTTCCCATTCACTCTTTTCTAGGTATGTGCCAGTAAGACATGGGTAACAATAGGTAACATATCTAACAGCAACACCAATGGCAAAGAAAACAACATATGTAAGCAAATCCAATGACAAAGAAGTAAACACAAACCCTAGCATAAGAATGCACAGACGATTTAATACAGTAAAAATTAGCCCTATCACAGACGATTGTTTTTAGTACAGTAAAAATTAGCCCAAGACATTTTGACACAGCCAATGCAATGTTGCAGAGTCCAGGACAAATGATGCATCCTCAGTTGACATAAAGGGTCGACCAAGATGCCATTTTGGCATATTCAGAACCCCATAGCTGCCTGGGGATCTTCATCACATCACCTTGACTTAGTTTGCTAAGTTAAATTTGATCTTGAGAAAAATATGGTAATGAAATCTTCAAATTTGGTGTTTCTGTTTGGTGTTTGAAATTACACTTGTACATACACACACACACAGTACGCATTTTCTGACATATGAAGACTTTTATATGCTCTTTATCTACAGTTATACAACACTGAATGGAATGATACAGGATAAAACGCTACAAATAGGCCTTCTGCAGTTGATGATTTCTTTTCTATGTTTATTTCAAGTATATGTCGCCATCTTGTGGTATACTTTGGTCATGCTTATTTTGTGCTGAAATGAGAGAAAGGGGTCAAAGCAAAAAAGAAATCTTGCATTTTATGAAAAGTATTACTGCTGTAATACATGAAAAATGGACATGAAAAATGCAGTTTTTCAGTCACAGAACTGCCGTTTAAGTACAGCCAACTACATTAATTTAGTCCTACACAGTACAGACATATTATAGAAAAATAACTTAAATATTAATATTTCTGTAACACGGTCATTTCTTTGTTAACAATGATTTTCTGTTACATCTGTATTCATTAGGCGGACCCCGGTCCGGATACGGACCCAGATGAGGTTTCATTCGGACCCAGACCTATCCCATCGTGGGTAATAATCTGCAGTTTACCGCTCATTTTATTTTAGTTTTCTTTATTAAAACACAGTTATTCAAAATAAACCGAATTGCAGAGCGAATTTGCATTATAAGTTGGCTATCATTCAGGCCTAGATAGCCATGGCGGCCCACTATGATCATTTACACAATATGGAGAGGCATACACTATAGCCTAACAGAGGACATGTGTGCACATTGTGTTGGCAAAATTTTTAATGAAGCGCAGTTGTTTGTTGTACTACATCAAGATTGACAACAATTTTGACCTATCGTGACTGACAACAGATCTCAGAAAGTTCGGGGTGTTCTGAGTCCGAACACTCGTAAATTTGTTGTGGTTTACTTAAAGTTTTCTCCTCTCCGGATTGACAACAATCGAATCGCGCAATGTAGCCTTACATGCAGGTGGCTTATTTGCTAGTGATTCAGGTTGCAGACAAACACTCAAATTCTTGAATCATTAAGCCTTGCACAATATTTACAAATTGCATGACTACGCCTTATTTGTCAATGACAATTGCAGACTATGCATGTGGTCTTTGGAGTTGTGCAAGTGCAAAACAAGTTAGGTGTAGATTTTGCACAGGCCTGCACCCATTAGACATCATTTTAAACTGAAGACATTGCAGCAAAAAAGCACAGCATTTGTATGTATTTGTTTTTTTTTTTTTTCGTGTATTTTGAACAATTGACCTGTGCTTGTCCGGACCCTCGAATCAAAGAAACGTTGGTGTGCGGACCCTAGACTTTTATAAATCTATATATATCTCTGGTCTAAGGACACAGGACAGAACTAGTCATACGTGGGATCACTGTAAATTCAGGGCTAAGCAAAGAGAGAATCGACATCAGCCTCAGACATAATTAATTGATATTCGTTGTAAATTGCGACGAGGAGAGCGCAGCTAGAGACCACATGATCTTTAAACAGAGGAAGAAGAAACGTTTGTGAAGGAGGATGGCCCTAGGCAAAACAGTCTATTGCTTTCGCAGTCTTTGTCTTTCAGGAACAAATTGTTCACTTGCTTGTTTTATATGTCGATTGTAGACTGCTTACCCACGGGTTTGGGCGTGTCCATAATAGTTCTGGCCTACGATTAGAGCTCTACAGACTTTACAGCCTGCCGCTATTCCAATTGTAATGTAATTTTATGAGATTTACTCCCTGACATTATATTAGTGTACAATTCTCTGAAGGCTGAAGGCTCTACTATACCAACCAAACAGTCCTCTCTCTCTCTCTGTAAAGATAAACCAACGTACAAGGGATTGGATAATATATTTAATTTGCATTAACCGCACTTGTGAAACACTACAACTAGCGCTTTGCAACCATAGCTTTGCATTTGTGATTATGTGAAACGTTTTGCATTTTGCACTGGGTAGCACATATTCATTTCATCAGACTACCAGTCTTCATTCAAGTTCTATGCACAACATTAAATTTGCACATTTTAATTAGACTAATATGTTTATCATAATGTGGGGTGCTCAGCCATGGAAAGAGGATCACAGAAAGTATATATCCTGTGGTTATTCCTTTTCTGAGCTTTAGCTTTTGCCTCTGGGTTGTAGGCCCAGCAGAGACTCTCAGACAGAGAGAGAGAGAGAGAGAGAGAGAGAGAGAGAGAGAGAGACAGAGAGGGAGTGAGAGTGAGAGACAGAGAGAGAGAGTTAGAGACAGAGAGCTTTTGGCTCTCTAAGGTTGTAGGCCCAGCAGAGACTCTCAGACAGACACAGAGAGAGACAGAGAGAGCGAGTGAGAGACAGAGACTAATTGTGTAGATCTAAATTAGTATTAGCCTACTTTTCCCATCTTTTAAATTATTTATGCTTCTATTTTTACTTAATGTATGTTATATTTAGATTTTACATCTTTCAAATAATTTTGCAACACAAAAACATACACATTATATATATATATATATAACATTTTCTACCTCAACAACCCTCTCTGGTATTCAATTACACCAGTATTTGAAGAAGAAAGTTATGAGAAACACACGCTGATGGACAGAACCTGTAACAGCCTCAGTGCCTTATCAGGGTGAGGGTAATGACATTCAAATACAATGCCATTATCAGCTCTCACTACTTCGCAACTCAAATACAATGCAATGACATGTGACACAGATGTATATATATATATATATATCCACTAATGCTGAACCAACTGAACCATCTGCAAATTGCATCTGACAAAGTAGGTTAAGACCCAGTGGCTTCTCTTGAAGAACATCCCATTTTAGGTGAGTTTAAAGTTGATTTTATTACCAGACTGTTAATTCCTCATTTAACTTCATTGCAACACTTCAATAGCTCAGCTGCAGTTAAGTATGGGCAGGTGTCAGGGCATTCATCATTACGCATAGGAGAATGTTCACTGTGTGGGTTGCTGTGACTGTTCTCAGCTCACTCCGGTCACTGAGACCAGTTGTGAGGAACTTTCCCAGTGACTATAAGTTTTCACGAGTTACAGTAATTTCTTGGTCTTTGGAAATGTGCGCACAACTGAGACTATATTGTGATGCTGACAGCTATATCATTGTGTCTCAGCAAAATAACCAATGACCTAAAACTTAAAAAAACTACAACTTGCTTGTCATGGATATGCTTTTTTCTTGTCCATCAAAAGCTTCCCACAGGAACACTCAACTATGCATGGGTGGCTGAGGGCTTGTTGGGCATTGGGTGTAAAGACCTATGGGCAATAAATGGCAACCAAAATTGTTAGACACGGATACCTTCCCTGATGCTCATAAATGAAGGTGATCGTAGTATTGCCACAATAGGACAGCCTGTGTCAGGCTATCAGTTGAGACATTGTTTTATATACACACACACGGTAACACATTTTGTCATAATAGTCTTTGCACCACAAAGGAAGCAGAGCTAAGTATCCATGAACAACATTGTGAAATGGAGTGGCAATTAAATTTAAAGAGCATAGTTCGTTGAAACACATATACAGTCCCAGATATGTGTGAACCTAGATCTAGTAAATGTGTTCTCGAATTAGGATATGAGGCAAATGGCTTAGGAATAGCACTTGACATGACATGTTTTGGTTTTAAATTTTTTTTAGAAAATTAAGATGAGAAAACAAAATATTTTAGAGAGAACATAATAATCAATTATCATTATTGATAATATTATCATCATCATTCTATTGTGTGTGTTTAATAATACATTATATACTGTATTTAATATAGGCTATTTCTTCACAGTTGAAGCCCACACACAATGGCTCAACTTACAACAATGATTTTTGTGATGGCTGTCACTGAACTTGCAATGGTATGAATGATTCAATGTGTTTCCACCTGTAGCATAATCATTATTCATGACCTACACAATTTTATAAATTTTTCTCCGATTTTTTTTTTGCCTTCAGGCTGTCATCACTATCAACATGAATCCCAATGCAGTTGATGATGACTTTAAAAACTGCTGTGATAAAATGTCATATTTAGTTGAAACAAAATTTCTCAAAGCAGAGAAAAAAGATGATTTTAAAAAGGCATGGAACGAGGCTGAAGAAGACATTAAAACTGTTAAACTGGACAAAGGCCTGAATAAAAATCACCTCATTGCCATGTCTGTGTTTTCAAAACCATCACCACAATTTTATAAATTTCTCAATGATGCTGTACAAAATGGTAAAGATGACTATATGAATAACAATTTTGCATACTACTCCTTTTATTTCTTACTGGTAGATGCCATACAACACATAAATAATGGCAATGCCTGTAAAACAACTTATCGCGGATTGGCAGAACCCATCCAGCAGTTGACAGTAGATTCAGTTATTCGATTTGGCAGATTCTCATCAACAACTAGCGATCCTGCTGTTGCTGTGATTTTTGCAAATTCTGAGACATGTTTTGAAATTGAAACATGTCATGGAGCAGAAATTTCAAAGTATTCGAAAGTTCCAGATGAAGAAGAAATACTAATACCTCCTTACGAGAAGTTTAAGGTTGTTGAGGCCACTGATATACATTCAACTCTGAATGAGTGCAAAGCTACTTACAAGCTGAAGAGCGATGGCACTCTAAGTAATGCGAGATGTGCTGTTGCTAGATGAAGCAAATACCACACCATTTGAAATGTAGAGAAATGCCATAACTCAACAATTCTTGGATACTCGCTAAATGAAAATCTAGTTTTGTGTGTGCAGAAAATGTAGCATCTTTGAAATTTGTCTGAGTTTATTTCAGGGCTTTTGTCTATGATGAAATACTGTAAATCCTTATACTGTATTTTCCCTCTCCTGTATTACCTGTATTGTACTTCAAATAAAGCAAAATTCATGGAAACATTGAAATCTCAGTAGGTTCTTGCTTGGACAAGCCCACAAAATTGCAGACTGAGGACAACAGAAAAATAAGGCATATGACTCATTCTCACATTTTTAGGAGCAGTAGGCTATTTACTGCCCAGGCTGCACACTTAACCAAACTAAACAAATCTTCAGGCTTTATAGGCTAGAACTAGGCTTAATTAGGAATGACAATTGGTGTTGCGTAGCCCTAAGTCATCGGTTCTCAAACTGGGGTCCGGGGGCCCACAGGGTTCCGTAGCACATTGCCAGGGGGTCTGTGAAAACGTTTGCTACAAAGTATGAACTTGTGGGGAGAAAAACACTACAGATCAGAATAGAGCCCAGTCACATTTTGCACATTACTCCCATCAGCATAACACTGGTGACAATTAGCTTACATGACACATTGCATCAATCTGTCAAAACACTTTCCTAAAGCATTATCATTAACTGCAAGCAAAATAAAAATGAGTTATTATGAAATGAGTTATGTGAAACAAATACTTTTTTCTTCTTTTTAACCCCTTGGCGACGGCCCATTCAAATATGGTTCGATTTCCATTTAACCTTACCGATGAAAAAACATTTAGATATGTTGTCAACAGTTAGCCAATCACTGTCCGTTTTCATAGGCTATTGGCTGAATTTTAGATCATTACACATGTTGTGAAGCGCCGAGTAAAAAAGTCCCGCCTACTTCCTACATTCGTCTCATTATCAGCTTTATGCTGCATGAAGATGTCGGACCGTAAGTATGCCCAGGTGCGTTTATCAGCTGCTGAAGTTGCAGAAATATGTTGTCAACACATATATGATGACAGTGAAACATGCGGAGGACGAGTTGGACCTTGAACTTGATGGAAGACTTTCCTGACTCCGACGAGAACGAGACCGAGACCGAGTGAGTAAACAAAGTTCTTCAAACCCAAGATGTATTTTAGGCTAGTTGCAGCTTCATAAAACAGTATATTTTCAAGGGATAACACTCTGAGCAGAATGTGTTTTTTTGTATAGGGTGTTTTTTGTCTTTGTTACAACTGAAAGAAATCGTAGTTTTTTTTTGTCTCGCGATTGAATTTAGCCCTTTGCCAACATTGTAGCATAGTTAGCTGGTAGCGCTTTCTCTGCTTTTTCTAGAAATAGATAAAAGGAATAAATAAATATCAGTGTTATTTGTTCTGTTTAGTTCCATAAATGTCTATTTTTGCTCCCTGTGAGACAGTAATGGCATGTAGGCTAGTAAGTAGCAATCTTTCTGCTGAAACCTTTTCTGACTGAAATTAGCGTTGACCTAGGTTGTGAACAAATTTTTTTTTTGTCTTATTTTTTTATCTCAACTTCTAAAACTCAGCAGGAGGATGACGATGACCCTGAATCTGACAGGGAGACACCAGAAGGAATGCCAGAGCCACTGCGCGCAGGGAGGGGGAGAGGGAGAGCTGCACACCAGGTGAATCAATCAGCTGCAGCAGCTATGATGATCCTGACACGCCCAACCAGTTACCATCTTTTCAGTCCTGTACATCAACCTGGTGTTCACCTAGATGTACCAGTAACACGAGGTACCATGACCAAAGCCAAAGCCATAGAATTTTTTTTTCACAAATGCTTAAGCATGGCAGGAAATCCTCACTGATGGCCCTTATAATATTTTGTGGCCTTGTCCCAGTTGCTTCTTTTCACCGATACTGGAGCACCAAAACCCTGAACCATGGGCTGTGGGCATGCAGCATTATGTCAAGAGACTGGTTCAAGGCATTGATGGCAATGTTCCATGTTGTGGATCCTGGTGCAGAAGATGAGCGTGATAAACTGCAGAAAATCACTAGCCTTTTAGAGACTTTCAAGGTGACATGTAAAGCCCTTTACCAACCATACAGTTTTGTTCCTTGATTTTTGTTGCTTTCTCTTGTCATAATTGTTCATTGAATGCACATTACATGATAGTGCTTCTTATTTATTATGAACAATCTTAGTTGATTGACTGCTGTTGATAGATTTTTGTATTGATTGCTAAATATAAATAAGAATCATGTTTTGATACTGTGTATAGTGATTCAAGAGATTGTTTATTGTACATGGAAACGGGGCACTTTCCCATTGTGAATGATTTGACACTGAGTGTTCATTCACTGCTGATTGTTTATTAGAAATGCACTTACTAATAAATTATTTACTAATCAATTTATTGCTGATCATAAAGAAAACATGGTTTTTATATCTGTAAATGTGATTGTTCATTACATGATTGTTCATCAATCAATAAGAAGCACTTTTTTAGTTGATGGTTGACTTTTTTGGTCCATTATGTTCATTGATTGTTATTTTTCATGATTGATAATTGCACTTCTTTAGGTATCACACCTAAAAAATGACTGAAGCAATATATTTTGTAATGATTTATGTGTGCAAATAAATCAACTAAATACAACTATAATGGATGTTGGGTGTTTTGTGTCTGCATTTTGAGGTCAAATGTCAAATCGGGCAGTGACATTCTACTCTTCTTCTAATCTTTGCGGCAACGTGCAGGACATAATCAATTGACCGTAACTTTTGAGCAGAAAGTGATAAATTGATTCTGTTTTTTTCATTAAGTAGGGGACAACTTTGTTAGTCTTCCATACACTCTAAGTTTTTCTCTATCCATAACAGGAATTAGGGAAAAAGTAAGATTTATGTTGAGAAATTGTAATTTTTGTGATTTTTCGGATAAATTTTGAGGATATTTATAAAAATAACATCTGATGCACTCAAACATCATTATTTGTGTTTTATACCATTTTAAAGTGCATCTTCTGCTGATTACAATGGTGGGTATATTTTATCTCTGCCATGTAGTATGGCCACACAGCAAGCTTTTTTGTACCTGTCAGGTCTGCATCGGACCTGGTCACGGCCACGCCCCCTCACTCAACGCCACAGACTCACAGCTCGTCTCCCCGTTTGCATTCACTCCCTCGTGCTCGATCTCCTTCACCTGAGTTTTAATTGGTGTCACCCGGTCTCCACCTTATTTAAGCCTCCCCTCTGCATCACCTGTTGTCTGGTCTCGTCTATGTTCCCTCAGACTTCCTCCGTCTCCCGCGTACTCCTGTGTGTTTCGCCCCGTGAGCCTCAGACTCCCCTGTCGGTATTGTGTTTATTGGTCACTCTGAGCATTCTAACCAGTACTTTGTGTTCGCCTTCTTATCTCCTGTGTGTTTTGATTCCTTTGTAAACTTCAGTGCTTTGTATTTGCCGTTCCCTCCGTTAGAGTAACGGAGGTGACTTTCGTTCTCCTTGTTTGTTTGTTAACCTAGTAATCTTCTGTTCCCCCTCCGTTTTAGAAGCGGACGAGACTTTTGTTTACTCTGATTTTGTTCATTAAACCCTCCTCGTTTGAATCCATCTCTGCCTCCGTCCGTCTGTGTATGACAGTACCACGAGGTAATCAAGTGTGAAAAAATGGAATCTTCGGCTCAGTCACCAAAGGGTTAAACACAGTAGGCCTAGATTTGACCAAAAAAATCAATCTTTTTTAGAACCGTCAAGGTTTGTCAAATGCAATAACATATTTCCCATGATCCCATTCCCCAACACTTACTCACGACCAGGAGTAAACCAATTCACCTTGGTCACCACATAATCATCTTGTATAATCTATTGTATAATCTATTTTTATTTATATTTATATAAACCCGCTGCTGAGCATACCCAGATAGCAAAATATTTATGGCCCACATTTGGCTTGCCAAAATAATATTATTAATAATTATTATAGCATTCTATGCTCATAAGGTTATATTGTTATTTTAAATGAACTATGTCCTAGTCTAAAAAGATTTTATTGTTACATTTATATGGTTTGTGTCTATTTGTGGAAAAAAAAAGATTTAGTTTCACCGTAATTCATTTTTTATTAATTCGTATTGATTGTTTTAAATGTATTCCTTTTTTTAAACTCACTACCATGTGTAGAAGGCATCCGTTCCTTCCTCTCCCCTTATCTATCCCTAGCCCAGTAAAACCAGCGCTTAATTGCTGCTGTGATGTCTGCGTCCGTGGTAGCGACACATGTGGGGTTTCTTCTCACAGCATCTGACAGTGACAACACACAGACAAAGAAAAACAAACTGAATTACTCAATTTGTTATATAAGAGCTACAATACCCCACTTGGTTGAATAATTATGTAGTACCTGTTAAAGTGTTACATACAGTTAAAACACCGTACCTACTGCCTAAACTTTCAGTTTGGAGTTTAAATGTAAACTGTTTCCGCGCATACACATCAAAACCGTAAGAATTTAAACTAATGTTTAAGCGAATATCCACATGAAAACCTTTGTTTTGTGTGTTGTGGTGTAGTTACTGGTAATATTTAAATATAGCAAAATGTACTAACCTTTTTCAGTGATTACACTGGAGAAATAAGAGGGCGTAGGAGAGCGTCTTTCTCACAGTAGTAAGGTTGAAAATTCTCGGGCATTGATCAGTCTTTTGGCTTGCCATAAAGATGCCAAAATGCAACCCGAGTACGTGACGATGCTGTCCCGCTCTTCACCCAATTGACTTGACCTATGCCATTACTCAGCTATGTGATGACTTACCACTTTTTGATGTATTATGGTAAGCCATAATCACACCACAATGAAGCCAAATGCCAGGATTTTGGCAAACCAGACATATGCTATAACTCAGCTGCATCGCTGCCGCCTTTTAGTATTTTTTGGTAAACCATATCCATGCCAAAGTTTGGCCAAAGCATTAATGTTGTGCCAAAATAAATCCAAAAAATGTTTGCTATCTGGGTAGGCTCTACGTGCGTTGTGCTATAATGCAAGTTATCTGCTAGCCTAACAGATGCAACGTAACAATGCTATTACTTTGGTATTCAAACTTAGGTTGTCCTATTTTTTGCATTGCAGCCTAGACAGTGTCACCAAAAACTAAGACGGATCTATTTCAACACCTAAGTAGTAGCCCAGAACAGGCTGACATTATTTATACCATGCAATGCAAACCTATCATTGCAAAGTGTTACATCGACAGTCTTTCTACTGTGGGAAATTATTAGCCTCTGTGTGGTGTTAATGTAGTCTACAGCAGCGTTTCTCAAACTGGGGGATACAGACACATGGACGCAACACATTACAACCATTGAGACCGACGACCCCTCCCTGCCCCCGAATTCACACCCATTCTTCCCTATCAGATTACCCGCGTTTTCAATACACAGATACCACGCGCCTAACACGTGATACTGCACGTGATACTGTTACTCGCTAGCTGCTGTAATTAATGGTTTGCGAGAAAACTAACTACAAACAATTGGCATAGCCAACTGCATATGAATATAAACAGCTCTACGTTTAGAAGGGCCGGAGTATTCCGGTCTTGAAATCGCATCAAATTTCTGCATTGTCTCCAACTCCCACCACAAAATAATGCATTTCCTTTCCATATTAAAAGTTGTTTTCATATTTTATTCTCATATAGCCAGGGCCACGGCGAAAACGTGATTTCAGTACCCTGACCAGCAACGGAGAAGATTATGATGCAGCCCTAGCCCATACTTCTCTTTTTATATTGGCAGATTCCAGAAAACCCACCCTATCCATATATGAAAAGATAGGCATGCTTCCTAATGGCAAGATATGTGCAAAAATGCAGAACATTATAGGACACAGAATATTTTTCTTGCTATGAAGGCTTATGTAAGGAATATGCAAGTGGTAAAACATCAAACCCTGCCAGATTTGGACAGACTGCCCTGATAAAGAAAACAAGATATAACATGTGTAGATGGCCTTGTAATGACCGAGACACAACCTTAAAATAACGCTAGTGAAGAAACCCTGAAAATAGCACACATGCTTGCTTGACAGGACCTATGAGAGGAGATTTAGAGAGTGCATTTGCAGACTTAGAGGAAGAACATGCACAGACATTACAGGTCATGAAAGCAACTATGACCGAACTCTTCAGCGACATAGAGCCTGTACGAAGAAAAAAAGTTGCTCCATCAGCAGTCAGTAATTGAAAAACAAAGGTTTAGAATGGAGATAGAGGGTTTTTGCAAGGCAGAGCAAAAGAAAAGTCAGGCACCATCGAGAAGGTTTCTGCCATGTTTAAGGAGGCAAATGTGGAGAAATGAAGCGGGATCACAAGCAAAAGGAGAAGTCCACCAAGATGATCAATGAGGCTCTCGTGAAGTAGATATAAAATCAGGCAGCCTCCAGCAGTGAGCAGCTGCAAAAATAATATATATGACATATATATATATAAAAATAATAGAATATGACGCTGCTGCTCATAATATCAATTTACAGCCGAAGGAGAAGAACGAGCAACTATTGCACCTTGAAAATGGGAAATCTAAGTTCTTGGCGGCCATTGACATGAGGACTCAGGAAAGAGAAAACCTCACCTTGTCAGGTGCCATGAACACAGCAGAACTGAGGTCCCACGCAGAGACATGGGTGTTTGGAAATGTAATGTATTCATTTTCTTTAACATGAAATTATGCTGTTTTAGTCATGCATTTTTTAAATGAAGAGCGACAGAGCTTAAACCTTTCCTTTTTATTCCTTAGGCATCAAGCCGACCCCCAGTTGTGGGCCATATGAATAAAAATATCCCAAAGGTTTTCCTGAAGTGGAAGATTAGAGGCGAGTGGAGAAAAAATTGCAGGGGAATCAGGCCTTCCTCAATGATGATCTTCAGGTACTGTGCACACACATAAACATCGCCTTTTACGTATCTGTGATACAAAAGCTATTCAAATTTAACAATTCACATCTAAACTTTTCCTTTTCTTAGACCTTTGCCTTCAGCAAAGAAATTGAGGCTGACATACAGTCAGTTATTGCAGCGGAGGACAAAATTACACAAAATAAGCTAGCTCAGGCCCAACTAAAAGAGTTAGCTAAGCTGGATAAAAAGAGGAGAGAGATAATTGAAAAGATGGAGAAGGCAGAGCAGAAGGAGGAAAAGAGAAGGCAGCTGAAAGAAAATAAGCAGAGGGAAGGAAACAAGAAAAAAGAAGCTAGAGAGCAGAAAAGGGCAGAGGCCATGAGGTAGCGGGAAGCAAAGCGTGCTGAAAGGCACTGTAGACTCCGAGAAGATTCTCCGGTGTCTGGAGGAGATTCTTCAGGACCTGCTTCTAGGTCAAAACAAAGAAACACCTTTGCTTCAAGCCTTCACCACTCTTAATGCGTAAAGGCCCTCTATCTGTTGCACATGATTTCTCACTATAACTTCTCTCCATTTTGGCTCTGAATTGAAACTTCTCTCTCTCTCTTGAACACATTTCACTCCACCACTCTGAGAATCATGTGATATCATTGCTTATTCAAATAAAACAGCAATGACAAATAGTTCTGATTCAGACTCCTTTATTAGAGATGTTGATTGTTGTCAGGGCTTGGACTGGTATTCTGTGAAATGTTAAATGAGCTAGTGCACCAGGACACCATGGTGTGTGTTTCATAGCCTAACGTTCATATTATGCTATTTCCTATTGCCAATTTGTTTGTTTTCTTTAACACGAAAATTATCCCCTAGTTATACTGAGTTAGTTATACTATACACTGAGTGCATTTGACACCACTAAGAAATGGATGTAGTTTTACTGCAAGTGATGCAAAACGAACAATTATTCATATCAGTTGAATGCAATTATTGTATAGATGGACAGCGCATATGAATGAATAATAATAATAATAAACGAACTACAAGAACGTGATTACTGGCTAAAGTTGGCAAGCAACTGTTGTAACTCGAAGTGCTAGCTTGGTGCATGGACGGAGCGAGCATTAGCGTGGACGGAGACGAAATCTGTTGGTGACTAGCTTGATTTTCTTTGGATCCTTCTTTCAGTTTTCTTATCCGTTTCTCATCCTAACCCTGTGTTCAATGCTGCCTCTTCATTAATAGTTTCAATGTCCATTAACGCTAACACTGTACTGACAGCTAATGTTAGAGAGCTAGCTACACGAGATTCCTGACGATATTTCGTCACCCTTCTTGTTGACAGCAAATGCTATTTTTTCTTGGGCTGTCGTTGTGTATTACCGGTGGCTTTGTAGTTCATTTTAATTTTAGGTGGAGGGCTTAATGAGCTGGTAACTATTGTAAATTCACGGGGCAGCGACGATGTGCTGAGGTTTAAGCAACAGTCCGTGGTGGAGGCTTTATATTACTTATTGTCTGGTTTGATAGATACACTCAGTGCAGTTAAAGAGAGCTACAAAATCAACGTGGTCAAGCTACTCAACTAGTTTACATCAATAGTATTGCTAGACTTATAAACGTTACATCCTTTACTATCTTACACACTTACAATGCAGAGTGCTCTTCTAAAGTGTCATCTAAAATTGTGGGAAGAAATATATTTCCTGATCTTTACTGGTCCCTTTGTTTTCCATAGCTACAACCAAATCTGGCATATAATAAACATTAACATCAAAGAACAGTAAAGCTTTGAGAGAATTATTTTGTACTAGACATGGCAATTTCATTTCACAGAAATGTTTAACAGGTTGTGGTGTATGTTACGAGATTTTACATCTCATTGGACACTTTGGCGTGTTACTCTTAAGCATGTGAGGAGCTACTAAATTAAACCATCATCCCTCACTTGCTTAAGATTTGCCCTCTGACATTTACACACCTGTTTCAGTGTCTCTGACAAAACTTGTATTTTACTGTTACATAAATTTTCCTCAGACAGCATTCATAGACTATAACATTCTATAGCAGTGCAGTAATAACTAGGTAATCTATTCAAATGAGAAGCATATTCGATTAAGTTGCATTATTAATGTCTTGGATCAGGCAATGTGTGTGATTGGTTACAATTGGTTTTGCAGGACTGTAAATATGCTATATTTTGTGCTTGTTACTCAATGCTATTTGTTTAGTTTGTTTTTCCTCATAGCTAGCAACAGTGACTTTCACCACAACTTCCACCAGAAGCAGTGGTGGGAAGTTGGTCCTGGGTAAGAACTGGCCAAAGTGGCAGACAGTTGCCAGGTAATTGTACTGACTTGTTGCTGGGATGTGCCACTTGCTTGTTGTCCGGTGTCATCTCCACCACACTATCCTGACACCTAGGCTCTGTGCCATTTGTTTGCTTATTATAATGAATGTATCAGCATAACAATTCATTATAGAATGTCAGTTTAACTTAAGGTTATGCTCCTATGGCCTTTCAACTGCAGCACTATTGTATAGCTGGTAAGCTTACTCCAACGCAAATTTTAGTCTGGTTTAGTCTTTTGTCCATATTGTCAAAAAGTTTGTGCTGTCAACAGTAAACAAGTGTGACTAAACCCATGCTTCAACAGACAACATCACTATTTGAACCTGCTATGGGCAGAGCAGATGCCACCGTAGTTTCACTGGCCACTGGTTAATATTTCTAAACTTACACTTTGGGTTGTTTGCCACCTGGGACTGTCAACTGCATTGTTAATGTTACCAGATTAACACAACTGAATCTGTACACGCCACTGTTTCTAGATTATGTCGCTTCTCATAATTTACAGCATTGAAGCTACTCCATGTGGATGTCCCTGAACTCAGTTGAAATGTTTTCACTCTCCCTGTCCAGGGACCCATATGATCGGCTATTTATGCTTTTATGTTTTTGACACACTTTTTGAGTATGAATGGATTCTTATCTCACAATAAAAAGTCAAATTAAATGTTGCAGTCACTTGTCATCAGCATATGATGAGGATTTGTTGACTTGTGGACATGTCTGTGTGATCTGTCATTACTTTTAACAATGTCTTCATAAAATCTAGAAATGTGTGTCAACAAAATAGGACTAGGTCTTTTAGCTAAAAAGACTCTGAAGATACTGGCCACATGAAAATATTTGAGTGAAATCAAAGGTAATGACAAGGCAAACAGGTAAAGGTTACTAGCTAGTTTTTAACACCCCTCCAAATGTTCTGCTGATGTCGTATTTACTGACGAACAAGTATCTGGAGAGGATGACCAGGTAAGATAATCGACATTACTTTTACAGTTCGTTATCTACGATTAGCATAAAGCCAGCTAGCAAAGGTGCTAAATAAAGGGGTAAAAAGAGAATGTTCAAGTCAAGTCAAGTAGGATTTTATTGTCGTTTCAGCCATATACACAGTACATAGTGAGACGAGGCAACGTTTCACCGGGAACAATTGGTGATACATGTAACTGTTAAAACACAGTATGGACAAGACAGATACGTAATAGTGCCTACATACACTATTGCGGGACTACACAGATTCACTCATCCACTCACACACGCACTCCACACACCTAAAACAAACATGCTAGACAGGGCATGGCTTTTAGCAGAGCACTGTGGCTAGTGGTGTGATTTGTAAACAGAAGACTGTTCTATATAAATATAAATAATAGCAGCAAGGCTAGAGGTTATGATGATGATGTTAGCAAGCTAGTATTAGGCTTACCGAAATAACTGCTAAGAACTTCCCAACTGATAGCCTATTAAAGTTAAGTTGAGGCCAATGTACAATAATCCGCACAAGGCATTACTGTTCAGATGTTTTAATTAGACTATAATGGGCAATAACATGATTTTGATAGTATTACATGACAATGAACAACGGTGTGGGGCTGGAAAGTGCTATCTGCAGCAACAGCTGTCAGTCATTTGTCAACCACGCCCATTTTTATATATATTAAAATAAATAATAGCAGCAAGGCTAGGGGTTATGATGATGGTGTTAGCAAGCTAGTATTAGGCTTACCGAAATAATTGCTAAGAACTTCCCAACTGATAGCCTATTAAAGTTAAATTGAAGCCAATGAACAATAATACAATAATCCGCACAAGGCATTACTGTTCAGATGTTTTAATTAGACTATAATGGGAAATAGCATGATTTTGATAGTGTTACATGACGAACAACGGTGTGGGGCTGGAAAATGCTATCTGCAGCAACAGCTGTCAATCAACCACGCCCATTTATATATATATTAAAATAACATTTAAAAAAATAAGTCCTCGGCTGGGAAAATTCTGGTTTTGTTTGAAGGACAAGGACAGTTTTTTGTCGAATGAAATGCCTTAGATGAAACGATGATTTTAAAGGTGAAAAGTTACACGGAAAATGAGCTACTTGGCCGTAGATATACATGGGAATGGGCGGGGTTATACATTGTGCTGCAACCAGCCGCCAGGGGGCGACTAGACTTCCGGGTTTTATGGTTGATGCGCTGTCCATCTATATACATTCATTGGTTGAATGGCCTGCAAACATTTAATGTCTTTACACTATACTGTATTTCCATGTGTGTGTGTGTGTGTGTGAGAGAGAGAGATAACCTCTCTAAAATACAAGGGCGTAGGTTTGCAAATGGACCATAGGTGTTTGTCACCAACCAATATTTTAGGAAGACAAAATAGTCCCTACAAACATATTGCATTGATTTTTATATAACAAAGATCTAAATCTACTCAGATATTGTTTGTGTACTCAATAGTATAGGTAATTTTAGTGGTCACGTTTTGTTTTTCGACTTGTCAGCATTCTGCATTCCAGAGCAAGAGCGACAGGTTGCAATTTCATTGGCTGAAACAAAGGGTATGCAGGCTCACGTTCCCCTCACATTGAGCAAAGTCATCGAGGCAGATAGAAGACGCAAAAGAGAAAGCATCCAACGTGTGTTGTGCTGACAATGTAAGTTATCAGGTAGCCTAATAGGTGCAACTTAACATTACTATTTACCATGGTATTCAAACTCGCGTTGTCCTATGTTTTGCATTGCAGCCTAGACAATGCCACCAACAAGAAAAAAAGACAGTTCTAACTATTTCAACGCCCAAGAAGTAGCCCAGAACAGGCTGACATTATTTATACACCGCAGTGCAAACCTATCATTGCAAATTGTCACATCAACAGTCGTTCTACTATGAAAATTTGTTAGACTTTATGCGGTTAACGTAGCCTACAGCAGCGTTTCTCAAACTTTGGGGATCGGACACATGGGCGCAAGACGTTACAGCCATTGAGACCAACGACCACACCTTGCCCCCGAATTCACACCCTTTCTTGCCTGTCGGATTACTCGCGTTTTCATTACACGCTACGCTCATATCACGTGACACTGCACGACCCAAACTTTCCAAATATGTTACTGGCTAGTTGATGTAATGTGTGGTTCGCAAGAAAAGTAACCACAAACAATTGGCATAGGCAACCGCATTTAAATGTTTTATGATTAGCAGTGCCCGAGTAATCCGGTCTTGAAATCAAATCAAATTTCTCCATTGTATCCCACTACAAAATAATTTATTTCCTTTCCATATTAAAAGTCGTCCACAGATTTTGTTCTCATATAGTTAGGGCACATGTAGAAATGTCATTTCTGGATATGAGGATAAAAGGTTGCCTTAGACAGCAATTATTAGCAATCTTAATTTTTCAACATGTTTTTCAACATCTGCATTCATCTTCGGACCTTGGACGGATTTAGCATATTTGGCTAGATTTGCTTTGTTTTGCTTGTCAACAAAACCTAATTTCAATGTACTTCCATTTGCAAAAGTCGGTTAAAAGCTATACATCCACACAATAATAAACAGAACTTTAGATAATGGATCAACCACATCAAAATCATTGTACTCGTTGAACTATGTCAAACAATTTATGGTAAGCCAATACTAACATTACACTGAATGTGTTATAAAAATCATACAGAGATGTGTATTGAATGATTCAAGGATTGACTAACTTTTACATAACATAAATCTTTATTTTACTACCTTTTACAGGCAGGACACTCAGGGTACATGCTGCTTAATGTCAACCCTCTTGTAGAGCCAAAAAGTAACAGAACTGATGTTAACAGGCTTGAGGATTTCAATGTAATTTGCTCATTACTTGCTGAAAAGACACAGGTACATAGGTTATGCAATTTGAAAGGTTATCCCTCAGCAATACTGATGTATCAAACTTAAATAATTATCAGGAAGTACGTGTTTATTTAAGTAACAGTGTTACTTAATGCATGGCAGTTATAAAACATTAAAATACCATGCTTCAGATGGGAAAGGACAATTGGTCTTTACACAGTTGCATTTGTGGTAGATATATGATGAACATTCTTGTTTGTCAGATCAATTTGGTATTATGTCATTATTTCATTTGAGTTTTCTCAATAGGGTAACAGGGTTGATGTGAATTCTGGGGAGAGATACATTAGTATATATATTCTTTACATCATGCACATTTGTAATAAAAGTGCAGATTAGATATAAATTACACTTTACACAATACATAACAGGCCAAAAGTCTTAGTTATTCATACAAAAAAGGATTATTTAAAATAGCCTATTTAGATTTTCCCTTTAAGTAGATTTTATATTTAGGAGAGATGCTTGTATTAAATCAATATTATTTGGGATTGATTCTTTGGGACTTGTACCGTAATGTACCGTTTTCGTGTAGCTACTGACCCAGACAAACTGGTAAACCTCCAGCAGGTTGGAGATCTCTGCTCACAATAGTAGGAGTGTCCGTGTTTTTTTTTTTGCCTTGTTCACACGTTATCGGAGAAGGATGGTGGAAGTGTTGGAACTTTTCCCGACACTATTTCGAAGAACCCTTTTGATCTTTAATATGTCACCTATATAAAATACCTTTGGTGTTAGCGTTAGAAATGGGAGAGAGACGATTCTACGCTGCAATATCATACGCCGGGCCTTTTTATTTTAACAACAAACAAGAAAGCTAACCGTAGCTAGCGAGTTAGCTAGTCGGTAATTGGAAGCAGCATTTTTGGCAGACTTCCTGTTGCATCAAACGATTGATGTAAGTTTCTGTGAGCTCGGTTCGTGTTGGACAGTACGCGTATGGTGAGCCATTAATACTTTTAGATGTTCATATGATACGAGTAATAACTGTAAAAAAAGATAACGTGAAGGTGTTAACAATTTACATCTTATGCTGCTGTTGGCGACGGCTGAACATGCAGCTGCAACGGCAACGTTAGCTTGTTAGCGCTTCAACTAGCAAATCCCAACAGAACTAATGGGCCGTAGCAAACTGGGAATGTATATATTTAAAATTATACTTTTATTTATGATAGGTAAATAATTTGCGATCACAGTACTTACACAGAGCTAAACTGATTTGATTTCATGGTTTGATGTAGCTGCTTTCGTTAGCTTTGGGGAGTAACTATCAAGAACGCTGCCAAAACATGCTAGTTTTTAATTAGCCAGCTGATTTTGTGTGAGTAGTTAACTGTCAGTGCGTGGGCTTTGGATGTAAGATATTCATAGCGCCAAAAAGAATGTGTTTACCATGTTATTAGGCGTATCCACTAAGAGTTGGCATCAGATGTCTTGCTCTCTCAAAGATTGATTTGTGGAATGTGAGGAATAGATGTTGCAATACCTGTTTGGACAAAGTATGGCCACCTTATTGTAATTTCTAAAGACAAAACTCTCAAAGCCTAAATACACAGCATGTCTTCATTGTAGTTTTGTTTCCCATTCACTACAGCTTTCCGGTCGATTTACGATGACATCGCCCTGATTCTTTGGGGAGGCAGTTGAAGGATGGCGGCAGAGCTTTACCCGACAACCACTAAGAAACCGGCTCTGGATACTTCTCAGACGTCCAACATCGCCGTGCAACAGTATCAGCAGCAGAACATCAGCAACAACAACACGATCCAGGGTTGCAACTGGCAAGGCCTATACCCAACGATAAGAGAGAGGTATTAAACTGCACACTCTCATAGGCTTGTTGGCTTAGCTTCTGACTGCATCACAACGTTGTGTGTGTATCTGTGAGTGTTGCATTCCACTCTTGCCCAGATTTAGCATCTCTTTCAATCAGTATCATTGACAAGATTATTATTTAGTCATTAGTTATAGTTAGCTATGAGTTATGGTTTCTGGTAACCTGACGTACTGTTGGAGTAGGTTATAAAGCAGTGTTGTGTGGCAGCCCCTCATAGAAATCCCATTCATGTATCAGACAGGCAAAAACAAAATGGGACTCTTATTCATAGAATGTGGCATCACAATACAGCTATGCATGTAAACAGTGTCCTTCCATCTTCACTGAAGCTGTGCCAGCTTAGTGCATTTTTTCCCCTGCGCTTTGAATACTGGCCTTGCCTGCACACAATGTGTGTAGTGTTGTTAACTCAGCTCTGCTGTCATTGTCCTTGAGAGTAGACCAATGAGCCTTTTCGGCAGCAGCAAGAATGAACACTTGAGCTCTTTCTCTTTTGTCTGTTGTATTGGCAAACTGCTGCTTATTGTCTCTCATGCAGATGCTGCTGGTGCTAAGACTTCCAGTCTTTTGCATTGGCGTCTCACTCCTGAGAACTAAGTTGCTATTGTCACAAAGGTGTTTTAGTTATTGCCGTGGGCTGTGGTTGCCATGATGAGCAGAGTAGCAGGCTGCATGGCTCTGATGGTAGTCATATTAATGGTAATGCCGTCTGTGGTTGCTGTCTTGGTCTGGCCTGCAGGAACTCCATCATGTTCAACAACGAGTTGATGGCCGACGTGCACTTCGTGGTGGGTCCACCAGGTGGCACTCAAAGAGTCCCAGGACACAAGGTAAGTGGACGTGTCTTGTCTCTGTCCCTGAGGTTATTTACTTGTTTATTTTCTCAATCACAAAGTGTGTCATTATTTACTTTGTGGTAATAAGTAAATGAATGCTTTTATGGGTGTTTGTAGTTCGTTGGTTGGGTAAATGAGTTTTTGTCCTTGAATGATACATCCCATGGTACTGTAGTAAAGAAACTGTTCTCTACCTCTCAGTATGTTCTAGCAGTTGGGAGTTCCGTGTTCCATGCCATGTTCTATGGGGAGCTGGCTGAGGACAAGGACGAGATCCGCATCCCAGATGTCGAGCCCCCTTCCTTCCTGGCCATGCTGAAGTAAGATCTCACACACACACACAGTGGTACACATTTAGCAGTGTACATCCTGTCCACCAAGTGATCACTTCCTGTCAGCCAAACCTGACTGCCTGTGTTTTGGTCTCAATGACCATTCATAGAACGGACAGGAATACAACATACTAGCCTGCCTCTCACCCCTTCCGTAAAGGGGTTAAATTTCCACCATCTTGTTTCAAAACTGCATTGCAGAAAGTCAATCTCTGATTGCTGTAAAGGTAGAGAACCCAGTTAAGCTTGTGTGTGCAGGAGTAAATTAAACAAATTAATTAAACTTATAATGAGGCACACAGACATGTGTGTAGATTTTGTCAGGTGCTTATCCTTATTGTGAAACTGTGCTGAAGTGATGCACAGTGATCTAATGAAAAGATTTTAAATTTATATTGTAGGTTCTGGATCTTATTGTTCTGGTTTTGGTAGTCATTCCTTCCCTCTCCCTCCTCATTCAGGTATATCTACTGTGACGAGATCGACCTGTGTGCCGATACGGTACTAGCCACACTGTACGCTGCTAAAAAGTATATTGTTCCGCACCTGGCGCGTGCCTGCGTGTCCTTCCTGGAGACGTCGTTGAGCGCCCGGAACGCCTGCGTGCTGCTCTCACAGAGCTGCTTGTTCGAGGAGCCCGAGCTGACCCAGCGCTGCTGGGAGGTGATTGACGCGCAGGCTGAGCTGGCGCTGCGCTCTGACGGATTCTGCGACATTGACGTGCCCACGCTGGAGAGCATCCTACGCCGCGAGACACTCAACGCAAAGGAGACAGCCGTCTTCGATGCGACGCTGCGCTGGGCCGAGGCAGAGTGCGGCCGTCGGGGCGTGGGCCCAACGGCAGAAAACAAGCGCGAGGCCCTGGGCAAGGCACTCTACCTTATCCGTGTGCCAGCCATGCCGTTGGACGAGTTCGCCAATGGGCCGGCGCAGTCTGGTGTGCTGACACTGGCCGAGACCAACGACGTGTTCCTGTGGCACACGGCGGCGCGCAAGCCTGCCCTACGCTTCGTGCGAGAGCCACGCGCTGGTCTGGCGCCACAGCGTTGCCACCGCTTCCAGTCATGTGCCTACCGCAGCAACCAGTGGCGTTACCGCGGCCGTTGCGACAGCATCCAGTTTGCCGTCGACCGCCGCGTCTTCGTCGCCGGCTTTGGGCTCTACGGCTCCAGCTGCGGCTCGGCTGAGTACAGCGCACGCATTGAGCTCAAGCGACAGGGCGTTGCACTCGGCGCCAGCGTGGCCAAGTACTTCTCCGACGGCTCCAGCAGCACGTTCCCAGTGTGGTTCGAGCACCCAGTGCAGATCGAGCCAGACACGTTCCACACGGCTAGTGTGGTGCTCGACGGGAACGAGCTCAGCTACTTTGGCCAGGAGGGCATGACGGAGGTGCAGTGCGGTAAAGTAACATTCCAGTTTCAGTGCTCGTCCGACAGTACAAACGGAACAGGGGTGCAGGGTGGACAGATCCCAGAACTCATATTCTACGCTTGAAACTGAGACAGATGGAGGGGGTGGGGTAGGGTAGGGTAAAGTAAAGGAAAAAGTGGATAGAAAGCAGGACGATAAAGAGAAGAAAGGAAGAGAAAGAAGGAAGAAGACAAAGCCATTGTTTCCCAGTGAAGAATACACTGCATTTGTCAAACACATTTAGTAGGCTGTCTGTACACATTGTACAGAAAGCATCAAAGTTTTTTTCTCTAGTTCCACTTCTACCATCTGTACGAGCTGAAGAAAGACAGTTAGTATGTTCTCCCAGACATACACTCTAACACTTTAACATTCCTTAAAAGACTCACTAAGTTTGGATTTTCTGGATCTTTCTGTAGGTCCGTCGTGAACTTGATGGAGGTCATGTCTTTGATACTGTTTCTTTTGTGTCGAAAAATGAGCACTGATGGTTTGTTCAGACTATGGTCTTTCAAAGTTTACAGCTAGAAAAATGTCAATGTCTTACGTGGGTTGGGGTCAGCATCCTTCCAAAATATAAACAAGTTTTTAGTAATATTCTGTAAAGGTGACATTATAATGATGATGATCTCGTGCTGATATAGTCATGTATTTACAAGCTATAACTGCGTAATGACAATGAGTTTTTGTTTTTCTCTGGAAGATGTTTCCAGTAATTCTAACTATTTTATAGCCAGCATTACTAGCACAGTTTTATGTTTCTGAGAAAAAATTTGCCAAACAAGAAGTGGTGGTATTTATATGTATTTACAATACTACTGTGATTTAAACTTTAACGTTTTCTATTTTGTGTCGACATGAAAATCTGTGCCAATATTAAGATTACGGTTTAATTCCGAGCCAACAGAACAGGACACGGTAACATTGGCAGAGAGATGCGAGTGGTTTAGACACTAACAAGATGGCACTCATACTCCTACACACAGTGAGTGGAATACTGGCCACATTTGTTCAAATGAAATGTAGCTGGTAGGGTTGTAATAGAGGTAGAAATGCTGCTAGATCAGTTGTTTTCATTCACCTTTCGGGACCTCATACACATTTGCATTTAATACATCCGTTTATGATGACTGCATAGCGTTTGCTTACATCTTTTCAGGGGCTGACAAGTGAATAATTAATGTACAGGATAAAAAAATCACATGAATACAGTAATGAAATGTTGTATACTAAGGTCTAGATACTTTCTTTTCTCCCCAGAAATGTTTCAGTCCCAAAGGGGAGGTGTTGCATCAAATGCACCTTTGACTATGGGTGTGCAAAATAATCAACACATCAAGAAATGGCCAGCTGAAATAACTTGAGTTCTGACTACTTGCTTCAGCATCCATTACCAGAAGATGTTCACTCCAAAACTAGTCAGTGACACAACAACTTCTAGTGTAGCTGGTTGTGTTACATAAACGCTGCTAAACCTCACCTTCTAATCAGTGAAACTCCTTGCACAAGTAAACAGTTGTATACATACCCGTATGCAATGTAAATACAAGTGCAGTCCATTCGATGCTGTCAAGTAGTGACTTCAAGGAATTTGAGGAAAGGCAATGACGACTTTCATGTGCTCTCTACACACCATGTTGCACTGTACAGAACTGCCCTTTTATAAAGTTAAGTGGTTTTATTTATTTTTTACAGCACTAATTCTACATGGTGTTTTTGGTTTATTTGTCTTTTTCTTTGTTGACTCTGACTGGCCTGTGATGGGTGCTCTGCAGGTAGATAGACCACCTGTGAGTTTCTACTGCTCAGTGTGCCTGTCATACCGTCATAATACTCTCTGTCTCTCTCTCCCCGTGTGCAAGTGCCAACTGACTCATGAATGTGTGCATTGGTATTCAAATCAAACAATAAATACTTTAACAGTGGTTCTGTGAAAGTAACTTGACTTTTTATAATAATGATGAAAGGGAAATACATTAATTCTCAGCCTCAAATCAGACAAAAAGTCCATATAGAAAGTTGCTGGATTGTCCATGAGTTTTGAAAAACTTTCATTTTCAGGCAACCTCATGATACACACTTCTGTGTGTAAGTTATGCTGATGCTTCCAACCACAGCAACTGTGGTTAAATCATGAAATCGGCCTGTTCCGACAGTACATGACAACAAAATGAGAGCAGCGACACCCCCCCCCAAATTAAGCAAGATGGTTTCCAACCTTATAATAAAGACCGTTCTATGACTTCTGTTTCTTACGGGCCTGGAACTGCTCGGTCTTGTTCTTAATGTTCTTGATGAGTAAAGACAGACTGGGGTCCATCTCTTTCCTCTTGGATGTTGATGCTGGGGCATCCCTGTCCACTTCCTGTGTCTTTGAAGCCATTTCCTGTTCCTGCTTCTGTTGCTTCTCACGGCGGCGCTGTTTCTCGTCCACGATGCTCTGCGTGGCTTTTGTCTTCTTGTAGCCGGGGTCTGATGGGTCAAGGTTGTACAGGTGAGATGTGAACATGGCCTCGAACCGGGGGTCCTTCAGGTCCACCTGTGAAAAACCAGAACAGATGGTTTTTGTTATGTGAGACAAAACTAAAGAAAGGACTGTTGCCTTGCGTTGTCATGGCAACAGTCTGGCGTACTGCATCAGAGCTGCAGTACAGAAATGCATCATATTCACTCTAAACTCTAAAGAGGGACCAGACACAGATGGCATAGGATGTGACAAGTGGTGAACTCTGACCTGGAAGGTGTCCTCCTCCAGGGGCGTGTTGCTCTTAAGGAGCTTCTTTTTCTTCTTTTTGCTCAGGTTCTGCTGTTCCACAATCTTGTCATAGTTAAAGTGTTTGTGCTGCTCATCCTCGTCATCGTCCATCAGCAGAGCCATCTCAGCCTGACACACACAGAGAGGGGTAAGTAAACATGCACCCACATGCAGGGGTAAGCACAACTTAAACTATTTATCTTGACTCTGACAAGTTAATTCATGATAGAGACATTCGCATTATCAAACAACCAAAGTCACTGTGCACAGCCATACTGGCAGCCATGGCTGAATCCTAATGTCCTCCCTGACCCTAATCACTGAACCCTCAAAGATTCAGCTGACATGAATCAGACAATCATGAAGTCAGTTCATGTCAGTTTAGCCTCTGAGGGGGAGCATTGTGGTTCAGCTGTATTACCAGTACTGTTAGCAATGGCTAACATCATTAGTATGCTATGTTAACATGTAGCCCCTGTGAGTTGCTGAACACCATTAAAGTCCACACAATCGTCACCTTCTGCCTCTCCATCTCCTCCTGCTCCTCCACTGTTAGCTCCTCCACTTCCTTCTTGTTCTTCTTGCCCTTGGCTTTGCTCTTCACACCTGTGGGCCAATCAAAATGAAGGGGGTTCAGTGATCTAAAGGCGAACGCTCTCAAACGTCTTTTTAATGCATTGGAAAATATTTATATTTTAAGTACTAAGTACAGTGCTATGACAGAATAAAACCTTGTTGTAAAATAAAATAAAATAAATCAAATAAAACCTTCTCTTCACACTTCACATTTTATCATTTAAAAAGTTGGTATATGGATAATGACTGTATCTTAAATTAATGGTTTAAGACTTTTTGGGAGAGGTTTTGGAATTCAGACACTGAAGCATTTTGAGATATAACTGGAAAATTTCTGTTATAATTCAAACCACGTTGTCTTAGAACCAGGCCCTCACCACTGTTGCCGAGCTCCTCTGAGAAGAAGGGGTCGTTGAAGTCCACATCAGCAGGAAGCTCATCATCACTGATGGCAGCCTCGGCAGCCTCCTGAGGAAGAGAGATCAGGGTGTGAGTGTATGTGTGGATATGAAAAGAAAGAACCAGTTTCTCAATACAAGACCAGGTACAAGTGTTTGCGAATATTACCCAGAATATTACTTTTTAGACACTGTTCTGTGTGTGTGTGTGTGTGTGTGTGTGTGTGTGTTCCATGGCATTTCTGATATTAAAACAGCACCCAGGAATCCTAATGAAGTGCAGGTGCAGATAGGGTATTTCAGGTCATGTTCCTGCATACTTAGCCGTACCTTTCTAGCCTTCCTCTTCTCCATCTTCTTGTCTTTCTTCTTCTGCAGGAACTCCTCCCACGGGGTCAGCTCATCCTTCCCTTGCATCTTCTTCTTCACCAGCTTCTCTGTCTTCTCCTTCAGACCTGTCAGACAAAAGCAATCAAAGGCAGATACTTATTACAGCTACATAAAACATCCATCTTCATGTGCCCACAGAATTAAAGCAAACATTTTGTTATTATTATTATTATTATTATTATTTTAGTTTTTTACAGAAATATTAAAATATTAAAGTGAGGGCTGGTTTCTGTTACCCCAACTCAACACTATAAACTTTCCACCATTGAGCACCCAGAGAATTTACAATGATGCACACAGACAGAAGTTCATGCACTAAGAGACGGTTAGATTGGGGGCAGTGGATTTGCCAGAGCCACAAACACAAGCACAAGGCTTTTTGTTTAGACTTTTCACTAATCCGTCAGTCTCCCATGTCAATGTCATCTCCTCGTGCGACAGCTGAATATTCACTCACCTGGCACCCAGGTGATCTCCATCTCCATGTCGCGGTCCCGCTCCTTGCTGCGCTCTTTGTCCTGGATGCTCTGCAGCAGCTCTCTGTACTTAGCGATCTGATCCTCCTTACCATTCTTCTTCTTCGTCTTCTCCTTCCCCTGCTTTGCTTTCTCCTTCACGTCCTCCATCTCTACTGCTGGCTTTGGAGCTGGTACCGAGCCAGAAGGTAATGCTTGATTAAGGAAGGAGTCATTATGCATTATGGTAACACAAGACAGAGTAGTGTTTCTAATCCTTCATCATCAACCGTTTTAACGGTTCCAACATTTCCATTATACTCCAATTAAAAAGTTTATTACAGTACTAATACACAGTACAATATGATGGACTATACTATTTTTGTATGATACTGTATATAATAAAGAAAATACCGGTACTAATAAAACACTTTTAGTTATGCAGCACTTTCTTAAATAGATTTCCCATGCAAGTCTAAACAACAGCACAATGTGGTTAATACTTGTTTGTGTCACTCAGTCATGGCCTTCGTAGTCCAGTTTACCTTCTGGCTCGACTACAGTCTGCTCCTGCTCCTCCTCATCTTCTTCACCCTCTTCCTCCTCCTCCTCACTGGACGATGCCAGGTAGGCCTTGAAGTCCATGTCCAACAGCTCGTCCTTGTTAAAGTTCCTACTGAACGCCGTGACGCGGTCGTGGTCCGTCTCGTCCCACGTCAACTCCACCTGCCCCCCCCCCACACACACACATATTTATACATACGCCCTTAAGTCCATGCAATTCATCCTCATGATGTCAGCATACGACTAATATACCGACACTGAATTTCACAAACATACAAAAACAAATCCCATCCACCTTTTAAAAACATGTTAAATCTGAAGTGTACAAGAAATAATCTCACATAAATTGACTGACAACTGGAATTCATTAGCTGTATAATACACAGATGTAAAAAGAACAGGTAAGAAAGGTGTGTGTGGGTGTGCAAATGCCACCTTAGCTGTGGTGGCAGCACTGGAGCTGAATAGTTTAGGCTGGTAGCTGGCCAGGTCCACATCTACTGCTGAGTCCATGGGCTTGTCATCAAACGTCATGTCATCTGGAATAAACCTGAACAGCACAATCAAAACAACATCATCATCATAAACAACATACATATACATACATACATACATAAATAACTAACTAACTAACAGGTCTCAAAACGTCTTCAAACAATAGACTTCCAGCCTCCTGAACAAAATAACATTACACAGTAACATTACACCATATTTAAAATCATAATGTCTCTTCATCCATATTAAACGTCTAATACATGCACTGGCATTTGTCAATTCTTGGCTTTAAACAACGGATCACTAACTCAGCAGAGAATATACCAGATGTGTTTTTATTTATATAAATGATTTTTGTGTTTTAGCGCCATGCCAATATGATTCTCTTCACACAGGAAATATGGGGCCTTCTTTGTCCTCACCGCAGGTCGATGGTGGAGCAGCTGCTTTCATACTCAAAGCCGTCACACTCGCTGTAGATCTTTGCTGCCGTCTTCACCGAGTCACACTCCACCACAGCGTAGAAGTAGCGCAGACGCTTGAACTGGTAGTCCCTGATTTTCTCGCGGTACACCCTGTCCAAGACGCACACACGCACACGCACACACACACACGCACACAACCACATAATGAGATTGAAAAGCAATTAACACACACAGAATTGGTGCAATGCATCAGTGATGGACCCAAATAATGTTAAACAAACATCAGAGACCCACACACAATTTAAAATTTAGTCAATGTATTTAAAATTCCACACACAAACACACTTCATTCTTATTTAAACATACTCTTAGAAATATCAACCACTGTAGACGAAATACTGCCAGTATATATATTTTTATGGCTAAGTTAGAAGTCTGTACATCGTAACTGTCCTATCCGTCTGCCTCAAACCACTGCAAGCACCCAAGGGGTTTAAAGCCCTTGTACCTCTTTTCCTCTGTGTCCTTGTCGTCCAGGTCGTCGGGGAGAGAGGTAAGCTCCAGAGGACCCTGGGTCTGCTCCGCCTGCAGACGCTCCTTCCCAAAGTCAGATGGGTAGATCTGGAGTACAAGGGGAAGTATGTGTGTGTGTAAGTAAGTAAGATAAATCTATAGCACAGGGTTAGGGGTGGGGGACACATTTTGTTTGTTAGTTTGTTTTCATGCTTTCCAGTATAGGCTACAATGTGACACATTGCTTGATAGCAAGATACAGGATATCATTTGACAAAGTAGACACTTACGTCTCTTGATTTCCATTAGCAAATTATCAGACTGTAGTATTGAACTGGAACTGTGTGTGGAACTTGGTCTTGACCGTGATGCACTACTCACTGAGCCTCATAAAAACCCTACCTTGACAGAGAGGATCACGCCATCTTTGGGTTTGAACGAGTTAAACAGGGCGAGCAGATCTTTGGCCTTCATCCTGTCCCAGTTCATATTACACACCGCTAGCCTCCTGGACATCTTAAAGAAGGCACAAAGACAAATATAACTAAGAAGAATTCAGAGTTTAAAATTCAGAATGATTCACATGTATTGCTACCTCAGAGGACCTCAGAGAACCTCAGAGGGTTCAAGCTCTTCTACATGCATACCAGTGTTGTACATGGGGACATACAGAATACAGACAAAATATTCAAAAATGAACACTTAAAAGAACATTTAAAACTTCAGAATTGTATAGGTCTATGTGTGTGTGTTCATGTATTATATGAGCATAGTCACTTACATCATCAGCACGGGGAGCATCCTTCCACATCTCGCCCCAGTCGTGTACAATCTCCTCTTCCTCGCGACGAAGGATGTCCTCAACCTCATCGTCATTGTCGTCCTCATCTGAGCTGGTCTCCACGTTGCCTTTCCCTCGGGCCAGGTCAGGGCCACTGTCACTCTCCTCCTCAGACTCTTCTTCATCATCCTCGTCATCTACATCCTCCTCATCCTCCTCACTACCTTCTGAGACTAAATCATCATCATCTTCTTCTTCATCTTCGTCATCTTCATCATCGTCGTCATCATCATCGCTTGGCTCCTCCTCTTCCCCTGAAGACAGCAACAAACCAACTGTAAAATATTATACCATAATACCTCTGTGTGAAGCAAGGAGGCCAAATAACTATTTCCACCCAATAAGAGGCAATCTACCATTGTGCTCCATGACTGTCACACTTCACTTCTAGCACTTACCTTCCTCATACACTTTCACGCCTTTTGTTGGCTGCATTGTCTTGAAAGGGGTCACTTTTGGTTTGGAAATTTTCTCGTCTTTCTTTGAAATCTTATCTTTTTCCTCTTCTTCTTCAGCCTCTTTGTCTTGGGTCGTCTCTAATTCTGCTTTTAGTGCCTTCTTGGTCTTTTTCTTTTTCTCCTTCTTTTTGTTTCCATCTTGTTCCTCCAGCTCATCATCGGAGACTTCCGAGTCTGACAGCTTGTAGAACTTTTTCAGATCCTCAGACGATGTGTGGTTAACGGGTCTGCCGCGCTTGTCGACGGTGTATTTCAGTTTGAAGCGGTCGTCGTGGAACATAGACTGGAACCGCTTGTCAATTTTGATTTTGCGATCCTTGTCTGGCATCTCCCAGAAACGAGGATCCTTCTTCACCTTGAGGAAGCGGTCATCGCCGTCCAGGTTCTTCTTTGAAGCCATGTCTGCGGTTTAGTTTAGTTTATTAAATTTTCTGCAATGACAAAACATGGTAGAATCAAGGCCCTTTAATTCGTGTAAAATCTGTGTAGAGTGAGTATGAGGAGCTTGCTACAGAAAATTCCCGTCAGCTTTTAAGATCTGAATTATACCTCTACAGTCCATCCACCTTCAGTTAAGTTGCTTTCCTTCTGATTTTATATAAAGTTAGCCAGAGAATGTAACTTTGACGAGGCACTGATAACTCAACTTAGCTTGCCATGTTACCTCTGCATCCAACTCCGTTGAGCTGTAAGAGACACTTTTTCACCCGAACCGATTGAGCAATTAAGCAGATATTCCTTACCTGTTAAATCGTGCACTTTTTGGTGGTTACATTCGACATATAATGTACAAAAATGCTTGAGAATTGGCACGAAAGTTTGCAGGATCAACTGCATGAAAACACAGCCAGCGATCCACGTGTTTTCCCGTCATGCCCTTCTTTCACGTTCTCTACATTCTACGGCAACTCAGGATGATCAAAACACAAGTAGTTTCTATAACGTGTAAGATTTTTACGGACACTGACATTTTCAATTTACCGTATACAAAAACGTGCGTGTGGCTTGTACAGTTTCATTATATGCTAGTAACGTTTTTGCTTTAAATTCAAACTGCCATCTATACGCAGGTAGCATGTCTATATGCTCGTCGTGAAATCAGTTCCTAAGCTTTGCATTGTTGCTACCCGGAAAGGTCACCGTATCGGAAACACAACACACAGCACACCGCTGATAAGAGGGAAGGTTTGGTGTTGTTGCGTACTCTTGGTTGCAGAGACTTTAATTCCCTGGTCTATTTTTAATCCACAAACCTTGAACAGCGCCACAGAGTGGAGTATGTATACCTTGATAAATAAGCGCGTTTTAAATGACGGATGTATTTGTCGGATATTACGAACATGCATAACCAAAGTGACACCACTACCTGAAGTACACAGTCATAGAAATATCTCCAGTGGACGTACGGATTCTGAACACATTTTGTCCAAATCGCATTACCGGCTATTAAGATGTGCCAGGCACCTCTCTGGCAGACCAGGGGGAGCGATGAACGTCTTTGACAGGGCTATGAAGCGACAGCAAAAAAAGTGGGCAGCATCACTTCAAGACAGCGACAAGTACGATTACCTAAGGGCCGAGGTAACATGACACACGTTAAGTGAAGTGGTATAACATAGGAGTTATCACATTTTTACTAATGCTTGTTTTGTTTTAACAGGTTGGACTTAGGGTTGCAGACAGAGTTTACGACATTGCAAGGTAGGCTACTTGAGTACTTGAGCTGTGCACTTTTGCAATGCCCTTAATTTTTATTTGCCCTCTGGCTGATACATGATTGACCTCATTGCGATGCTAATCTACATTTTGGTGGATTGAGCTGTCATATGAGGCCGGACCAGCCTTCCCAGCACAAAATCAAGGATAAGTCAGATTAGGATGTAATGCTTTCAGTTGCACCCAGTTTAATTTGGGACTGTTTGTGTTTGCAGGACCTTCCCAGTTGCATTAGATGTAGGTTGTGGAAAAAGTTACGTTGCTGAGCATTTGAGCAAGGTAACAGCAGTAACACTACAATGATGCATCATCTTTATTTTCAGTTCTCTACTTCACAGCATTGAGCATGTCTTCATCTTTTTTAGGATGTGGTTGAACGGTTCTTCCTCACAGACATATGTAAGAACACATTGGTGAGTAGATTAAAATTGCTGTCTAGCATGACTTAAGTTATTGTTTAAGGCAAGTATATGTTTAATTTATGCTATTAGTTTTAGAATTGCCTGCGCTCCAACAGGTCAAAATGGGTCGTAACATAGTCTACTCGACTAAACTATAGTGTCATATCTGCCATATCCCAGCAAGACGGGTTAATATAAGGTTGTATGTACTCAACCAAACCCTGCTTTAAATTTGCGTGGCACCTTTGACCAATAAGACCTCTGGCACATTGGCCATTTTGACTTGAGACTGGCTTTTGACTTGAGACTGCCATTTTGACTTGAGACTGGCTTTTGGCTTGAGACAGGTTTTTCCTGTTAAAAAAGGGATTTTTTTCAGTCATTCGTCTTGTAAAGCATCTTGCGACCATGACGAGTGTAGCACTTGCATTGCATAGATGATTAACATGAAAGTGAATTGAAGCGAATTAAATTGTGAATTGACCTCTGATTGTGTCCTACAGAGACAGAAAAGGCCAAGTGAGATGCCCACCCACTGTGTCCTGGCAGATGAGGAATTCCTGCCCTTTAAAGAGAACACTTTTGATCTTGTGGTCAGCAGTTTAAGGTAATGCACTTGACACTTTCACAGTCACGGCTGAGTGTTTGCACATTTACTCTAAAATACACCCAGCAGTATCCCAGCTTTATTGGCCTTTAAGGTAGTTGTCCTCAACATTTTTTTTAAGTCAGTCACACACACACACACACACACACACAAATATCAGCTTGGTTGATGTTCATGACCCAAGCTCCCCACCCTACACCTGTATGCTTTCTCTTCACTTTCCTCCCAGACAATCTAATCATAAACTCAATGTGTTAGCTTTACTGCGGTGCTTATAGATTAGATTTAGGCTATTTTATCAGAGAAGCTGTTTTAGTGGACAGTGGATAAGACTTCTATTTGACCACATAGCCTGACATTACAAATACAAATGACAATACGATCATATTCATGAAAGCAATTCCTGACCATAAACAAAGTGCAGCTAATGACGCAACACAGTCATAGAGTTCTGTATTATCATGACAATAATTATTAGCCCATAAAAGCCACAACAATAGGAATGACAGTTTAGTTGCTTAGCTAAAAGCCAGCACTTTTGGAATGAAGTTGAAGTTAACCAAAATGGATGAAAAGTAATGATGCTCTCTCTCTCTCTCTCTCACTCTCTATGTCTGTCTTTCTCAGCTTACATTGGGTCAATGATCTTCCCGGTGCTCTACGACAGGTATCCTATTTCCTCAGTTTGGTCAATATTTCCAGCCAATTTGTGTGCTTACATAATTGAATGCATAATTAGTGGATTGGCCATGTCAATGATTATGTTCTACATCTACAAGAAATGCACTGCCCTTTCTATACAGTAGGGGGCACCATTGAGCTAAGATGAGCTAAGTTTCCCATTCAAACTGCTATGGTCATCTGGTGGCCCATGCATTGTTTAGCCATTAGAAAGTGTTCCATCTGTGGGAATGTAAAAGGTTGTAGTCCTGTTTATCCATATGCACCTGGAGTAATACAGTAATTTCCCAAATATAAGCCACACCATGTACCTCAGTGTCCTCCTGGGTGTGGTGATGCTAGTCTGCGCAGTGAAATATCATGATGCATGAGTGTGGCTGTAGCTGTGGCACTGGCCCTTCGTTTCTTCCTCATGCTCTTTGTCTTCATCTCATTCTCTCTCCCAGTTTAATTTGTGTTTATCTAACTCTGTTTTTGCTGTTTCTGTCTCTCTCTATCCTTCCATTCAATTTATTACAAACCTCCATCCATCATCCTGCCTTTCCTCTCCTTCATCAAGGTCTCTTATCTCCATCTCTCGCTTTCTTTCAGCTCATCCACCAACATCCACCTATTTATACACACCAGTGCTGTATAAATTAGAGTCTAATCTTGTTAGCTGTGGGTGATAGTAACTTGATAATATTTGCAATGCTCTCTCTCTCTCTCTCTCTCTCTCTCCCTCTCCTAACTGCCCCCTCCCCTCCCCCCAATTTTCCCATCTCTTCTTCTCTCTCTCTCAGATCCAGCAGGTTTTGAAGCCAGACGGCGTGTTCATCGGGGCAATGGTCGGGGGCGAGACCCTGTACGAGCTACGCTGCTCCCTGCAGCTGGCTGAACTGGAGCGGGAGGGGGGCTTTGCCCCACACATCTCCCCCTACACGGCCGTCACAGACCTGGGCAACCTGCTGGGCCAGGCCGGCTTCAACATGCTCACTGTGGTATGAAAGGCGTTAAGAGGCTCTGGCCTCTGGACAGTTACAATCGACCCATTACCTCAGTAGGGTTGTGTTTACTGGGTCTTAGCTTTGGAAATATATCAGTTATTGTGGAAAGCAATGTACAGAAATGTATTTTGGAAGTCCATTTGTGAGTAAGATACAGGTGCTGCTGTGGAATGGACTCTCCTCTATTGTATGACTTAGTAATTCATCATTATGAGTGACTGCTCTTTGACTACTGACATTAATATTTTACTCATAGTATAGTATACTCTCCTATTATTCTACATAAGTTTTAATTCATACAAGTTCTGAGTGCTTTAATTTTTCTCCCTAATCCTGAAATAAGTAAGTGTTGTATGCTGTGATCCTACTGTTTAATGGTTTACAGGACATTGATGAAATCCAGGTCAATTACCCAGGAATGCTTGAGGTCATCAGTGATTTGAAAGGTACAGTTTTATTGATAAAGCACGTTTTACTTGTTTGAGATAATCCCCTACATTCAGTATTTGTGGATGCTATTGTCAGTTTAGTAAATAAACTGCTGAATAACTGGTGCAGGATTTCAATGGATTACTGGTATTTAGTGTATGTATTTACATGTACGGCTTTCACTGTGGCTTTCAGATAATGTATGACTCTATGTTTAAACATGCTCTAATGACCGTAATTATGGGTCTTTCAAGGAATGGGGGAAAGCAACTGTGCGTGGAACAGGAAGCCAATTCTCCACCGAGACACCCTGCTTGCAGCGGCGGCCATCTACAAGGGTGAGGTTGCCTAGCAACATAATGTAAACACATTAGCAACATCATAATGTAAATACATTGTGTGGTTCACAGCTAAGCCTACTTATTTTGGATTCATTAATAATTACTTGCACTGTGACATTGCATGCAGGGCACAGAGTTGTGGTCGCATTAATTAAAGAACTTTGCTGAAGTGTTCCAGTGCCACTTTAGGGACGTAATTTGCAATTGTAAATAGGTGATAACCTGGTGTGGCACTGCATATCACATCAGAATTATTAGGCAGCCAAGTAATGGGCAGCATACACAGATAATAGAAAGAGACAGTTCGCTAATTTGTCAGATATTCCCAATACCAAATTTTTTTCTTGACCCCATCCCTTTAAGGACAAATGACTAACAATCCCTTGTGATGTAATTTAATTCTCTTCCACCACCCCACACTTAGAGATGTATGGTAACGAGGACGGCACCGTCCCAGCCACCTTCGAGGTGCTCCACATGATTGGCTGGAAGCCCCACGCATCACAGGTATCGTACGACCATCAAGGGTCAAACTGGCTGCATCACAGTGCACCCCCCTACCACCCCCCACCCATGTGAATCATTTTTCATAGCTGGTAACCAAGTGCTGTTCCTAACCCTAAGAAAAAAGAACCAGAACTTTGATACAACATAGACCAAATAGCAAACCGGTAGCTAACATTACAGGGCTATGGATTGATTCACACTCGACTTCTCCTACTCCATCTCATGGTTTAAGTCTCTGAGGGCTCAGGGCTTAGGGTTATAGAGGGGGGAGCACTAGGACTCTTCCCATTCTCTCGCATTCTCCCCATCCTCCCTTCAAGTCTGTCATGAGTTTAATCAGGTATTATTATGCATCTAATCACCAGCTGCCGTCCTATATGCTACTGGCATTATGAGGGACCCGGGAATTCTGCCATTCTGTCAACTCTTCCCTCTCTCCCACTCATTCTCTCACCTCTCTTCCCTTCCAAGCCTGTCATGCATTTAATCACCAGTTGTCATGCTGTATGCCACCATCATCTACAAAGGCGCTTTCAGCAGGTGTTGTTGATCGGCAGCAAAGAAATTATTCTTGCCAAAAAAAATACACCAACCATCAGTAAAAACCATCCGGCAGCATTCAGACACCACTGCCAAAAAATAAGTTTACAACTAAAAGTTGCTCGTAACTTTCAGCCATTTTCTTTTTCTTCCTTTAACTCTCTGAGGGCTTTTACAGCTCATAGTCCTGAATCAAGACATCAGGGCCCCATAGGGGTTTTTCTCCACAGATAGAAGGATGTATGTTAGAGTATGTTAGGTAGATGGTGTTAGGTTCCCGCTTCAGCTGTAAGTTCAGTGTTCAGTGAAGTTCAGTGGATTTCAGATTGTTGCCCAAGGCCAGGGTAGAAGCTCCATAAATATTTTAAACCTGGGGGTCCTTTGGTGTTGCTGAGCTGCACTCTCTTTCTTGTGGAAAGGTTGCCCTTCATCTTGTATGCAGTATTAGCGTAGTGTGCTTGGCTAACCAGTACCCAGGATGTTTGTAAATGTACGTATTGGCCAACACGATACACAACTGGAATTCTTTGGGGAAACAGGAGCTAGACCTGTTTTTCTGTACTTCGCTAACCTTTTCTTCTCATTTTCTTTTTTAACAACCTAGCCATACAGATTTGATATCTTAAAGGGATACGCCACCACAGGGAGAAACTCACTCATTTTCCACCTCCCCAAGCTCAACAATTGACTTTCACCTTTTTCTAGTTCATCCAGCCGGTGTCTGTGTCTGACACGTGCGATTTTCTAGGTTGATGACATGGAACTAAACTCTCATTCAGGTGTAGTAATCAAGGAAATTTGCTACCACATCTGAAAGTAGTCTCTCCAGGTGTCCAAGTCAAGCGACTGATCTCATCAAAGAACAATGCTAGGCTGGAGCTAAAAGTGCTACCATGAGGCTCAGACAATGGCTGGATGAACTGGTAAAACTCAGTTGATTAGCTTGAGGGGAAGTTTAAAAAACAGTGCATTTCCCCAATGGTGTCGTACCAAAAATAAACCAAAAATACGCATTCAAATTTCAAGTTTAACCAATTGCTATGCATTTCCAAAAAAGATCTGTTGTGTGTGTGTGTGTATCTGATGTACGGGCTTGTTATATATATTTCTGTTTTTAGGCCAAGCCTGCCAAGAGGGGCTCCGCAAACGTCTCCTTTGCAGACTTGTCCAAGATCGGCAAAACCGGACCATCAGACCAAAAGTTATAGTTTTTGTATGTGTGTGTGTATGTGTGGTGAAGTGTCTTGTTTCTCTACATACATTGTAAAGAAACTCCAAATATCAATAAATTATTAGTAATGCCCCAAATGACCAGTATGTCCTTTTTTTAATGAAACTACAATGATTTAACAGTAGATGTACAAATACAATATTGCTGTTGTGAAAGTCCATTAGTTAAGCAAAGAAGCATTATATACACAACCAATGACTAAAATGTACACGTTTCACCCAAAGTAGTATCATACACAGTATTTAAAAAGATGACAACTACAGCCAAACAATACATCATTAATGCTTACCTCTACGAGACAAAAAAAAAAAATGAAGGAATTCACAATCATTTACAAACTTGAATATTTATAAACTTAGGCTATGACACAAAGTAACAAAACTCCATTCAAATGAAAGGACCAAAAGAAAAAGTGCTTAGAAAGTACAATCCCTTTATACCATCAGCTTTGTGTAAGTCCATTATACAAACCAAATACAGTACATGTTCCTGTTCAAAATATACATTCTGAGGGTATGGCTTCTATGTAAGTGGTTAAGTGCTATGTGGCTGTACAGACTTAGGCGGATTACTCTGTGAAGGTCAGATTCTTCTTTTGAAGAGCGCATACGCTTGGTGCAATGGGATTATATAGCCGTCTTGTGCATAAACGAACAATAATCTTACGAACAGGCTTATAGTATTTGCCCATTTACTATGTAAGCTAATTTGATAGCCTACAGTGGAATTACAATTTTAGCTACAGAACCCTTCCGTATCTGCAGTAGTAGCCACAGTGGATGATTTAAGAGTCCGTGCTTTGGAAGAACGAAGTAAACCCGTGTGTTCCATAACACCCTGGCAATCAACACAACATTGATTCAGAATACACAATGAGCTGATTTTACTGTTTTAAAAAGACTATTACTGGTCATAAAGAAATTACTTATTACTTGCAACGCCCCATCATGATCCATGCAACACAATTACTGTAGTGTCTGTTGGATTATGTGAAGCCTATTACCTGACTAAGTAATTTAATTTCAAATATATTTGGGCAGATGAAAAAAAAGATTAGGAAGACTGCTATGCCTTCCTCTGTGAGTGGAATGTCCTGATGTCATCATTCTGATGATTTGGAAGTATTTATTTGTTTATTTGTATTTCCTGTTTATTTATACATTGTCATCTATTATTGCACTACATCAAAACATTTGCAGACTAAGCTGGATACAATTAACCTTCTAGAACCTTCTCTTCAGAACCACAGACGTGATCAGAATTAGAATAGCAGCATGTGTATGTTCTTCCATCACGCACAATCTGTGAAATCAAAAAATCTGCTTCATTGCCTTGTTAAAAAGCCGGGAAAGGTCAAGGGGCACTAGTTTTGCCTTTGGTTCTTTTAAAAGTCCTCCTTTTTTGTCTTAGCTGAAAACAAAACTCACTGAAAGTGACTGTCCAGAGTACTTCCAACCATAGCCTTGGTATTCAAGCTCTCCCAGCACTGTCGGTAGGAAAAAGAATGAGAGAATTTGGAACAACATAGAATGAATATGGAACTGATAACAAATGCTAATTGAATGGGGCTACAAGCTCACTTTCAGTTTTTGTGTCCCATAGTCCCATTCAGTTAGTGCGAACTGCAGAGCTGCTATTCAGTCTATGTTGCACCGAATTCTCTCATTCTTCTTCCTACCCACAGCACTTGGTGAGCTCAAACAACATGGCTGTGCATGGAAGTACTCCAAACTATCGCTTAAATTTTTTGCCATCATTTAAGCAAACCCATCAGTGATGGTAATCTCCAACTGTCTCCAGTGGATATCAGTATGTAGTTGCACTGCAGCTTGGTTGATGGTGTTAGGCTAAATGAAACCCTGCTACTAAAGGAAGGCACTATTTAGAAACTCTATTCTTTTCTTCTCCTTTGTTCTTCTTTTTCTTATTCTCTTCTCCTGTCTTTCTCTCTCTCTCTCTGCATCCCGATCCTCCTGGTTCTCGTCTCCGTTATGCTCCTGGTTCCTATACTCTGTCTGGGTCCTCTCTCTCTCTCCACCCCCGGTGCTTGTCCTCCAGAGCAGGTTCAGCCCGTGCCGTGGCTGCTGTAGTCGAAGACGCCTTTCTTGAAGAAGGGGGAGATGTCGCAGACGGCACGCTTGGACAGGTGCACCCCTCCATCCTGGGCCTTCAGCGGGGACGAGGTTGACATCATCACTCGGAAAAAGTTCCTCAGGTAGCGCTAAGGAGGACGGGACCAGAGAGGAATGTGTGTGTGCGTGTGTGAGACAGAGACCAGAAAGAAATGGGTTGTATTCGAAGAGAAAATGACAGGTTGAGGGAGTTAGGGAGTTTGTGTGTGTGTGTAAGAGGGAGAGAAAGAGAAAGATATAGAAGAGGAAGATAAATGAAGAGATCAAAAGCCCAACTCAGTAACTGGTAACAAAACACACACACTTTAGTTCTGTTTAGGTGGTAAACAAGAAGAAATAAAGAACATCCATGAAAGACAGAGGGATGGATGGATGAGGGGAGTGTGAGAGAAAGAGAGAGAGAGAGGGGTGGACTGTGATAGACAAAGACAAATTTAGTCAGTGTAAGAAGAGATATGGAATCTCAACAGACAAGATACTTCATCAGACACTGCCAGAAAAGAAAGAGAGAGAAAGAATACTGATGAAGAGGTAAGTGGTGTGACTGCACATGTCTACACAGTAGAAAATAAAAGATGGAAATAAATCGACAGGGTACTTGCAGACCCAGACCCAATATAATAACAGAGAGGTGGACCTTTATATAGAAATAAACAATAAAACAGCGCCACAGATGATTATTACACTTTTCCCCATTTCCTCAAGGGGCATGCCATGACTACTCAGAAGATGAAGAAAAAAGGTTCTATACCTCTAAATGGTTCTGTCTCTCAGACACCATTCTCTCATCACGGTTCCCGAACAACTTTTTGGGAGGGAACTCGAGAGTGCTGAGCTGCATAGAGAAATAATGAGAAATGACCTTAACCTAGAGAGAGATCAACACTGCTGCTGCAGGAAGTAGATATCACCCGAGATGGACATAGAGACATACCAGCAGTAATATTTTTGGCTGATGGGTTTAGTGCCTGAGGTATCAAAATCAAATCTTTACATTACACATTTGAAAACGATACAGGTTGTACCAAGATATTTGTAATATAAAGAGTGTATGTGTGTGAATGGACTGCATTTGTTTGTTACTCCTACAGCTGTTGTTTGTTACTCTTCCAAAACGCTTCCAAAGCGCTTTACAATGTATGCCACCCATTCACCCATGCACATTGATACACTGGTGGAGGAGCAGGCGCAATTTGGGGTTCAGTGTCTTACTCAAAGACACTTCAATGGGGTCAGACAGAGCAGGGCTCGAACCCGCAACCCAACCCCAAACCTGCCTGAACGTCACCTCTACCACCTGCGCCACCATTGCCCCAATATGTGTGTGTGTATGTGTGTGTTTTATTTATAACATATATCCACATTATATACATATTATTAAAATGTTGGCGTACTGATGACGAGATCTTTTTCAAGATTAATCAAGATCCTCACCTCTGGATATTTCATCTTGAGGGTTCTGTGCATCTCACGGAACCGGCTGTAGCGCCTGAAAACCGTCCACGTTTCATCCAGCACTGTTATCTGTTCATTAGGAAGGCAAAAGATAGAGTGTTTTTAGATTAAGATTTTAGAATTCTTTTCACACAAATCAAAAGTTCCAGTTTAGGCAACTGACAGACCCAGAGTTGTTTCCTCTGGTTCAAGTCAATACTTAGTTAATAGTTACTTAAGTTTGTCAATAACTCAAGAATTCTGGTTGGAGTCAACAGGTATTTAATAGTTACTTAATTCAGTGAACAACTCAAGAGTTTACAGTCAGTTCAGTCCAGGGTGAATATCAAACTGATTGTAATAATACCTAACTATATGTCAGTTTCACTTTCCTGTTGTTAAAGTGAGTCTCTGCCAGAGACTGGGATGGTGGTGAACTGACCTTCACTTCGAACTCAAAGTGCTCGTCTTTGCCTTGACCACGCAGCACATAGCGGGGGATGCTGATCTTCACAGGTTCCTTCAGGCTCTCTGGGGACGGACCCAGAGGAACCGACACCATGCGCTGAGGAGGGAACCACGTGATAGAGAGAAAAGAAGAGAGAAGGGGAGAGGAAGAGAGAGGGAGAAAGAGATGCAAGGAGAGGTCGCATAGGAATGAACAGAGAATTAGGAAAGAGATGGACAGCGACGTAAGATGGAGAGTAGGAGAGATGTAAAAGTGAGGGATAGGGAGACAACCAAGTGTAGAAAGTGGAATAGGATGAGAGGAGAGACACAAAGAGAGTGTTAAAGATGGAAGTAAGAAGCAGATAAATGGGAGGGAGAGAAAAAATGTAGAGAATAGTAGTTATGAAGAAATAGATGGAGTGAGAGAAGGAAGGAGTGAGAAAAGAGAGTAGGAGAGAAAAGGTGAGTTAGAATGTAAGAAAGAAAGTGAAAAGGAGTAAAATTGGATAGAGAGAGAGAAATGCAGACAAAAGGGTGCAGAGAAGATGAGGAAATTGTTAGATATTTGAAATGATTGCCTGTATGTAGTGTTTGCATGCATAACATCTAGTAATTAATTATTCAGTTATTATTCATTGAATTATTGATACAGCACAATTGTTCATTAAGAAAAAAAACATAAAAGTGAGGAATGGTTCAGCAAGACCTGCTTCTTCTCTGTAGAGACACACTACTGATACAGACAGCTGAGGTGTGAGACATACAAACCATTTGATTACCATGTTTAGAAAAACTTGGTTTTATTTTTTATAAGACTTTATTTAATCTTTACAAAACATCTCATTTTCCTTTGTTGTTATTGTACAGCTTCTGCATATGGATAATAGGGGGGAGATAAGATGGTCCATTTCATATGTGCAGTTTAAGGAATATTGCACGCATTCATCAAAACAGATACTGAAATAAGGTGGACATAAAATTGTACTTCACTTCAAGTTAAGCAAACATAATCAACAGCAACATTCGTAACACAATTTTCCTCTTTGAAAAGCCTGACATGCACATTACACATAACTAATTGGCATAAAACCCATATCCATATTGAAAAAAACAAGTGGTCCAAAAATATTCAATTATTCAATTCAACAGTGACATTTTAATCATACTTCATCTCCAGGCCATATTCAACATACACAGGAAAATTAGCAGCAACACTGGTGAATAAATCGACAGATTGTTTCCCTATAAAGATAAACTGAGGAGTGATTTAAAATATGAAAACATTTTTATTTTAAAAATACTTCCTCGTATATTCTCCCAAGAGGACATGAAAAACTACTTCCCCAACATTACAAGGTACCACAAGGGGCAGCCATGTTAAATACATGTTGCCTTGACCCAAATGTTTCCCAGTGAAGACAAGAACTATTGCCAACTGACACTACGAACAGTACACTAAGGGGAGAACTATGAGGCTGTCTGACTCAAGTTTTTAAAACAGAGCTGTGTAACCTGTTTTAATTTATGATTCTTAGTTTGTTTCTTAGTTACATCCTTTTTTTTTTTGGTTGTTTGACTAACATCAAAAGATCTTCTGTAGTTCCTGTGGCTATTAATGCTAGTATTTCACACAGGTGTCTCTGAGGTAGGTCAAGCAAGATTACTGGCAATCAATAATGTCAATGCCTTTTAAAAACAGAGGTAATTAATTAAGTTTGCAGCATTTTTGCCACAACTAAATGACAAGTTCCAAACCTCGGGTAAATCATCTTTTTGGAATTGTTTTCTTTTGAGGTCTGCCCTGTTGGCATCAGTCACCTGGGCTTTGAAAACAATCTCGATCTTGACACACCTTTCACAGTCCTTGACAAGGAGGCATTTTACTTCAGAACGCCTGCGTAGCCTGGCAACTTCAAACTGCGGCCATCTCGGAACAGCAGTGGAGTACCGTGGCATCGGGTAGAACACGGTGTCTTCATAGATCAAGCCAAGATGAGTGTCAGTCAGGACAAACTGTGCCAGGGTACCAGGGGGCAAACAGGAGTCAGGGGGTAGCCTGGTACCGTCCTGACGACTCTGTTCAACTCTCACACTGGTATAGGTGAACAGTTGGAGGTTAGCTAGTGAAGGTTTTGGAAAATCCATGTTTCCATGCAAGACGTAAACCAAGTCAGCTAAGACCCTTTTGAATCTGTTACTGATTTTGACATTGTCATTGAGCACAAGGTCGGGGACATTGGAGGACCAGTCTAGACAAAGACCTACAAGGTCACTGTTGAGGAGGGGATGGCACAGCACACGTTTCTCTTTGGCCAAAGCTTGATCTAGTATCTCCACAAGCATCAGGCATAACTCCTGAGTAAGTATTTGACTGTTGGTAAGGACCACCAAGGTTGCATCATCTGCATCTCCCAACATCCGTACGTGCTCACCAGCTAATCCAACTTGAATCTCTGTGATCTGCAGTGTCCCTAGCCTGTGGAGGACTACCAACGGTTGATCTTTGTGTCTGGTGCCATCACCAATGACAACTGCATAGATAACCTCCTCAAACAAAAGCAAAACTCCATTTTCTGGTGTAGGGTGGCTGGTAGTGGCAAGCCTGAGCCAAAAAACTCCTTTAAGTGTATGGGTAAGGGTTTTAAGGTCAGGAGCAAAGCTACTCAAATGTTCAAGCATTTCATCCAAGGGCAGGGATTGCAAATCCAAAAGAGAGTCAGGAAACTGTGCAAGTGTCTGACAGAAAACCTTGGCACTATTACTCTTGCATAACTTCACGGAACCCTCTAAGTATCCAGATGCATTCTGGACCTCTTGGAGACAGGCTGACTGATCAGTGACATCATAATGGAGTTCGCCATTTGGTTCGTCATTGAAATGCATCTTTTTCTTTGGTTCAGGCTGTGTACTACTTGCAACGTCCAGAGGCTCTGACTTCTGCAAGAAGGGAAATTGTTTTGTCAAGCTTGCATTTAGACTTTGGCAGAGACTTCTGAACACCTGTGTGTCTCTCTTTCGGACTTGGTGAATCACATCCTTCGTCGTCTCAAGGTAGCGTCCAGCATCCTCACAAACCCCTGACAACCTTCCTGATAGGTAGCCAAAGAAGTTATCTTGCTCATTCTTGAAAACCTGAGAGAATATGCCCTCCTTGGATTTTCCAAGGCGATCTTTGGTGTTCGCCTTGCCACTCAGTGGGATTCCAGATATTTTGCAACCAGGCTTATCTTTGATATCTAGACAGCTGGGTTCTTTAGAAGTTTCCTTAGTTTCCTCCAGTTCATCGTCAGAGTTTAAGAACTTTGACTTGAGTGGTTTGAGGGACCCACAATCATTCAGATAACACTCAATGTTGTTGGCCTTACTGAGCAGTCGAGAGGACTTCTTCTCGTCCGAAATGCACAGAGCCATGTAGTCATCTGCAGGGCCAGATGCATTGCTCAGGGTCTTCCAGTTGTTGTTTCTCAGTTTCGTAGATCTGCTCCCATTGGTCTTAATGGCTTTTCTGTTGTTCAGTTCTTCTTCTAGATTTGCCTTTAACTCTTCCTCTTCCAACACCTCACAAGGCTCTGGAGCAGAACAGATTTTATTCTGTCCCTTTTCACCATTCGTCTCACTGTTGATGTTCAGTCCTTGTGTGCTCTTAATGACTTCAGACTGCTTCTCACTGGTCTTCATCTCAGGGCCACTAGCGCTCAAATTTGGCTCACCGATGAGGCCAAAGACCAGAGGTGACAGCAGGGATCTAAGGTGGGTCTGTTGGAAGATGTTGGGAGTCTCTCACAAATGGATATACCAACCAAAGCCAGTAGCAAGTGTCCATTTCACCCCGTGATTAAATGTTTGTGTTTCATGTTTAGCCATCCACCAGTGCAAATTAAAATGCCCCCAAAAACAGGATTGGTGCCATGAAAGTGTGGTCAGAGTGTTGGTCCAGTTGCAGAGGTTAGTTAAGTTAGCAAATTAATTATTTACGCAGAAAAATTAATACTTTGTGTGAATTACATCTGGTGCTGTTAACAAACTTGTGTGTGACATGGCATTGCCATTCCTGAGCATACCATCAGCTATGAATTACTTAAACAACACAAAAATATACAACTGTCCATTTAATATTGATTTATGACACTACTCCCGTAAAAACAAATGTGACCTAATGTCCTCAAGTAATATTAAGCTTACTCTCTTTCATGACTCTCTTAACCTGCCATAACTTCCATATGCATGCCATAAGCATCATTTCAACATTCACTTCTTTTGTTTGTGTGTATGTTTCACACTTTTTCAGGTCTGAGCTCCAAACTCATTACACTATTATGCCAAAAGCATCATGTAGTGATACTCCAGCAATGCCAATATAGAGTCCGAATTAGAATGTTTTCTGTTGTAGTCATTCTGTTCTATCCATTGTGTTTTTCAGGGGCAAGAGAAGAAAGACACAATAAGTGAATCTCTCAACATACCTCATACTTTAGTCTTCTGGGATCGACTTTGCTGTTTAACTTCTCGTCATCCTGCAATAATAAAACCAAATGTCATTTCACAAATGTTCATTACATTAAAAAAAATAAAATAATAATAATCCAAGAATGTTCAAAAGGCACAATCACAACCAGGCATAGTGAACAAGATTATTTTCAAAGCATTGTCAAAGCAAGCATAAAAAAAGCATCCAATATATTTTTTTCCTGTCTGTAATGGTAGATGAAAGGGTAGCCTTGAATAACCAAACCAAACCATTTGAAAAATACAGTAAGCTCTTTTGATGTGCTTAAAAGGACATCAGGCAAAAAGACGGAACTCATCGCCACCATGATAGTCATCGTTCTGATTCTATATAAGGAAGTGAGTGGTTTATTTATTTATTTACTTTTTTATGCTAGCCATTAGCATGCTAATCCAATGAGGCTCATGTGAGAGGGCTATGTAATGGAGGGAAAAAAGAGAAAGATAGAGATAAGGAATTGAATAACGTAAGAAACACTGAGAAAGAGGAGTGAAAAGGAGATAGAGAGGGGGTGACTAAGCCTGCAATCAGTGTGATAATGGCAGTAGGGTTGGAAATGGAGGGGGAGAACAGTGGGCATGTGAGTAACACATGCAGATTACAGACACACAAGAGGGTCTGATTTTTTCTTTCCCAGATTATTAATCCAGATAATTATTCCAGATTTAGGACCTTAGAAGCGGGGTTTACATATTCAACAAATTAATACTTACACTAACAGTCGGCTCCTCCTGTGAAAGTTGAAAAATGTCACTGAGGATCTTTTAGAGCACCATCATTGACTACATAAGGTCACTGTTCATGTCTTAAAGAGTCAAAATGATTTTGTTTCTGTTCTTGTTTTAGATATAACTGATATAACTGATAGTTATCTGCTTACTGGTCTGGCCCACACAGTAATATATTTCCAAGAAAAGCCAGCCACATATATTCATCTCATTAATTCAAGCCGCATCAACAAATAAAATAACATGTCCAGGAAATTTGCTCTCATGGCATACAATAAACCTTCTCTTCATTAACATTAAAATCAGTTCTTAGTGTAAGAGGTGCAATTCATTCTGAATTAGTTCTTGGTTAATGGGTTTTTTAATACTACATTCACAGTACAAACTGCATCTGCAAGATTTCTCACAATGGGCGCTCTTGTACCAGTCACTTGTACCAGTAAATTCCTTGTTTCTGTAAACACTCTGTTGTCATTGGTTGTGCAAGAGAATTAATGACTCCGTGGGGGAGACAATGCAATCAGATGGAACAAGAGGTCAGAAACAGTGAGACAGAGAAGAAAGAGAGAAAAGGAAGAGGAGGGGAGAGAAGGAGTGAGGAAGACTAAAGGGTAAAACAGATGCAATAGCAGAACTGAAAAGCAATAGTACTGACTAAGCAAGGCAAAAGGCAACGTATTCGTTTGGAAGGAGAAATCACACCTTGAGGGACCTGGAGGACAGAGAGTGGTCCAGGTTATTGTCCCCATTCAGGAAGTTGAGCTTCTTGAGTCTCCTCTGAACCTCTTCCTCGATGTAGGCATTGATCCTATCGATGGACAGGGGAGAATGAAGAGTCTCTCTCTCTTTCTCTCTTTCTGTATTTTCTATGCTTGTGTATCCGTGGTTCCATATGTGTGTGCGCAGATGTTGTGTATAGTGGGTAGAACCTGTGTGGGTGTGTGTGTGTGTGTGTGTTTGTGTGCGTGTGTGTATGTGTGTATGTGTGTGTGTGCATGTGTATCTGTTGTCTGTGGTGGGCAGCATGCCCAGCGGGCCCTGAATGGGGGATGCTGCAGTGTGTGTGTGTGAGTGTGTTTGTGCATGTGTGTGTGAGTGTATGTGTGTGTGTTTGTGTGTGTGTCTGTGAGTGTATGTGTGTGTACCTGTCGTCTGTGGTGGGCAGCATGCCCAGCGGGCCCTGAATGGGGGATGCAGGAGAGCTGCTGCGGCTGCTCTTGTCATCTCCGCTGTGGCACAGACCACGGCCCACACTGCCCTCACTCTCACTGAGACGCTGCCTCAGCTGCCGAATCTCACGCTCCACTCTGAGAGAGACAGAGAGAGAGAGAGAGAGAGATATACAAGAGAGGGAGGGGGAGAAGAGGAGAGAGACGGAAGAAGATAGAGAGAAAAGAGGGGAGGACAAAAAAAGAAATAAAAGAGAGGAAGAGGGAAATGGTTGGAAAGAAAACAGATGACAGAGAATGGAGATAAAAAGAGAACAAAAGAAATATGCCGGAAAATAAAAAATAAAAAAATGACACACAATTGAGCCCTAAGGATTTGTTTCCTTTGTAGTCTGGTTCCTTTAACCATTAACACTTGGGGTTCAAATTTTGCTCCCCCCCACCCCCACGCCCCTCATTTTCTTTACAGCAATAGTTCTCCTGTTCTTAGAAACCCCTCAAAATACCACCTGTTTTAAATCCAGACTCAAGACAAGCCTGTTCTTTGTTGCTTTCTCCAAGCCACTAATGCATTTAAAATTTTATTTTATTTATCATTTGAACTATTTTATGCATCTTTTACATTAATTTACATCCTATATTCTTTATCTGTTCCAGCATGTTTTCTCTCATTTTTTCTGTCTCAACTATTATTTTGCCTTGTGACTGGGACTGGAATTATTCTTGTGACTGGGACTGGAATTATTCTTGTGACTGGGACTGTGGACTGTGGAGGTATTTGAAGGTATTCTTCCTGTTCCTTCTTTGAAGGCTTCTTCCTGTGTAAAGCACATTGAGTTACCCTGTGTATGAAATGTGCTATAGACAAAAAATTGCCTTGACTTGTCCTTTTCCAGTGTTCACTCTGAAGTAAAACAAAACGGCACGCTACAGATGTCAATGTGATCTATGATGTGCTTTTAAAAAGCACATTTTAGTCACAGTTCATTTTTTTTCACCTAAACCTCGCTCTCTAGAATAAATGTGTTTCTCCATACTCCACTTCACCACCGTCGGCTTCAATAAAGTGTTTCATTTTTGTTACACCCTCTTCCTATTTCCCCTTGAAATACACCACCACCCCGCCACACACAAATAAACACACACACAAACCTAAACACATACAAGCCTAAACAGACATACACATAAACACACACCCACACACACACACAGACAAGCACATGCACACACACTCGCATCCCTTTTCCAGCTGAAAGCATTCTTTTAAAAAACACTCTTCTGTTGTCCACTAATGCAGTTTGCAAGCTTTTAAGATGTTTTCTGTGTCCGCTCTCAGCCTTTTCTGATATTCGTCCAAGTACATATTTGCTCTTTAGACTCAATTGCTTTCTTCTTTTGCCATTTTCTTTCATTTCTGTTCTGTTGTGCTGTGCTGTCCTTCCTGCCTTCTCCTGCCCACTACATTCTTGGAAAATCCTCCTCTGATGTTCACGATTACATTACAGCCATCCATTATGTAGCTGGCTCATTTATCTCAAAGCTCCTTACTGTTGCGGTAAATCTGACAAAACTCTCATCGACACCAGTCAACATGATTTTTGACCATTCTCTTTCCCCAGTCCTTTTTTTCAGCATCTTCTCCTCTCTTCAACTCAGTTCACCTCTCTCTCTCTCTCTGTCTTGCTCTCTCTACCTCTCTCTCTCTCTCTCTCTCCCTCCCTCTCATTCTCTTTCCCCAGTCCTTTTTTTCAGCATCTTCTCCTCTCTTCAACTCAGTTCACCTCTCTCTCTCTCTCTGTCTTGCTCTCTCTACCTCTCTCTCTCTCTCTCCCTCCCTCTCATTCTCTTTCCCCAGTCCTTTTTTTCAGCATTTTCTCCTCTCTTCAACTCAGTTCAACTCTCTCTCTCTCTCTCTCTGTCTTGCTCTCTCTACCTCTCTCTCTCTCTCTCTCTCTCTCTCTCTACCTCTCTCTCTCTCTCTCTCCCTCCCTCTCATTCTCTTTCCCCAGTCCTTTTTCTCAGCATTTTCTTCTCTCTTCAACTCAGATCACCTCTCCCTCTCTTCTATCTCTCTCTCTCTCTCTCTCTCTCTACCTCTCTCTCTCTACCTCTCTCTCTCTCTCCCTCCCTCTCATTCTCTTTCCCCAGTCCTTTTTCTCAGCATTTTCTTCTCTCTTCAACTCAGTTCACCTCTCCCTCTCTTCTATACCTCTGTTGGTCAGTCTCCGTCCCCCTCTCCTGTGTCTCCTGTTGCGCTTGCTGCCTCTTCTCCTCCTCCCCGGCACCGGGCTCGAGCGAGGAGGAGCGGCGCAGGGCCGAGTGCCTCCTCTCCAGCCGCGCCACGGCCTCCTCCAGCGCCTCCCTCTGCTGGCGCTCGCGCGACTCCAGGATCTCCCGCTCCTTCCGCCGCACCTTCTCCTCCTGACGCGCGACGTGCGCCGCAAACTCGTAGGTCTCGCGCAGCTGCTGCAGGTGCTCGGCGCTGGCGCTGTGCAGAGACAGACGCTCCTCGTTCTCCTCCAGCTCCTTCTCCACCTGCAGGGAGGGAGGGAGGGAGAGAGAGGGGAAGAGAGACAGAGAGAGAGAGAAGATAGGAGAGGGAGAAAAAGTGTGAGATTGTGTAGCCTGGCTATTACAAGCCAATTTATTTTGGTGATTCTCAATCATCAAGAAAATCAGCATCTGGTAAGGGTTACAAGGAGTTAGGCCAATGAACGGAGACCCCCTACGCCCAAAACCTCCCTCCTCCTCCTCACCTGGTAGAGGGTGTTGTCCAGGTCTTTCTGCACCTGCTCAGCGGAACTCTCCTGCCCCAGAGACTCCAGCTCATCTCCTGTACCTGCACCTCCTCCGTCACACTCCACTCTTTCCAGCACCTCCTTGGCCCTCTGCCTCTCCTCCAGCAGGGCAGGGAGTTGGCTCCCCGTCAGGCACGCCAGTTGTCTCTCCTTCGCCAGGAGACGCTGCTCCGCCTGATGCAGCCTCTGCTGATGCTGCTCCTCCGAGGCCGCCACGGACGGTAAGTCGTCAGACGCCATCTTGCCCGGTGGTGCCGTCGTCATGCCCGTGCCTTTAGGGACGATAGTACCGTTATTACTCAGTACACAAATCCATGAAAACAATACTGTACAATGCTGAAATTCTGAAGGTGGCAGAAACATGTTTTTTTTTGGATCCTAAACAAGCTGTGGCCTACTTGAAATTTTCCTAATTTTCCTTTATAATTTTTATGTCTGGGCAAGATCATGTCTGCAATTCAAAGAAAGTGCCATCATGAAAAGGTAATTTGAACACTTGAACACTGATAATTGTCTATTAGTCAGGGGTCACTTTAAGGCTACTTGGAAAAGAGGTTTAGTCCATAAAGAAGTAAGTCATATTATTTACCGATATCATAATTTATTTATTTTTACTGAGGTATGGATTTGGGTATCAAGAATTGTCTGATTTTAGTGACATTAGCATAATTGGTACATTTCACTAATCATCCCTTCTACATGCCTGTGGCAGTGGTCTTCTCCCGAGCTTGGCGTTCGGTGCCCTCTCGGATCAGCATGCCAAGGGAGGTGCGCTCAGCGGTGATCTCAGCCACCAATCGCTCGTGGTGCTGCTCCAGTGTCTCCAGTTGGCGGCCCAGCTCCTCGGCCTGTGTCCGCTTGAAGTTGGCGTAGCGTGTTCGGGCATCGCGGGCCTGCCTTGCCACCTCACCACGTCGGGACCGCACAGCCGCATCAGGGACATCATCATTGTGATGGTGGTGGTCGCTGTTGTGGTCACCTTCGGTGCTGTCTCGGTCCCCATCACTGTCGTCATGGTCCTCCTCCTCGACGACAACATTCACAATATATCAATAAATATCCACAATAACCTTACCAAGTCATTGCTGACCTTGAAAAAAAACAAACCACCAGTAATCGTGTAAGCAAACGACAAGTAATCGTGATATCAACATTAACCAAAATAAAAATTAGGATGATTAGGATTAGGGGGCACAGATACAGTAGAACTGAAGCCTTTTGACAACTGGAGGGTTGCCACTGAACTGAAAACTACTCTCCATATGCATGCTGGCACCCTACATAGCAGCCATCGACACCTGTGTACATGTGTATGTGAAGGGTTTATTGTACTGATAATGTGTGTGATGATTCTGCATTGGTGCTAATATTGTGATGTAGTACAAAAAAATATTTTGAAATTATATTTTAAATTTGAATTTCATAATTATAAAATTTATATTAAAAAATCTATAAATGCAGCCATTTGCCATTTATGACTTTTCCCATGATTGAGCAGCCTCAGTGGCAGTATCTATAGATATATATACATATACATATCAATGGCAGTGCTCACCTCCAGTTCCTGACGGGCCTCTTTAACACGCAGCAGCGCCTGCCGGATGTCGGTGAGGTCACGTCGCTCCTCAGCCAGCCGCCGTGCGTCATCTCGTGCCAGCAGAGCGGCAACAGCCTCCTGGCGCTCGCGCAGCTGCTCCTCCAGGCGTCCCACGAGGCCGAGCTGCTGGCGCTCTTCCTGTTCCAGGCGCCGGCGCTCCAGTCGGAGATGCGCGGCCTGCTGCTCGCGTTCGCGCTTCAGGCGCTCCAGCTCGCGCACTATCTCACTCTGCTCGTCCTGCAGCTGCTGCAGCTGAGCCTGGCACTCCAGAGGATGAAGAAGATGAGAAGGAGGAAGGCTCTTTTCCATTTCTGCAGCATCATCATAGTTGTCATCGTTGTCATCATCGTTATCTCTGTCTGATTTGCTGCCGTCTTCCCATTTGACTTTCTGTTCCGCGCTGTTTTGTTTTTCTTCCTTCTCAAGCTCGTCCTTTTCCTTCTCACTGGCGTCGCTCATCTCAGCGTCTTCCTTGACCTCTTCCATCCGCTCCTTGGCCGTCATGCCGTCCCACGGTTCCACAACCTTTTGGGCTTCTTTTGGTGGTGGTGGTTTAGCTACAGAACAGACACAAAAGAGGTCTAATGTAGCCTGATGATACAACCAGACCCTCGTTCTACACTTCTGGGTCTGGACATTTGGTAGTGAGATTTGATTGCTTGCTTGAGGTGTTTAAGTAAAAGACTGGATCAGCCTCTGACTGATAGCTTGCCTTGACTGATAGCATTCAAGCTCTACATTCACAACAAGTCCCTCTGTTCACTGATTGGACAGGTTAAAATGCCTCCTGAGAGAACGAGCTCAATGGGATCAAATCTAGACTAGCACTTTAGGGAGATGATAATCAAGCAGAAGTGCTAAAAAGGCACGGCCAGGCTAGGTCTAATAATGAGACCTCAGATTCCCTCCACTGAAATAAGTAAGCTAGTCCATCAAAATTATATGTTAGCACTAGAACTGCAAGCTAGACTAGCGTGACTGTGATGTTTAGCTACAGAACAGAAAGAATAGACTTTTTAAATGAATGATTCTTTTGGTGCCAGCTGGAGGTTGTAATGTTTTTGTGCACAACTTTACAGTAATAGGTGACTTAATCAATTTACTAGATGTTTACATTTAGCACTGCATGGATGATGGGGCTGCTTGATTATAGGAATGATTATTATTGAAATCGCTGTCATTTAACACAATTCATTGACTTTAGAAACAAGTTGCATTTATTTAACTCTGAAATAATTTTTCAACAGAGAATTTCCTTGAATTTGAACAACAAACAATAAAACAAACCAACAACAAACCAACCTCCTCCCTCGCGCTGTCTCTCCTCCTGGAAGCGCTCCTTCTCGGCGAGCAGGTCGCGCAGGCGGCTCTCGATGTCACGGCTGCGTTTGCGCAGGCTCTCCTCCTGCCGGCGGATGCGCAACTGCACCTGCTCGGACTCGCGGCGCTGTGACTCCACCTCCTGCTGCAGACGCTCCAGCTCCATCTTCTCGCTGCGCTGCTTCTCCTCCATCTCCTTAATCAGACGCCTGACGGAGGGAGAGAGCGGGAGAGAGAGAGATAGAGAGAGGGGGGGAGAGAGAGAGAGAGTGGAAGAGTGAGAGGAAGAAGAAAGGTGGGAAAAAGAGAGAGGAGAGAAAGAGGGAGGATAGAGAGATAGAGGGGGAGATGGACAGAGAGAGATTTAATAACACCTATTTACCAAACACTTGCCATGCATCTTTAACACACACACAGTGCATGAGAACTTCCAATTCCTCCATCTATGGTCCATGTGTTTTACCTCTGTAAGAGGGGGCAAGTTTACAACCATTCAGTGGATTAATATTTAACCCTTTGCAGTTTTAATAAAAAGACATGTCATGCACAGCCACCTTCAGTCATACGTGTAAGACTGTAATACGTGTAAGAGGGTAAATCCGGAACAAGAGGCAGAAACGTTTGTTAAGTTCTATGTTCTATGTTCTATAAGGGGAGGGCGGGGGAAATCCCCCATCATACAGAGTCAAGCCCTTATACACCGATATAGAAGATCATTGAAAAGTTTATATTGTGACATTATGTGACACTCCCACTTAATGCAAACTGGAACTATTCACACTTGTTTCCACTGTAACATATTACGTTGCTCAATCTTGGTCAGTATTCTATGATCTTTGACTTAATCAAGTTCAACAACTCCTGACATCATTCACTGACCTTTTGTGTTCCAGTTTCTCCAACTCCTCTCGCTGCTGTCGCTCAAATTCCAACCTATCAAAACACAGATCACCATCAACAGCCTGCCCACTCGTGCAGGACAATAGCCCAATCACAACACAATACACTGTGAGATTAGACACACACACACACACACACACACACACACAGTGACACACACTTTGAAGACCAATTAAGCTGAACCAATGGGCAGACATGGTCAGATGTGGAGCATGCCAAGGCAAGGAGTATAAACATTGAGCATTGAGCAGAGTATGCAGTAAGCCAATACAGAGGTTCAGCAAGCAAGGCAGTGCTAACATAGATGTTATATAGTAACTATAGTCTTACTATATAATATCTATAGTGGCAAAAAACAAACAAACAAAATGCATGAGCCTGGATGAAAACAATGAACGACACAGAGAGGCAGTGTAGTCAACAAAATTTGACAAAAAACAACAACAAAAAAAGTAGCTTTATCACTTGTGACTGATGATGAAATGAAGGAAACAAACAACAAATAAACAAACAAACATGTAAACAGTGAGGGTGCTGTGGGAAGGCGCTCTACCTGAGGAAGATGGGCCCCTTTTCAGAGAAGAGACTGACATAGAGGAAAGGGCAGAGGGGAGAGAGGGTGTTACTGAGTATGTGCGGCATGGCAGAGCCTACATTCTCTCAGGAGAAAGTGGACACTACGACATCTGTCTGTCTGCCTGTCTGTCCATCTACCTGCTCTTTCTGAATGACTGTCTGTCTGAACCCCACTGCCTAGCTGTCTGAGTACACAGTTTGTGTGTCTCTGTCTTGCTGACTTACTTTCTTTCTGTCTCTCTATCTATCCATCCATCCACTCTTGTTTATCTATCTGTTTGTTTGAGAACTGACTCATGCATGCATCTGTCTGATATGGAGCTCCATTGTCCTTCCTGTCTGTCTCCCTGTCTGGTGGTGTGATCAACCTGACCTGATCATTAAATGTCTCTGTCTGAGTTTGTTTATCAGCCTGCCTGTCTAGTTATTTAACATGATCATTAGGAATCTCGCTATCTGTCCATCTAGCTAATCCATTAGTCAGGATTATTTACACTTTTGCCCCTGTTTATCTCTGTGTCGTTGACAGTTCCTCCCTACCCCATCTCTTTGAGCAAAGAAAAACAAATTAATGCTATATGTTGTTTATTTATTTCTCAAGCACTACTGGAAATCTTTTCAATGTAACCAAGTTGAAGTTTCCTGAAGAAATCATTTTGTAAGCAAAAACTTGTAGTTAGGAAAGAAGGTTCCAACACCTCAGCAACACAGCAAAAAAAAGCAAACAGGACAGAAAAGTTCTCAAAACTCTTTTTAAGAGAGTTGTAACACTGATTTAATAATAGAGGCTAAACCAGTATTGCAACTTTGTGGCATGAGCTAGACCCTATTCGCACTAATATCAGTAGGTCAGTGCAATGGGCTCATTCACCAATACCATCCTGAAGATTTTTTTTAACTGGTCTTAAGAAGATTCCTATGTAAGCTAGATAAGAACTGGTAAGAAAACATGGAACTTGAATGCAGAGGCAGTTGCTGAATGAGGTCCAATGCTCCCAAACGTGACACAACCTAGATTTAGCTCATTACATTTACATTTATGCTTTTAGCTGATGCTTTTATCCAAAGCGTCTTACATTTGTCAAATATCAACTACATCAGGGCCAGTCTCCCCTAGAGCAACTTTAGGGTTAAGTGCCTTGCTCCAGGGCACAACAGTGGCACAAGCCACAATTTCCAGGCTACTAGCATGCTAGCTGGATTCTTTAACCACTACGCCACCACAGCCCCTGAAGCTCATGCTTCAGACACTTTGTGGTTTATTCAGATGCATAACAAATCTACATCAACTTCCCAATTATTAAAGGAGGTTAATATGTGTGTGTGTGTGTGTGTGTATTCCTTTTTTCATTCTACTTTCTCACGAGACCGTGATCTAATTCTGATTCATTATATGCAATGCTTATAATGCTTACAGTTAATACACATACAGTTTCCGTTATCTTAGTTTGCATAAAATGCTGACCTGAGGTTGCAACTTGGTGCAACTTACATTCGGGTATTACAATAACTGTCATTCAACTAGAGACACAATATGTGTCTAATCAATACCCCATAAGAAATAGATGAACTCAATCAACAATCTATAGGAAATAACTGATTCAATTAACATCAGTAACCTCCTCTAGCTTGCTGTGGAGGAAGCTCTATGTGGTGTATGTGAACTGACTGTGAATGAATGTATGTGTGAGGCCTCTGTAATGATGCAAACGGCAGCAGCTGCCCAAACCTGCAACAAATTGACCACCCAATCAGTCTCAGAGCTATGGAGATGCCACCCAATCAGTCTCAGAGCTATGGAGATGCCACCCAATCAGTCTCAGAGCTATGGAGATGCCATCCAATCAGTCTCAGAGCTATGGAGATGCCACCCAATCAGTCTCAGAGCTATGGAGATGCCACCCAATCAGTCTCAGAGCTATGGAGATGCCACCCAATCAGTCTCAGAGCTATGGAGATGCCACCCAATCAGTCTCAGAGCCATGGAGATGCCACCCAATCAATCTCAGAGCTATGGAGATGCCATCCAATCAGTCTCAGAGCTATGGAGATGCCACCCAATCAGTCTCAGAGCTATGGAGATGCCACCCAATCAGTCTCAGAGCCATGGAGATGCCATCTAATCAATCTCAGAGCTATGGAGATGCCATCCAATCAGTCTCAGAGCTATGGAGATGCCACCCAATCAGTCTCAGAGCTATGGAGATGCCACCCAATCAGTCTCAGAGCTATGGAGATGCCACCCAATCAGTCTCAGAGCTATGGAGATGCCACCCAATCAGTCTCAGAGCTATGGAGATGCCACCCAATCAATCTCAGAGCCATGGAGATGCCACCCAATCAGTCTCAGAGCTATGGAGATGGCTGGCACAAGCACAACTAGCCAGGGGAGGGGGACAGAGAAGAGAGAGAGAGATAAAGAGAGAGAGAGAGAGACTGAGGAAGGAGTTGACAGAGTTGAGAGTTGAGTTGAGAGCAGCAGAAAGAAAGAAAGATGAACAGAGAGAGAGAAATTAAAAGAGAAAAAAACATCTCCAGAGAGAGGGTGAAATATTGATAGGCATAGGAGAAGCAGAGAGAGAGAGAGAGAGATGCATGGCACAGCATGAGAATGCATTGGAAGGAAAAAAGAGTAAACTACTTCCAAGCATCCCTCACTCACACATAAGCATTCACCAATCACCAATCAGCTCTCAGCACACACGAGCGCGCACACACACACACACACACAGACACACACACACACGCACACACACAATAACTCACCCTGGATTGTAAAGCATGACGGTAGAGAGGTTCTCGCAGGACTTGGAGAGATCGGTCATGGACAGACTCAAACTGGACAGGAGCCCACTCTGCAAACAAACAAACAAACAGATCAGAGACCAAGCCCAGACCCAAAAGTCATGCCAGTATTTGAAAATGCTCACTTTATTCATTACTCATTACATTACATTTACACATTTGGCAGAGGCTTTTATCCAAAGCAACTTACATTTGTCAACTATAAATTACATCAGGGCCAGTCTCCCTTAGGGCTAAGTGCCTTGCTCAAGGGCACAATGGTGGCAGCCAGGATTCGAGCCCACAATTTTCCAAGCTACTTGCATGCTAGCCACGTTCCTTAACCACGACGCCACTACCACCCTAAACTCAAAATACCTATTCATCTAGAATACGTCTAGAGTGTGTCTAAAAGAATACTCTTGCGGAGTGTGATTGATGTACATGCCAGTAGAAGGTATCAATACATATAAATTATTCATCTTGATTGAAACTTCAAAATCTCACCTTTCTCTTTTCCCTGAGTTTGGCAGCCTCTTTAGGGTGGTTAAACCTGAACATGTTGGTCCTGCCAAGAAGGATCACAGCACCTACAAAAACACACACACACACATTCAAGGCAGTCAATTTACACCAGCGAGTTAAAACTATACCTGATTATATATATATATATACACACACAGAGAGAGACAGAGTGAGAGTTATATATATATATACACACACACACACACACACACACACATATATATATATATATATATATATATATATATATATATATATATATATATATATATATATCAAGGAAGCACTAGAACATGTGTAAACATTATTTGTGAAACTACCAACTACAGTTATAACACATCTATTGTGCTAGCTACATTAGCAAGCTGAAGCATGGAGAAATTTCTCAAATGTCTTAGGAATATTAATTCAGACTAGAGTCAGACTAAAACTTTGGTATTATTTCACTGTTGCATCATGTCTGGTAATGTGTTTGTGTGTGTGTGTGTGTGTGGCATACCCTGGTTGAGCTGGCAGGGCTCTGTGATCTGCATGCCATTGACGGAACACTGGGCCTGGTTAAGGGGCACTAGTGTCACAGTGCCACCCTGGTTCTCAAACAAACAATGCTCACTCTCCAGATCCAGCCCATGCAGAACTACAGCAGAGAGAAAGAGAGTGAGAGAGAGAGTGTGAGAGAGCGAGAGAGAGAGAGATTACTCATCATTACTCATCATTTGCATTTATATTACATTTACAACAGCTGCAAACACTGAATACACTTAAAAAATGGCAGCGATGTGAATGCTTGCGCTCACCGATATCCTGCTCGGTGCCAGCATCTTCTCGGCCAACAAACGTCCTTCCCTCCTGCAAGACACAAGTTATAAAAAAAAAACATTATCCAATCAGTAAAGCAAATTCTGCTCGACATATCTTTTTTGTTACACAGTAATATCTAATGGCAGGACTTCTTCTATAATGACAATTGGGCATCTTTTTTGGGGGTGGCGCAGTGTTGTATTTCGTGTATTTCGTGTTACTAAACCAGATCATGGTTTAGTAACAAACCCAAGAGGTAAATCTCCACATAGATATGGTGTTATCCCTTCTCGACTCACCTTTAAGTGGTAGAGGATGATGCCGGTGCTGAGGAGGTCGTCATCAATGCCAATCAAATGTGGCAGCTCCGAGTCTAGCACCACGCCGATGCCCTCCTTGCGCAGGGCGAGGGTCTCCTCCTGTGCCAGATCAACACCAAAACATCATCAGGGTTCAACATACCCTTGACAATAAAGTGAAGCCTCGACCTAGCCTGGTGCACCAAACACTTTTGCATTGTTTCACTATGTGCAAAGCATCGGGAATCCTTTAATTGGTGTTATTTTCCTTCCTCAGACTGAAGCTAACAGAAAGATCTCAGATCTTCGTGCTTTAGCAAAACGTGATTTTGACCAGACTGACTGTTGGTCCTAACACCACCACCACCCCACCCTGTCCTGGATCTCACAGGGCCATTGTGACTGGAGCTATTTAAGGTGAATTCATCTGTTGTGTGACTGTCAGATGCAGTCAGGTGATGCAACCATGACAGTTAATCTGGCAAAGAGCCAGGACAGTGCGGCAGCTCATGGAGTGACTAAATCTGGGAGAAGGCAAACATACACAATAGAAACACAAACCTTCAGTATGTTCTGAGTCTCATTCCACTTGTTGGTCCACTCTTTGGTCAACGCTAACACCTAGGCACAGCAAGGAACACAAGGAACATTATTTGAAAGAGAAAACATACAAAAACAAATAAACAAACAAATTAATACATACATAAAATAGAGTCTATGGACTACAACACTTGAAGTTTTAAGGGGAAAAAAGGATCAAAGGCAGTTTCCCATGGGCTGCTGAGGTAGAAGTGAGTGAGTTATTATGCTTACCCTGGCCTCGTTCTGATGGAGTTTCTCCTCCATGCTCAGAGCAGTGGGAGAGTCAAGCAGTTTGATCTGTGTGGAGATGATCATGTTACATTAAGCAACCCTCCTGAGAGACGACATTCATAGTAAACACTTGTTTCGAACACATCCTCCCTTAGAAGTAGGGTACACAACAAGGGTTATGACTATCTCCTCAGACAGAATCACCAGAAAAATTAAAGTTGGTCAAATCTACATTATCTTACATTATCTTACATACAATTATACGATTTCTGCATGTGCTTCTATATATCCTTTAGTGTAGCTGAACCAGAACTCTGTGGTCATGAGTCCTACTGTACCTGGTTCCCCTGAACCAGCAGGGCTTTGAGGCGGGCGATCTCAGCCCGCAGCTCGCGGATGAGCTTGACGTTGGAGTCCTCGTTGATCGTGGGCTTGTTGATGATGTTCTTAGCGCGGTTAGCGTAACGTAGGGTGCTTAGCGTCTCGCCGTAGTTCACATCGGCAGGGGAAACGGCTGGCGTCGGGGATGAGAAGCATTGCATGAGGGTTGATACAAGGTTTCTTAAAAGTGCCTGTGTCTGATTTTAAAACTTGTGTTTGTGCCATACGAACACTAGCATCTGGGACACAAATGTTAGTTAAGTGCCCAGCTATACAGACCACACTTAAATGTATTACATGAGGAATAACAAGTGAGAGCTAGTGATTGATCATGCTGCATGCAGTGTTTGTCATTTCTGACGTCCATAATGCAGCCCAGACCCTGGAAATTTGATAGCAACAACAACATTTCATCAAAATCCTGCTCAGTTTGTGTTGTGATTGAGTCAAGGCAAGGCAATTCTTTGTAAAATGTTTTTGAAGAATGTGTTCTCGACAGCATTTCCCAGTTGTTTTTCACCACTGGTGTGGATGGAATTATTTTTTAAGAATATTAACTGTATCCAAAAAATAATTTTTTATAATTATCTATCTGTGAGTGTACAAGGCCTGAGGGTCAAAGAATACGCACTGTGAAAGGATGATGCAACTTCTTTTAAGCAATGCAATGCAATGCATGATTTGCATGTAGACCAAAAACAATACAACTCAGAAATATTGTTAAGTAACATAAAGCTCAAAAAGTTGCCATGTGCATTATCATTCATCATCCTAAGGTCAGAAGTGTGGATGGGGTGTGAGGTGAGGTTCTCACTCACTGGCAATCATGATGGTCTTAGAGTTTCCCCCAAGGCTGTCCTTCAGGAGCCAGGTGAGCACTGAGTCTCGGTACGGCACAAACACCTGCCTCTTCTTTGCATTGCTGTTCCCTCCGTCCTGAGACAGATCGGCTGGAGAGAGAGAGGAGAGGAAAAGAAGATAAAAATATAAGAAGAGTGGAGAGTGGAGGTTAGACTGGAATACCGTGAATCCAAAGCTATGAACGTGAAGGTAACGAACGTTCTGTAGCTAATGAGTGACTTTCTGGTCCTCAACAGTAGTTGAATATCTCTGTTATGATGGTGCTCATGTGCACTGAATATGCATTTATCTGTTGTGAATAGGAATGGCTGAATACATAGAATGAACTATGCTGTAGTAACAGCCTATATGAGGCAAATACCCACCTAGGGCAGAGATGACGTTGCCCAGGGTGACCAAGGATTTGTTGATGTTGCCTCCCTCCTTCAGCCTGACGCCCGTTGCCCCTGTAGCATCGGCCCGCTCGCTTCCCGCCAGGTCCACCAGGTGGATCTTGCTGACCGTCTCTGACGGCATCTCTGCATCAAACTTCGCCTGACGACAGGAAGGAGAGACACAAATGACTTCCCAGACAGTGAAACATTACTCTTCACATTTTCACATGAGTGGCGTCTGGAGTTGACTGGGCTAAATTTATTGAGCAAATCTACCCGCAACATTCAGTGCAGTGCAGCAATACATTAAATAGCTCAAAAATTATATATATATATAAATACATCTGCTATTGAGCGACAGGATTGCACAGGACAGATTGATGCTAGAGAGCGGAAAATATAAGCCAAAATATAGGCCTTTGATCCATTAGTTGGCTGATCATTGATTTTCTGTTCCCTGGTTTGCACTTTAGAGCTGTGATTGAGGACAGTCCTAGTTATCGTATCGTAGTAATGTGAATGTGAAAGTAACGTGAATTCTGCCCCCCATTGTTCATATTTTGGATTCACTGATTTGGATTCACTCATTTATTTTACTTTTCATTTTTGTTAATTTTATAAATTGATTTCCTCCTTTCCGAACTATGTACGTACAACTATTTTTTTTATTATTTATGAGTGCTTTATAAATAAATTGACATTGACATCAGCATCATCAGCACAGCTGACATCAGTATTGTTCCCTGTGACCTGCGCCTTGATAGTCTAGTCTGGTAGACCAGACTGTTCAGCTTCGCAAAGAGACTTTTGCTTTGCAAAAAGTCAGGAAACTCTTGATAGATATACATTTACCTTGCGGTGGGTGGGAACTTTGTTTAAACTTTCAAACAAACTGGTTCTGCCTTCAATTTCTGATTGCTGATTGGAGATTTTTTAAAAATCTATTCAAAGCAAAAGCAAAGCCTTTGGAGCATTCTCTGCCACAGTACTTAAGCGTAACTCAATACTGGATGGATGTACTAGGTGGTGCTAGCCTGGCTGGTGCCTTGAGGCTGTCGGTCGGTGTGAGCGGGCGTCTTGCCTGGGTGAAGTTGATGGTGAAGATGGCGTGCGAGCGGCTGCTGACGTCGTTCATGCCTGTGCTGGCTGTGGTGCGGTTGATGTTGCCCGCCTCCATCAGTTCCTCCACGTCCGTGTAGTTCTGCACCAGGTGCTTGGACAGGTCTGGAGGGGAGGGGTCAGAGGTCAGAGTAGGGTCAATGAAAAAGGGAAGGCGGCACATCACACCTATTACCAATATTACATTTTAATACAATGTCATTTATATAAAGCACCATATCATAACTATTCACAGTCACAGTACTAGGCATTAGGCTTGCATAAAAGAGCCTTTAGCTGGCATTAAAGGTATTAAAACATCATTCAACCCACTACAAAGTTCCCCAGTCTTGCTACTGGATATAAATCACATCTCATCCTTAACAATGTTACCATGATAGTAGCCTGGCATGTGAAGGACGTAACTTACCCTCTACGTATGGTCCATCTTTCGGGTGCTCCCGCACCCTCAAGTTGTAGGTTTTGGTGGACTTTCTCCTCAGCAGGTCCCTGACTCGTTCATTATAGATCTCCAAGTAGCTGAGAATCCAAACCAGTAAAGGAGAAATAAAGAGACCATGAAACTAGAGAGGGCTGAAGCAGAGTGTGAGTATTCAATCATATTTGATGAAACATCGACCAGGTCAGGTCTGCAATGCCTATGAGAAGGTCTGTCTGTGAGGGTTTATTTACACAACCAGGTAACAGCACTTTTTTTTTTGACTGAAAAGCATAAAAGGTCTAAAATGTTTTTGCGGCTCATCCAAAACACTCCCATCAGTTGTTATGACCACGACTAATAATTATGTCAGAAAGAGCGGCAGAACATTTTGTACCTTTTATTTTCTTTTCTTTTCATCTACTGTTTTCACATTAAACATAATCTTTTTCATATCAAAAGCTGATATAGTCTGTTAATTTGGAGGTGCAAAATCTGCCCTTATAACATACCATTACTATTGAGTCTGACAGCAAGGTGTCAAAGGTGTTAAGAGTTTAACATTGCTGACTTTTATCTAGCTGATATGAGTCAGGGTGCTGGACAGGCTTTCATTAAGGGCTAGGACATTCCACTCTGACACAGTTGTTGTTTCTGAAAAGGCACAGTGTTGTATACTGCAGACAACCGGAGCTGGGAAGTGTCATTTTGTACCAGGAGAATGTTCGTTCCGCTAAAATGTTGTTTACTGAAACAATGGCTATGTTTTGTAAAATTAGAAAGTATTTAGTCAAAATTACCCCACATTTTCTCAACCTGGAACAACCAGAAAATATTTACCAATGCTACATCCCAGGTCATATGCAGCCTCAAGTACAGCAGGATGCCATTTCGGAAGTGGCTTGTGACTCATAACTGTGTGGCCTGACTGAGATGACCTTTGACATCTGTTGGGTTGACCTTTGACTCACCTGACCTCCGTGCGGAAGGAGGCTTCGTCTCCACGGGTCATCCCAGAGATGCGGCTGAAGAGTCCCTCACAGATACGGGGGATGAGGCCCAGGTCACCCTGATGGAGGTGCAAACAACACACTATATTACACACAGAATGACCTTTTCAGCCAAACAAACCATAGACTAATAAAGCACTTAAAACCTTTTTTTTTTTTCAAACTAATTGCTGTACATTTGTGCCACCTCAAAAGTCAGAAAAGGTCTCTGGGCTCAAATTCTCTCTTCGTCTACTGGATAACATGCTAAATTTGTTAAAAGCTTCCCTGTTCACCTTGACCTCATCTAATTTATTAGCACTGAATCATTCTCACCGACCTTCTCAAAACTCTTTTGCTAAGGACTGGAAAAGTAGTGAGGAAATGAAACTACTTTTACTGTGTGTGTGTGTGTGTGTGTGTGTGTGTGTGTGTGTGTGTGTGTGTGTGTGTAAAAGGGGAGTCATGTTCATATCTCTTTAATCATGCTCAGTCTCCCCTAGGCTCTATATTCAAAACACATAGTTAAATGTATTTTAGAATCTAATGGCTGTACAACAGGGGTCATCATGGGTTCTAGAATAAGCTCACAGCCAGTCTATGCTCCCAGGGCCCAGTAGACTAATTGTTCTAATCAGCACTGTTTGTGTCTGATCTGTTTTTTTTTTTTCATCTACTCCATTGTGTGGGCTTTGTAAAGCTTCTAAGCCCTTTGAAATGACTTGTTCAAGGCTCCAGCTCATTCGATACAACGTCGTCTCTTGCTACAAAACAAACTTCACTTCAGGAGTTCTGTGAATTCACAAAGTATGAGGTCAAAGTATGCATTTGTGTGAATGTGACCCCTCAAAGTATGAGGTCAAAGTATGCATTTGTGTGAATGTGAACCCTCAAAAAAGCAGCTCAGAAAATCTGGTGAGCTGCAATTCAAGCTTCTCCACTCTGCAACAAAACTTGTGTTAAGCCAGTGTTAAGCCAGTCACCATATAAAAGGAATGGTCACTTGTGTGAGCCAATGAAAAGGTCAACACTAGGACAACACTAAACAAAACTCCTGTCTGTCTGTGTGTGTGTGTGTGTGTGTGTGTGTGTGTGTGTGTATGTTCTCCTGAAGGGAGAGGTAGACAGCTATTGCAGCAAGATATAGGAGTCTAAAATGCACCTTTCATGCCTTCTGTAAATGTAAATTATGACGACCGTCTAAGCTGCTCATCTTGCCTTACAAGTATAATAGCACATTATGTGCAGACTCACACACCATCTCACACACACATAATCCTATCGGGGGGAAAAACAATCTTCCAGAAACTGTCCACCAGTATAAACACTACAACCAAGCCATGTCTCTATGACAGAAACCCACTTTTTATGATAGCATCCCGTCACAGACCAAATCGAGCACCTCCACCATATCTTTCTCAGGCTCAGCACTAGCATTAGATATTATATAATGTAGCCTTCAATGACGATAAGCCACATGCCAGGATCACAGCCTTTGAGTTCACCGCAGGGGAGGGGAGAGCGAGATAGAGAGATGAAAGAAAGACATACAGAGAGAGAGAAAGAGAGAGAGAGGAGAGAAAGAGGGAGAGGGTGAGAGGAAAGAAAGAGGAAAAGAGAGTAGTAGAAAGAAAGAAACAAAGCACATTTACAGGCCTGATGGACAAGAACTCATTTCCTGTCGACTATTTTCACAGCATGTGGGTTCAATATTAAAACGGGAATTCTAAAGAGGGCATGATGGTTGTGACTGATAACAACCAGGGTGAGGAGGGGGAACTAGGGATCCCTGCCTGCCTGCCTGCCTGCAGAGAGGTTCTGTAGACTGATTCTTACCGGGTTCCCCATCATAGTGTAGGACTTCCCTGATCCAGTCTGACCGTAGGCGAAGATGCAGGCATTGTAGCCTTCAAACGCAGCCTTGAGGACCACAGAGCCCAGGTCTTTAAAAACCTGCAAAGGCCATAAGAAAGGAGAGGAAACCCTGATCAGAGAGGAGGGATGCTGATCTTCTTTGTCTCACTGTTATACAGATACCAACAGCTTTTGATTATTTCAAACTGCATACAGGTGCATTTTGCTGTCACAATATTTGAAAAGATTTCAATTATTAGAGAGAGAGTAATAAAAAAAGAAACAGACAGTGTATATAATGCATACATTTTTTTGTGATTACAGGGATTATTGGGAATGTTTCAACATTTTCAAATTCCTCCTCCTAAATCCTAAATTATATTTTGCAGTCTTTGCAGGCCAACACCATGGACTCCAAAATACGGTGACAGACGGTGACCAAATACGGTGACAGAGCCACATGAAGTCACCTAGGGCTGGGAGATATGGCAAAACATTTGATCTCCACATATTTTCCCATTATGACACGATTAGAAATAGTAAATAATATGGCAACACATGTGACAGTGTACTTTTAATAAACGGTACATGAACACACACTGCAATGCACAGAATGACACAAAAACAATGTCACAAAATAAGTCATAATAAGAAATTGTTCATTTCAAATGATTCATTGTCATGTGCATGATCATTTGGTGATTAGCAGTCATAAACTGTTTGATCATTTTTCTTTTTAATTTATTTCTTTTTTAATTTCAACCTGACCACATAGAAACAACAAACTCCGCTCCAGTTCCCATGCAGTAATCAGCTTTTGGCTTAATCAGACTGGATATGAAAAACATAAATAAATCATTTAGGAAATAAAAACTGCAACTCTGGTCCTGAAAGTCTGAACTAGAAATTTGCACCCAAAACGCGCACTGAGGGGTGGGTGCATCCAGTAACCCTGTGCATCCAGTAGTGCACTGCTGGCTTCGCATGCATTTATGACCATTTGGGGGGGGGGGGGTGCAAAGAAAAAAATAAATGACAACCAACTGACAGACGGCCTCCAGCTCACCTTCTCTTGAGATACGAAGGTGGTGCTTTTGCAGTCGCCCGAGTCATAGGAGAAGTCATACGTAAAGGTCTTGGTCCTCTCCCGCATGGAGTCGCCTGTCACTCCATCCGCTATCTGAACACAGAGAGAGGAAAGAGAGAAACAGAGAGAGGGAGAGAGGAGGAGAGAGAGGGTGAGTTACCATGCAACTGCTTAGGTCTTATTTATAGTCAATCCAAGTACACAAACATCGCTATGGACACAAGCGTCGCTATGGACACAAGCGTCATTGCACTGCAACTTTGCGCATCATTTCTTCTCTTCTTCACATTTCTTCTCAGAGAAAAAAAACATTCAAATAGACTTTAACAGGTCATCACATTAATCTAAAAAATCGAATAAATCTAAAAACTATTTTAGTTGCTTCTTAACACTCAAAATTATTTTACAAATTGCTTGTTGACAGAGAGGCCAGCTTCTACAGCAAGAGCAGCTTTCGATAGTGTGGAAACAGTCTGACACACAGTCAAGATTGTGCTTCATTGATTAATATTGATTGTTGTCTGAAGGCCTGAAGTACACAAACAGACCATGATTTCCCACTTGCACAAATGACAGCTAGGATGGAAATCCTGCCAATGTGTGTTTGCGTGTATGTGTGTGTACCATATTACTGGTGCATACCTTCAGATTTGGTGATGGGAAGGGAATCCTGCTACTGTGTGTGAGAGTGTGAGAGTGTGTGTGTGTGTGTGTGTGTGTGTGTGTGTGTGTGTGTGTGTGTGTGTGTGTGTGTGTGTGTGTGCGCACGCGTGCCATATTACCAGTGCATACCTTCAGGTTGGTAATGGTAGTTTTGTTTCCATCCATTTCTATGATGCATTTGGCTGACAATTCCTTCTCCCTGTAAAACACACACACACACACACACACACACACACACACATACGCGGTTCTGCATAAGCCAGTGCACCTAGGCAGATTCCTTGGAGAAACAGGATCCAATTATTGGATATGAAAAAAAGACATCCACTGTAAAGCATAGGAACATTTTCCTGAATATTGAATCCCACGGATAGGTCGTCACGTAATTTGCAGCCTATCAACTGGAGCAGAATCCTTCAAATTAAAAAGACCTCACAACGCATCGCGACCATCTGATCATTTGCAATGTCTAACATAGAAGATTTTTCTTGCATTTTGCTCCTGTGTTCTGGCTAACATCTGTTCAAGTACGCTAACACAAAAAAAGAAGAGTAATATTTACTGAACGTTGCCTGACAGATATGTGTTATTGTGATATTAAGAAAAACAAAATAATAAAGATGTCTGCTGTAGATTAACTAAAAATAAGGATTTTCAGATAATGTCAGCGTTTTTTTCATTCACCAGTGTGCCTGGTGAGAATATATAAATGGATAAACCCCTCAACACCAAATCAAATACACATCAGTGTCTCTAAAACAGGCCTCTAGCACTTGACCAGCAAGACATCACTGGTGCTTCACCGGATCTGAATGCGAGATCATGGTTTGACATGACAGTGAATGGTTAATGTTGTAGGGACATTTGCAGTGCTCTGTGGTTTTATTGCTATTCTAACCATTTCTAGCTTTGGTAAAAAGACCAGCCTGGCGATTCAATGGGCGGACAAGCGCAGGCGCCATTCACTTTCCTACAGCGCAGCAATATAGAACGGATTGCGGTTGGAGCCATGGTATATTGTGGAATTTGCAATGGCATGGAACACGATTCAACCAACCACAATCAAGAACCGGAACCATACATTTTAGAAAGCCTAATTTGCTACAATATAAAATGGAGCCTCTCAAACACACACTGAGATACAGAGAGGGAGAGAGAGATAGAAAGAAAGAGAAAGAGAGAGAGAAAGGGAGAGGGAGGGAGAAAGAGAGAGAGAGAAACAGATGACCTGGCACCAACTGAATGGAAAACTAAAGGGCTTTTTTTTCCAGTACTTATCATTTTAGCTCTGGTTTGGCCCTTCAAGTAGTGCAGCCAACTCATTTGGTAAGCCATTTGGAAAGTGGTTAATTCAAGCCAGATACTTAGCCCACTTTGGCCAAGGCCAATGCTGAAAAGCATACTGCGCTCAAATATGACAAAGACTGATTCAAGAATCATTCTGTCTGTCTCTATCTGTCTCTCTCTCTCTCTCTTTCACACACACACACACACACAAACATGCACACGGGAGAGTTTGCGTGTGTGTGTATGTGTTGGTCCACTCACCATCAACAGAAAGAGAGAGCAAAAAGCAAAGAAGTTTTCAGTGATGTTAAAGTGATCATTTTTAGCTTTAGTTAGGCCTTCAAGGAGCAGCTCAAAATCAAGCCAGATCATTATCCTACTTTACGCCTACTCAAGCCCTGGCTATAGCACTGCACTGAAATGTGAAGAAATTAGGACAGTGTCACTCTCTCACAAATACAGGGGGATTTGAGAGAGTGAGAGAGAGAGAAAGTGAGAGAACCAGCGTACTCAAGCAAACTCTGCACCTAGAGAAAGTGAAAGCAGCCTCCTCCAACCACTTGTGACAGCTGGGGACAACATGATGATGTCATTTAACTGACCCTGAACACAGGGGGGGGGGGTTGTAGATAAATTGCTGATTTCATTAAGGTGGGCCTGAACAGACATCTAGGCTCCCTTCAACCTCTCTCTTTCTTTCTCTCTCGCTCTCTCTTTCTCTCTCTCACACACAAACACACATACAAGGACTCTATGTCAGCATGGAGTACTGTGTTACAATGGCAATATAGAATCCCTCTCCTGTCCTATTCTTACCCCCTGACCCCACCCCCAGCTCTGGATAGCTGTGTGACACTCAGGGGCACAGTACTAGCAGTTTATAGCCATGGCATAGGTCCACTTCCACTGAGGGTTCCATCTACAGGGCAAAGAATGATCTCTCTTACAATGGTCAAAGGCTTACTTTTGCCTTTCAGGTTATGGTGTGTGTATGTGTGTGTGTGTGTGTGTGTGTGTGTGTGTGTGTGTGTGTGTGTGTGTGTTGGTGAGACTGGAAGAAGAGAGCATTTCTCCAACACAAGGCTAAACTGAATGCACTCCTGTTGTCATATAGGTAGTGTGGCCACGCCTTCGTATGCACTACACTGCTTGATTATCATCTGCCTACAGTACTCGTCTGGATTTGATTTCATTGACCTGGCTGTCTCCGGTGGCATTTTTACCTCATCCAATCAGCGAAAAGAGGGAGAAGTTGTGAATACTGAGGTAGAATGCTATCAACCAAGGGCTGATTCAATTGTTTTTAACTTCAAAACCTCAAGCAAGCAATCACTTCTCAATACCGAAAGGCCAGACCATGAATATGAAATTTTGTGCAGTACAAGGGGCTGGTTTTATAACCAGGCTATGCTACTTGTAATAATTACTACACTGAAAATTATATGCACTCTTTACACTCTTTACCAGGCCTCCGTCATGACCTCAGTGGTCCATTACCCCCAATCTATCAGTAGGGCTCTATCTAGATTGTTATTTGGCTAACCTTGCTCACGGGAGAGTCCGCCAATAATTACTGTCCGCGTTTACTTGCTCACGCGACTGTTCGGATACAATTGAAAGTGAACAAGGGTAAAATTCAACATCTCTACTGTGACAGTAAAATGCGCTAATGGATGTTAATTTCGGTGTGTTCAATACTGATAACCGTCTGTATTCAAAAGGTGGTGTGTTACATTTATATTGGCCGGTAATCACCGTTACATATTTGTAAGATTTTGACACAGGCCGGTCCCTGGGCTTTAAGGCAGGTGTCCACCTCCTCGCAACACTTCTAGCGTTAGACTTAGTAGACTAAACAAGTCGGCTTGTGTTTTTTTTTTTCTGGGTGAAGCACAAAGTAGGGAGACAAGAAATGACTTGGCCTACTGTTATACTTTTTGTACAAGTTCTTACTGTGATGACAGTGGGTGCGTCTTTAAATATACAATATTTATAAATAGATGCATAGAAAAACAAGTTTGGTAACTTGCGGGTTAAAAGAAACTGTAGGGTAGCCTAATGTTAACACAGTTAACGTTGCATCTCTGGTGAAAAACAGGATCTACAGCTGCAATGGCAACACAAAGCCTGTCGATTGCATGTAAAGTTAAGTTCTTCTTTTAGTCATGAGAGGGACTACTTTGCGGAGGTTGGAAAGAATGCTCAATAGATGACGAACAGAGCAGCAACAACTGGGCTACTTCTGTTAACTACTATTGCCAATTTCTCAATCTGGCTTCAGTGTTGTCCTCTGCTGTTGACAGCTCCCATATCAAGTTACAATGTTTGTCCCATGCCATTCCCCCTTACTTCATCATAGCGAAACGGTATGGTCAATAAGCCAAGGTTTATACTTACCGCCTGTTCATGGGCCTGACTCTCACAGCCACCCGGACCGATGCCATTGCACATCCCAGCTACTGACTGACTCGCGCGTGTCTCAAATCAAGATATTTTGGGTCAACTCTCTTATGGAGGAGGCGGTCTCCTAATTATTAGTCACAGGATCAAAGTGAGACCATGGATATCGATTCAAGTCACAAGGAAGGTTTTGCTGGCAGTGCTAATAATATAGAATTTAATTATCTTGGGGTTGCTCGTTAGCTAAGTAAGCTAGCCATTCACCACCGTCTTTCCACAGAGCCCTTGGCAATCCCGATAGCGTTAACGTTACAGCGGGTTCTCCTTAATGTTAACCAAGTGAGAGACGTCTGCCTTGCAAGTCATACTGTTGTCACTGTACACTAGTTATTCTGAATATGAACAGAGCAGATATGACCAAGTTATCTGATCCATATTGTTGACATGGTTGTTTATTCTCCGAAGACAACCCCAACTGGCGGCCGCGTCATGGGCAAGTCTGTAGAACGGGTGCTGGGAAAGGACAAAACAATGAATTGGAATAAATTCACACGGCACCCGACACAGGACAAATAGAGCAATGTCTCAAACGCGTTTAATAGTATTTGTTTTGATAAGTCTATAAGTTCGCCGTTGTCATGTACGAGTAAAAAATTATATCATATAGATTATGAATTACCGGTATATTGATCGATAACTTTACACACTGCATTTGCCAACAATAAAGCCGTTTCTCGGAGAAATATCCACTCCTTCACACACGATGGCGCTAAGTAGTGTTCTGAAAGACCGACGAGCCTGGAGAAACCGCGAGGTTGTGTTTTCCGGTGGAGTTTTCAAACCAACAGTAGTGTGGTGAGTGTAAAACTGTATTAATATCCGTAGTGCAGTTGTAAGCTTGAATTTCAAATGGAGATATATAGATATTACTTTGTTTGCCAGTGAGCTGTTTTTTACTAATTTAGCGATTTTCTGTCCTTTAAAGATTTATGTAGCTTTGTAGCGTGACTGAATCTATCCATGGTGTATGAAGTATACGTTCAGTGTATGGTTTTTAAATGTGTTCACTTTCTGTCCTTTATAGTTAAGACATTCGCATCTTTCCAGTGATGGATATACGGCCAAATCATACGATTTACATAAACAATGTAAATGACAAGATCAAAAAGGAAGGTAAGTCTGGTGTATTATAACCTAAACTTGAACTCGGCTAGTCTGCTAAGCTAGCTAGTTGATAAAGTTAGCATATGGCGTGTAGTAGTGTCGTTGATGCAACGTTATAGTTTTCAGAAACATCCCAGGCATTGCAGTTTACTACAGTATTACTTGTATTGGACGATTTAACGCTAATACTGGGTTTCACGTGTTTGCGCCCTGTTAAACTTTGAAGGAGCCGTAATAAGGGCTGCCATTCATTTAAAGGCCAGTTGTCTTGGGGAAATAAAGTAATTGTTTTGCCCACAGAATATATAGCAATGTGTTGTCTTTGACACCACTGAGCAATGCCATTGCATCTGTTTTTTTTTTTTTCTTTATTTGTAGGTTTATTAACCCCTTTTCTCCCCTCTGTTTAATGCTGCAGAGCTGAAAAGGGCGCTCTACCTGCTCTTCTCCCAGTTTGGCCAGATACTGGATATTGTAGCAATGAAGACCATGAAGATGAGAGGTCAGGCGTTTGTGGTTTTCAAAGAGCTCGCCTCCGCCACAAATGCTCTTAGACAGCTCCAAGGCTTCCCCTTCTACAATAAACCCATGGTAAGTACCTGCACACGTGTACACAGCAGACACGTATCCAGGCACACATCAGAAAGGATCAGAATACTATACGTATTGCTATGTTATATCACAGCATAGCTTATCTGTGACTCTCTTTAAACACACAGTCAAAATTGTGTTGTTTTAGAGTCTAAGTAAGCAAGCATTATTGTGATAGAAATTGATCTTGTCAGTTTGCAGTTAACAGAAAAACCTGTGGGTTTTCTTAAGGGTTTCTTCTCAGTATACATCCATGAGTCTCTTTCAAGACTGTCAAAATTGTGTGGTTTTTGGGGTCCTACTAAACTAAGCAAGAATTATGATGTCCATTACACAAAATTAATGTGTAAGTGACGTGTCAATTTGCAGTATAGTTGAGAGGTTGTTCTCTTTCTCTCTTTGCAGCGCATTCAATATGCTAAAACAGACTCTGAGGTCATTTCTAAGATGCGTGGAACGTATGGTGATAAAGACAAGAAAAAGGACAAGAAAAAGAAGGCTCAGGAACAGGCTGCCAATGCCAACAAGAAGCCTGCAGTGGTCAGTGCCACATGACTGCATTTGTATAGTGCTAGTAGTAGTTAGTACACCTCCATGCGTGCTGAGCAGTTTACATTTTGTTTTGCATTGCATTGTAACACATTCACCCATTCGTTCAAATATTCACTCCCATATTCACACTGATGCCAGCGGCTGCTATAGAAGGCGCCAACCTGCTCACTGGAGAAATTTGGGGTTCAGTGGCTTGCCCAAGGGTACTTCGACAGAGTTGGGAGGAGCCAGGCTCGGGTTGCCGAATGGCACCGCTTCGACAGTAGTGCCACCATCGCCACATGTCAGCCAGCTTCAGCAGGCGCAGGTCTTAAAGGGCATGAAATTCCAAATGACTTGATTCCCATAGCTGAGGGCAGTATTGATATGATGACACTTGGACAAAAAATAGGCTATATATTTTTTGAGCTTTGTGATCATGGATTTACATAGAAATATTATTCTTTTGAGATTAGCATTTGTGATGCATATCTAAGATCAAACATCAGAAGCACAACAAATTACCCACATCACATCTTGGTCTAAGTCTAATGATCACTTTGGAAAATGCCTGGGCGTTTTGTTTTGTTTTTGGAGAGGAGCAAATGAAGTGTCTTCATCTTAGACCACACAACTAAAATGTCACTACAATAAACAGACCATTGAACAGTTGTGTGAGGGACAGGATTGCTTATATCCACCCTTCACGTGATATCCTATCCCCCACTAGTGATTAAAAAAAAGCCAAGACAAGGGTAACAATGATAATGTGAATAACAACAGTAGTATCAGGAATGTTTTTTTTTCCCTGTTTTGTTTACTTTGTCTTTTCTTTTGCTCCGTGATCAGCCACGCGTCAGCATCACTGGCCACCCAGACTGCATGGCTTCAGCTAATTAAATCTGAGTCCAGATATGAAGAGCTCTTTTCCAAATAAAATGAGATAATGAGATAAGACTCCTAGCTGTGTGTTTGCACTTTCACCCTGATCTCTTCCCTTCTGTTCCCTCACACAGGGTGGACCACCCCAGCCTCCTCCCCCTGCAACACAGGTACATTCACCCTTCATTCATTTATGTGGTTATGTGATTGTTTTTTGTTTATAACTTTGTTTGACTCAGTGGATGCACTGCTGCTCATCTGCTTCTCATCAACTACATCTCGTATCGACAAGCGTTGCCTCAAAAATGCTGCTCAGCAAACGCGAGACGAAGTTTAAGCGCAGTGTTGGATTACATTACGTTTATAATTGGCCATAAAGCATCTTATTGACTTCTATTTTATGGGCTGGGCCCTACCTATAAATAGTTCTCCAGAGTGCAGCGGCAAATTTGCAGTGGGCTCAGTTATTGGGTGCTTGTTGTGTTCTATGAATGAAGGAAGTCAACTGTCTTGCAGGTTCCTGATAACCCACCGAATTACATCCTGTTCCTTACAAACCTGCCTGAGGAAACCAATGAGATTATGCTATCCATGTTGTTTACACAGTAAGTTACACTCAATATTCCTCTCCTCCAAGATAAAATGTCACTTATACTGTTGCAGGCTAAATTGAAATCTGGGACTACCACTGTTGCTTATAGCCATTGCTTATAGAGGTTGTGTCCTTTTTGATCAACATATTTGCATTTCTGTAATGAATGTGCTTCTTCACGTAGTGCTTTACATAAATCTCTTTTAACCCTCCAGTAATGTTAATTATTGCAAGTTAGCAAGTAATTAAATATCTCGCCTGTGGAATGGAACTGTGTCAAGTGAGGTAAAGGAGTCTGTGTGGGCCAGTCAGCACTTTCCAAACTATATACTATAACTATATCCAAATATAGGCAATGGACCCTAAGAATCCTCAAAGGCATCCCTGGCATGAATCAACTTCATGATTGCCTGACTAAAGACAGTTAATTCAGAGGGTTTCAGGGGATACATTCGATTAGGGTTAGGGAATACACTAAGATTCAGCCCATATCTTTATGCATCCTGTTTGTTAACCTTCTTGCTAGCCTGGTTCTTTTACATGCTGATCTGCTATGCATCTCAGTCTGGCCAATGGGCCTACCTCCACTCTCCACTTCTTTTCATTCACCTGGGGTAGGGAACCAATCAAAAACTGACTTACGCCAACATGATGGAGGCAGCCTTAACATGTGTTTTGCTTCAAATTGTGATTCACCCCACTCTTTCTCTGCAATTGTTGGTCTAATTGGTTGTAGGCATATCCAATGCCTGCAAAGGCATTTTGATCTGTCTTAATCCCACCTCATGGAAGTTGGAGATGACATTAGCCAGATTGAGATGCATAGCATATCAGTATGTGTGAGAACCAGGCTACCCTATTACAATACCACACTTGTGATTCACATAGATCTTCAACATGACGTCTTTCACAAATGTTTGAGTGCAGACTACTTTGGGTCTGAATGAATCGTGTGAATTAGTAGTTGTTCGGCTCTTGATTACTGTGCAGGGGTATTGGCATACAATAATGATTTGACAATGCTGAAAACATTAAGACCTCAATGAGCCATTTGAAATGTATTTGAGGTAATGGTGATTCAATTGAATCTGACTGAATGGTAATTCAAGCTGAATATTGCTGAAGAAGTTATAAATCAGTAGGACTATTAAATGTATTGAAGTCACTGATGTGACAACTGTACCAGTGTTGTAGGAGGGAGTCTGTTTGTTGATGTTAAATTGTGTCATCATGGTTCCCTCTTGTTTCTAGCACAAGCTTTTTAAAACGTAGTTAAAGTCCTTATGCCTTCAGAAAAAGAAAAATAGTAATAGGAATGACTGTTTAGGAACAGGAGTAGTAATAGGAATGACTGTTTAGGAACAGGAGTAGTAACAGGAATGACTGTTTAGGAACAGGAGTAGTAATAGGAATGACTGTTTAGGAACAGGAGTAGTAACAGGAATGACTGTTTAGGAACAGGAGTAGTAATAGGAATGACTGTTTAGGAACAGGAGTAGTAATAGGAATGACTGTTTATGAATAGGAGTAGTAATAGGAATGACTGTTTATGAATAGGAGTAGTAATAGGAATGACTGTTTATGAATAGGAGTAGTAATAGGAATGACTGTTTATGAATAGGAGTAGTAATAGGAATGACTGTTTATGAATAGGAGTAGTAATAGGAATGACTGTTTATGAATAGGAGTAGTAATAGGAATGACTGTTTAGGAATAGTAATAGGAATGACTGTTTAGGAATAGGAGTAGTAATAGGAATGACTGTTTATGAATAGGAGTAGTAATAGGAATGACTGTTTATGAATAGGAGTAGTAATAGGAATGACTGTTTATGAATAGGAGTAGTAATAGGAATGACTGTTTATGAACAGGAGTAGTAATAGGAATGACTCTGTTTAGGAACAGGAGTAGTAATAGGAATGACTGTTTAGGAATAGTAATAGGAATGACTGTTTTATCTGTGGAAAGGGTCCTTTCTCTAAAACACAGCTTAATTCAGCCTGATCCTCCTCGAATCATGTTTCCTGGTTTCAGAGAGGTCAGACAGAACTGTATTTGTAGTTTAGTAGGAAGGAGTCTGTTTGTTAATGTTAAATTGTGTTGTTATTATGGTGTCCTCCTGTTTCTAGCACGAGTGTTTTTAAATGCAGTCCCTACGCCTTTTGAAAGGCAGTAGTATACTGCAACTGCACTTTAGTAGCAGTGTTTAAAGGGCCCTTCCTGTAAAACACACAGCCTAATTCTGCATGATTCTCCTCCAATCAGGTTTCCTGGTTTCAAGGAGGTCCGTCTCGTCCCAGGGAAGCACGACATCGCCTTCGTGGAATTTGAGAGCGAGGGCCAAGCGGGCGTTGCCAAGGATGCACTGCAGGGATTCCGCATCACTGCCACGTGTGCCATGAAGATCACATATGCCAAGAAATGACCTTTGACCCCCTCATCCCACAAGGCGGAGGCAAAAATATGGACACACTTTATGAGATGCAGGAGGGGCTGACTAAGGATGTCAGCTCACCATTATTTTTGTTGTTTGTGCTCTTTTTAAATTTTTTTTGTTTAATTTTTTTAATTAGTAAAATGGTGGCTATAGAGCATACTCAGTTTGTTTCCTTGAGATGTTGAGGCTATTTTGGGAAAATAATGATTGAAGTAGCAGCCATTTTGTTAATTTTGTATAGTACAATAAAGGACATTTCTAAGATGGTGAACTGGCCCTTGCTAATTTCCTGGGGAGAAGCACAGGCAAGAGGTGGAGATTAGCAGACACAAATTTTTATGACGTGTGTGACCTCAGCTTTTTTCCCCAGAGGTTTCCACCTGTCCAATAAGAGCTGGGTTGCCTAAAGTTGAATTGCAATTGCCATCTCTAAGCATGTTACTTTTTCATAATGAACACTGACATTTCATCTAAATTCATGTGTCTCATGTGTTATTGTTTATGTAAATCTCACCTTAACAGGAGGAAATCAACAGCTATTTGAGTCCATGTAGTTTTTTTTTGGGGGGGGGGGGGCTCTTATTTCAAAGGAGATCATTTCTAATCTTTTTTGTAATAACTCAGGAAGGGGCTATCTCAAAGTATAGTCTCCTCATCGCTTTGGTGTGTGTGATATCCTGTCTGTTCCACTACATTGTAAGCCCTATCCTCAGGCACAAACATCAACACATAAAGGTCTCAGTGAAAGTGGGTGGATGGGTGCGTGCCTGTCTGATGGTCATTTCTGGCAAAATGGGAAACTTTGAGGGAGGGGAGAGAGGGGATGGGGATGGAGGGGTTGCAGTAAGGGCATGAGGGCTTACCCCACCATTTTGGAGTCCTGAGTCTGCATGATGCATGGCATTGATGATGGATTGCTTTAATGAAATCAAGAGTCTGCATTCACCAAGAGCCAGGAGCAATCATATGCCCTGGTTCAGTTTCCAACACTTCACTATGCTACCGCAGCATAGCACAGGGCTCTTGTGCAGAGCCCCCGCTGAATTCTGGGTAACTATCCAATGGATTGGAATATCATTCCACACTCATCACATCATTATAACAGATGCAACACAAGTGGGAGTGGAGGAGGAGGAGGAGGAGGAGAATTTCAGGCTGAGCCACAGCCAAGACCTTCACTGTAATTCACAAGTGTATGTGTGTGGACATTGGAATAGGCAACGTGGTTCTCTGATGGGCCTTTCAAAAAGCATGTAGAGTGATGAAGGAAATTAATGGTAAAAAAAAATACATTCTGCCTACTGAAAGGCATCCTTTTAGAAAATAATTGTAGAAAAGCACTTTAGAATACCCAGCTTGGTTCTCTGTTGGGCATTTCTACATGAAGAAATACACTCACCAAACCAAGAATGCTCATTAATCTCACCCGCCTAAAAAGCATATTAAAACCACATCAGAGTAGGCCTACTCCTCTTGGCTCAGGCTTCTCCAAAGGAAAAGGTAGAGATCTGGGTGGTAAACGCCTGCGATAATGCCTGCACATTTATGCAATTAGCTTGCCATGATGGGGCTTATCACTGCAGCCCAGTGCGGAGGAGAAGCCTATTAGTGGAATGTGCCACAGCTCAGACTAACCCAAAGTGCAAATGCTTTCAATGGCCAAAGGCCAGTAAGCCATGAGCCATTAAAATGAGCTAAAGGCTTAATTAAAGCTGACAGAATGATGATAGACAATTGGGCTCCGTGATCGTGTTTGTTGTGCTTTGGAATGGGCTGACTTCAAAGCCAAGTGTGTGCGTATGGGGTGGGTTACGAGTGGTCAGCGAAGCCGATTGTTTTTTGGTTTGTTTTTTTCCTCCCTCTTCTTGGAGTGCCGAGTGCATCAGTAGCGGGTCACAGTGTCAACGAGAGTGGGAACAGCTCGCTTTGCTCCGATGAAAATCGATTCCTCCAGCGTTAATTGCGCAGCTTGGCTCATCGCGCCTGTCAGTCATTCGTTGCATTAAACAATGATCAGCTGCCAATGACATCTGCATCGATCCACAACACACTGCTACATTGCTACTGCCCGTTAGTCATAATATAGTGTCTGTTTTCAAACAATCAAGTTATTCTGCCACTTCATTCAGGTCTACCTCAGACCAAAAGCATCCCCAAGACCCAACCACTCTGCTAGATATGCGTGCTCTTGTCTTTTTCCACTGGGAGTATATCATTGCTATACTGTCACTTGTGTTTCCTCTATGGCTTTGGCATGTACCCTCAGATATAATATCATAGGCTACTGCAAATGCATCGAGACATTAATTGAGTCCAGTTTACTCTATAGGGATTGGTTGTCTTTCCCTTGCTGGTGAGTGGTGCAGACAACTGCAGCTGAGTCTCCCCCAAAGTTGATAGTTGATACCCCCAACCCACACATACAACAGCTTCCAGCAAAACATATTTGCTTGGTACTGCACAGAGAAACATACACAGTCTACCACAGCTAATGTGTCGAACTGCAAAGTTAAGTGGGCTTAACGGAGGCTCAGTTTGACTCGCATTTCTTTCTACAATGAGTCATCTTAGTGCGACCACTGCAGAATTAACGGGTGAAAATATGTAATTATAATGCGCTGATCTTTGCCTGCATGACTCACTGAGAGAAATAGCCACTTGTTCGTTGCAGTCTCTTATGGGAGCGTACAGCCAGTACTTGTCAGTTTCCCCCAACACCACCACGCACACACACATGCTACACACTGTAAATGGCAAGATCACACCTGGACCTTTTCACAATGTTCTCGTGGAAGGAGGAGAGGTGTGTGCAGGGTGGTGGATGATTGTGCATGTTCTCGGTTGCAGCCAAAATGCATTAGTCCACGGAGCTTTCTGGGAGAGGAGTGAAGGAGAATTGGGCAGAAAAACGTTTTCGCGTTCCCTTAAGGCAAAGGCTTTCCATTATACAGATGTCAACCTTGGGCTACGGTGCGCTTTCAGGGCGTGTGATTCAACAAAGCAGGGGGCAAGAAAAAGAAGACAGCTACACGTCCTGAACATCCCCCCCTTAATTTTCGTAAAAGCAATTATATTCATAGATCCATGCAAAGAGATTTGTTTTATATTAAATTTAAATTAGTTTATTCTCCACTGCAGAGAAACATTCCTGGTTGGCCAGTCTATAAAAGGCCGAGACTTTTGTTTGTTTGTTGGTTTTTCAAAGTTCAAAGTGTGTTGAAAATTAATTTGCCTTTATCTTGTCCAGCGGCGCTGCTAGAAATTTTGGGCCCTATGACAGGAAATTATTTTGGGCCTCCTGAATATTCATTTTAATATTAAAATGTTCTCTAGGGCCCCCTATTAGTAGCAAGCCATTGGAATCATCCTAACTTTTCCGCCACTGATATTGTCCAGTTCTGCTGTATAACAGTGGCTGTCTAGACAGACAGACAGACAAATAGACAGATAGATAGATAGATAGATAGATAGATAGATAGATAGATAGATAGATAGATAGCATACTTTATGTATCCTGTAGGAATTTTAGACATTTTTAAAATAAAATAAAAATAATAACCTTTTATTCATCTTACATTTTACAAATGAATGACATCTAGATCTGCCAAGAATTAAGACCATATACTGCGGCACTATTAGGATAAAACTGTATCTTGGAACACTTTATGGGAAGCCAAGCCCGTTTTTGACCAATTTACTTATTTTATCAGCTATCTTGACCAATTTACTAAAGGGGGCCCCAGAGAACATTTTAATATATTATAATCAGTGTGTGTGTGTGTGTGTGTGGGGGGTATATATATACATTATATATATACACCCACATACATTATATATATATATACAATGTTATTTGCGTTGATCATTTAAGAATGCAATTGTAATCATGTTTTGATTAAAGTTTATTTGTTAAGTGTATTTTTGAGAGCTGTGGTCAGTCTCCTTGTATTTCCTTATATTTCTGTATTTCTTTTGCAAAAGGGCAAACAATTTCCATTACATTGTGGTGTGTCCATACATTGAGGTGTTTAAGGTTAATATTTATCTGAACTATGAAACCTGTGTCCTTTCAGGGACCTCACTAAAATGGCAAGACAACCAACCATATGGAAATGCCAAGGAATGTCTGTATCTTGGATGTCTGTTGTGTGAGAACCAGGATGTTTGTAAATATGTACCCAGTATGTTAAACAAGAAAAACACTCCAGAGAGCCTAGGTTAGGCAGGACAGGCTACAGAGGTCATTTGAGTGACATGTCTGTGACAAATGTGATGATATACATGATGTGCAGAGTAGGGGGAAATCAGCCCTTGAAAAGACGGGCTGGTTACTTGTCACTCGGGGATCAGGTAAGGCTGTCCCCATGCCGTGAAGACTGCAGTGATCCACCTACTTGCCTGCATAGCATTTTTTGTCCACAATCTCTTATTAGCATATAAGGCTTTTTTTCTGTATTGAAATTAAAGCACTTAGGCATTGTACTATATCAAAATCTCCAAACGTGGAAAGGTGCTAAGACAGAGAGAGAGAGTTGCAATATAGATTTGTGACGTTACTTGTGAAGTTACTACATTACTGTTACTGGTAGCTTTCACAACATTGTATTTATGCAAACAAAGTTTTAATTTGAGAGAGAGAGAGAGACCAGTGGGAAAGTGTCATTCTTAACTAAAAGATGAGTGGAACTCAGAAAAAGAGAGAGAGAGAACCACCAGAGGAGGGAACAACAACTACTAACTAACAAGAAAACAAGTGTAGATACACCTGGAGGGTCAGTAGCATTGCGGTGATGTGACGTGAGGCTGTTACTGCTCCTCCTATTTTGCTTTTATGTTCTCGGTTCGCACTGCAAGCTCTTGGCTATTGCCGCATAAACAGGTCCCCTGGGGTGAAATTGAACATAAATAGTCAGAGGGGTGTGTCTCTATGTGTGTGTGCACTCGTGTGTGTCTGTGTGTATGTCTGTGTGTGCGCACGCGTGTGTGTGCGTGTGTGTGTCTGTCTATCTGTTGAGATTCTAAACGGTGCCAGACAGAGAATATAGAAGCAATTTAAGCAAAACTAAAGTAGATGAAGTGTGTGTGTGTCACAAAGTCTGATATTGTTACTTGAGCCTTCAAATAGCCTGACCATGGCTATTCAAATGAAAACAAAAGCAGCACCACAATCAAGAACAGACAAATCATCTGAGACATCTGAAGACTTTTTATTCTTCTCCCATCAGTCAGAAGACAAAATTCCCTCCTTTGCCACTATATTAATGCCCCTAAAGCTTGACATTAAACGTCATCACCATTATTGTCCTACAGAACTGATGTCATGTGTTGGGTTGTTACTTATCATTTGTGCTTCCAAAAGAATGCTTCATTTTATCTAAAGGATGCATTCCTAAACGTGTCGGAACATGAGCAAGCATAGAATTATTTAAATGTAAATGTATTTTTTTCCATGTAACCTCTACAGCTAAACACAACAATTGTTCAAATTCCATGACAATCATTCACAGCATAATACATTCATTTTTTCTGGCATTAATATTAATTAATTAATATTAATATTAATAATATTAATGTACAAATCACTTCCATCACCTACAGCTGACAGCAAGAACCCAGAATGCCAGGCAATCTTTCAGGTCCCTTCATTGCTGTAGGAAACACTGGAAGCTTCCCGAAGCCAAGCAACAACAAGATGTATAACTTTTTAATAACTGGATCAGAAAGACTTTAGAATCGTCTCTGACTAGATTATTTGGATTGGGTTTAGACATTTGATTGGCAACCAACAAAGATCATCCGAAAGTTTAGAGGTCATATTTGGTCAAAACTAAACCTAAGCTATGGAGCCACCACTAGATTCAATGGGGATTCTAAATTCCCAATGGCCACCTCCGAGTTTTGGCTGTAAAACATGTTTAGATGTACAAGAGCAGATTTCAGCTGCCAAACTAAATAAATAAATAAATACATTTTACAAAGACACTGTAGCGACTTGAGATTTGTATATGAAACTTGTAAGCTTGTATGATCATTTATTCAACAGATAGACTCCATCCAAATTGATTTACAAAGTAATGTTCAGATTACCAACATGGCAGAAAGAGCATATGCTGGGCCATGTTCTCTATAATGCATGATAACGAGGTCTGGGCTGTGGAAGGGAATAGGACAGGCTTCTGGACTCGAACCACATAGACTCGCTAATATCAGAGACACGGTTGACAAACTAAACTATCTTTGCTGATAAGCTCAGCATCCCTGCAATCAGAAGAGGTGTTTTATGATGTCTTAGGCATACAGTGCTTTTGTAGGCTTACATTTTCCCTGTTTGTGATTATGAAGCCAAATGAGACCTTGGTACATCAATCTGTTTTCAGTATGAAAACAGTATTATAGTATTTGTTTGTTTGATGGAATGATGTTGATGGAAAACGATTAAAAAATTGAGCAGCCACAGCTTGATTAGATTAATGACTGAATAATGCTGTTTGATAAATGGGAAGCTGATGAAGTGAGAAGTAATTAGCCCCAGGGCTTAACATGAGCCATACATTGAAACATGAGCTGCCGTTCAGGGTAGATTAATATTAAATACTGCCAATATGTAGATGGTGTTGAGCTTATGTGCAATTCTTTAGGGCGTTTTTGTTTGATTGATTAATTAGCAGGGGCGCCGTCAGGGGGTATGAGTTAGCATACATACATATATATAGTACACACAGTACACATAGAGGCTACGTTTACTTACATACATACATGCATACATACATATATCCATCTTTGTTGGAATTATTAATTTATTGAGTTGCATATGCATATGTGCATATATATATATATATATATATAGTACACATAGAGGTTACGTTTAGTGGCACTTACACACATACACTGCACAGTTGTCAAGAGTAAGAAGGGGAAGTAAAGCTGTGGTTGTTTCATTGTTTCACTGCACAAATGGGAGGTAGAAGTGCATGGGAGTGACTGATGGTAGAGGATTGTACATGCCTTTGGGGGCTGCAAAGCTCAAAAGAACATTGGAGAGAAGGATTGAGGGAGAGAGGGATGAAGGGTGAGAGGGATGGAGAGAAAGATTAAGCGTAGATAGTTTTGTTTGTGGCTGAGGTCCAGGATCAGCCAAACAAAACAGAGTGATAAAGGAAGTTAAGCACTGTACTCTCTGAAAAAAGGCCACTTACCTCTCTGAGAACTTCCCTGTATTTGTGTGTGTGTGTGTGTGTGTCAGCTAACATTAGAATGGAAGAATGGAAGGGAGCGGGAAAAGTCGGCAGAAAAAGAGAACTGGTGAGAGTTCTGTGTAGACTGTGGACTGGGGAGAAATTAACAATCGGACATGTTTATGTGTGGGTTGTGTGATTCTCTCTCACCTCTCACCATATTAAATCTCTCTCTCTCTCTCTCTCTCTCTCTCTCTGTGTGTGTGTGTGTGTATGTGTGTGTGAGAGAGAGGGTCTTCCATCAATTAATTGAATCCTTTTTATATGCTTTGCAACACAAATACAATCATCTGTTATGTCAATAAAGTGTGGAATTTAACAGAATTGACCTGAATTGAGAGAGGGAGAGGAAGAGAGGGAAAATGGGAGATGATACTCTGGATGATGTGAATAAAATCAACCACTTTCCCATGCGTTCTTTGCGACAAATGCTTTTAGGCATACAGTCATACATACATTAGCTATCTGTACATTTGGTTCCAACAATTTCAGCATTTCTTCAAGAAACGAAGTCCAAACCGAAATCCAGGAGCGTCTCAACGACAATTGCACTTGTAATGTACGATTGTTCTATACGGTCCTTGATTTTATGGAACGCAGCAGGCTTTACGTGATGCAGTTGCTGAGACCTTTCGAATTTTTTGTACATTACCATGACCAAAACACAGCTGACTACACTGCACAAAAGTGGTGCTGTAACGGTGCAGCGCAAGTGCGTGCGCAATGCTCTCTGTAGGTTTGTGTGCGCTCATTGCCAGCAGTGGGAGGGAAGAGAGGAGCACTTTTCAGCTCGCACAGCTGGCAGAGACGACAGAGGCGCATCTTGTATTGAGGGGAAACGTTAGCTATTCTCATTGAAGAAATAAATAAACGTATAAAGCTGGACATGGCAAACGTCGGATATCCTCACGGTAAAATAGGTAATCCATGATGCATTGAGGGTAAGTTTTATTCATTTGTGTACAAAGACAGTGCTATTCATGTTCTGTGAATGTTCAGAGTGTCATTGCATGAATTCACCTGAAATAAAATTTAAACTGAAATGTATAAAATAGATTTTTAAATTCATTTAATTAATAAAAGAACAGAGAAGAAGCATATCAGGTTTAAACGATGTTTCGAGTGACATCATAATTCATACTTTTGGTTTTGCTGACCTTTTAAATTGAATTCTAGCCTAGGCTATGTCAAAAGACAAGGTGACAGATAAAGTTTGAAAACGAAGCGATGTGTTTTCATGGACTTGATTTCTGTAACTTCCGTATCTTAATATTTTTACGATGCATCAAGACTGGAGTCAGACTCGTGCACTTTGCATTAAGCCTGAGAAAAACGAGGCAACAGATCAGTTCGTTTTATTGCACATCCAATAAGAACTAAGAACATTTTAAGAGTTAATCATTAATAAAGTTATCAGTGAGGAACCTCATTGCTCATTTGTTCTGCATGCCGACTACAACTTTACCCCAGACTATGTATATAATAGCCAACAAATTAATTATTGAGTGCACATGGATATAGGTGAAGTTAGAAGCCAAACCATGTTGGATTAATTGGGTTGAAAGGCAGTTGTTATTTTTGTAGATCATTGCAACGCAGTCATTTCCGTGGATGCTCCTGCATTCCAATTAAGTAGTGGGGTCGGGATTCAGGTCAAAATTTGAATAATCATATTTAATCCGGAACAGTTCCTGCGCCTCCACGTTTGATAGAAAGAGCCAGAGGGGGTGGTCTTTGCTTTAAGAAATAAAACTGTGAGCTGCGAAGTCACTCGAACATGGGGAGAGGAGGAGGGTGCACTTGAAGTGCTCAAGTGCAATGAGGCTACTTTGTCTTTTCTGCTTACCATGCTTCTGCTTTGATGTCGCCTGCACCCTAAGAATCCAAAGCCCGCACGGGTGGAGGTCACCAGTTTAATATAGTCCCAGTGTCAGCAGAGTTCAAACAAACAGTTTATATTTAGATAAATAAATACAAACAGACGTCTAATGTAGGTCTTTGCCTGAAGGGAAGCTTGGAAAAATTGTTGGGTCTCTGTCCTTGCACTCATTCAGCAAAATAAAATAAAATAAATAAAAACCCTGTCACTTTGTGTTTGTAGGTTTCCTCAGGCCAGCTCTCAGTGGAAAGACACTGAAAGAGTTAGACAACTGACATGGCAGTTTCCAACAGCAGCACGTTCACAGGCCTCATGGCAGCTGCGGCGGTGAAGCCCTCACCGTCCGAGGGCCCGTACGAGCCCTATCTGTTGGCGTACGACGTGATGCTGGACTACGAGGTGCCACCAGACCAGATCCCGGACACGACGCAGGGCCACGCCTTCTTCGTGGCCACCATCGTCATTGCTGTGGTGCTGGTGTGCATTATCCTGGTGTGTGGCGTGGGGAACTGCCTCTTCATCGCGGCGCTCGCTCGCTACAAGAAGCTCCGCAACCTCACCAACCTCCTCATCGCCAACTTGGCCGTGTCTGATGTCCTGGTGGCCGTGGTCTGCTGCCCCTTCCTCATGGATTACTACGTGGTCAAGCAGCTCTCCTGGGACCACGGCCTGGTCCTCTGTGCCTCCATTAACTACCTGCGGACGGTCTCGCTCTATGTGTCCACCAACGCTCTGCTGGCTATCGCCGTGGACAGGTGAGGTTTCTACAGGTAACTGTTGACCCTGCTTGCCATAGTCGTGGACAGGTGATGTTTGCAATTGTCAGCCCTGCTATGCCCATAGCTGTGGACAGGTGGCTTTAATAACTGTCAGCCCATAGGTATGGATGGGTGACATTTATAACTGTCGGCTTGTAGCAGTGGACAGGTGACATTTATAACTGCCGGCCCATAGCTGTGGACAGGTGATGTTTATAACTGTCTGCTCATAGGCGTGGACACGTGACATTTATAACTGTCGGCTCTGTTGTGGCCAGAGCAGTAGACAAGTGGTTATAATAACTGTCGGCCCATAGCAGTGGATAGGTGACGTTTATAACAGTCGGCACATAGCTGTGGACCGTTTATAGCTGTCAGCCCTGTTGTGGCCATAGCCATGGCTGGCCACTTCTGCGGGCAGGTGAAGTTTATAGCTGTTGGCGCATAACCTTTATGGGCTTCCTCGCTGCATGTCCGCAGGGAAAAGGGCAAAAGGCAGATAAGGTACAGTGACCAGCTGGAAAATGTTATGTACTGCATGTGAACGAAGGATGGGGGACAGAATGAAGGCCAGTGAATCTGATGATGAGAGGGCATACGGAGAGATACACAGCATGGGCATATGGAAGGACAAAAAGGTTGTTTTTTTTTTCTTTTTCTGCCCCTTATTTACATACTACCCCCTTCAACTCCCTCACCACTGTCCAATAGCAGACAGATGTGAGTGTGGCCTGATGTGTGAAGATGAGGATAGATGTGAGTTTTGGCACAAGCGACTGCAGAGGAATCTGTGGCAAAGAGTTAGATATCTTCTGCACTATGTGTGTGTGTGTGTGTGTGTGTGAGAGAGAGAGAGAGAGAGAGAGAGAGAGAGTGTGTTTGAGTTGTGCGGGGGGCAGTGTACTGTGTGTGTGGGTGGGTGTGTTAGAGGGAAAGAGAGAGAGAGAAATGTTCTCTCTCCAAATACCAGCCTTTAGAGTCTATAATTAGGCGTCTCAATTGTGTGATTTTTAAAAAATATAATTGGCTCTGAAACAAGAACATGTCACAGGAAAATTACATATTTTATGCTCTATAGGTGTGTGTGTGAGAGAGAGAGAGTGAGAAAGAGTGTGTTTGTGTGTTGTGTGTGTGTATTCGACAATACAAAATCATTACTATCCTGACACAGACACAGTGTAACAGGAAATTGTGCTTTTTACCAAGATCAGATATCTTCCTTTGCAAAAAGCCTGCTTAGCCCTACTTTTTGAAAAGAGAAAAAAAAAATCACCACGGTACAAACAAAGAAAAGAACAAAGCAGATCCAAGATACAAGATACTGGCAAATAGTACATTCAAAACAATGCCCCTAATCTTCCAATGGCATTGTTTTTAAAAATAAAAAGAGAACACATTATTACTTTTGCTGTGCCCACTATGAGTTTCCTGGTGTTACTTTCAATGCAGTGCAAAGAAGGCCAAGAGTGAAGACAGAAATGAATAAAAAATAAGAAATAAAAAACAAAATCCTATTGATGTGTCTGAGTATGTAATTGTTAGCGATGAACTGGACATTGCTCTTATGGCTGCATGCAGATGCCAAGAAGATTCATTGAATGTGTATCAGTCAAAACACACACACACACAGGCATGCACACACAAGTGCACTCAACTGATCGAGTCTCAGAGGACTTCTCTCAAACCTAACTCAAAAAACTTTAGAGCTTGTGTATGGAGTTGCTGTATAAGAAGTGGGACAGGCAAAGAGTGTTTTTGTGTGTGTGTGTGTGTGTGTGATAAAAGACTCCTTTTAGCTGACGGGCTCCTCCAGCAGAGCCCTGTGCACTGAATAAATAAATATTGAGTGGCAGCAGCGGCATCTGCCTCTTATCCCAGGTCAGTCTGAGGGGAGACACAGTTCAGCTCACCAAGGACGGTATCTCACAGATATACACACACATACATACACACACACACACACACATAAATAAAAGCACTCTCTCCTTGTGTCTCCCCCCCACCCTCTCTCACACACACACATTGTGTGTGTATAGACTTGACTACAGTATATGGTCCATGAGATACTCCTAGACACCTGCTTCTAAATGTACAGAGAGATGAATCTATTACACACTGCAGATATCTGCCCTCCATCCAAGACTTACATAAAAGGCAATGCATCAGAGAGGCCAAAAGAATCAGTGTGAACCCCAGCCATCCTAGTCATGGGCTGTTTCAGCTGCTACCATCTGGCAAGTGATATCGAAGTCTTAAGGCTCAGATCACCAGACTCCAGAACAGTTTTTTCCACCAAGCTGTAAAACTTATGAACACGGAAACAAGTCTGTGCCTGTCAATCTTTGCACTATGACACATTTTCTCATCCCCTCACACACAGAGACTCTCTCTCAACATACTATTTATTTGTTTATTTATTTTTATTTATTTTGTGGAGCAAAAAACATAAGTTTTACTTTCTAATACTAGTATAATGAGATGAAATAAAGACAATCCTGAATCTTGAATGTATATGATACATGACTTCTTATTTAATAGTCATGTCAATAGCCAACGGCACAGACCGCCGACTGCTCCACCTCCCTGCTGAACGAGGGCTGTTGAGATTGCATCATCGGTTGAGCGGTTAGACCTGTATGCAAACTGAAATGGGTCCAGGGTGGAGGGGAGAGATGTCTTTATGCTGTTCATTGACTTCAGTTCAACATTTAACACAATCGTCCCCCAGCAACTCATACTCAGACTAGGGAATTAACACCTCAATGTGCAACTGGCTTCTGGATTTCCTGACATGTAGACCGCAGGCAGTACGGGTTGGCAGCAACACCTCCAGCCCCATCACACTGAACACGGGGGCTCCCCAAGGGTGTGTGCTGAGCCCCATCCTCTTGACTCTGCTGACCCACGACTGCAAACCGTCACACAGCTCCAACCTCTTTATCAAGTTTGCGGATGACAGAACTGTTTTGGGTCACATTAGCAATGACGATGAGACACACTACAGGAGAGAGGTAAGCCGCCTGGTCAAGTGGTGCAGTGACAACAACCTCTCCCTGAATGTGGAGAAGACAAAGGAGAATGTCGTAGATTTCAGGAGAGCACACACGCAGCATGCCAACCTCACCATTAATGGGGCTGCAGTGGAGACAGTAAGCAGCACCGAATTCCTGGGAGTGCACATCTCTGAGGACCTCTCCTGGTCAAAGAACACTGCATCACTGGCCAGTAAAGCCCAACAGCGACTCTATTTCCTCCGCAAGCTGAGGAGAGCCAAAGCCACAGCTCCTATCATGAGCACCTTCTACAGAGGCACCATAGAGAGCATCCTCACCAGCTGCATCACTGTGTGGTATTGCACCTGCACCGTGTCCTGCCGGAAAAAGCTACACCGAGTAGTGAGACCAACCGAGAGGATCGTGGGTGTCTCTCTCCCTTCCCTGCAGGACATTTACCACACCCGCCTCACTCGCAAAGCCCTCTGCATTGTGGGTGATCCAACCCACGCATCCAACAGCCTCTTCAGTCTGCTGCCATCAGGAAGGAGACTGAGGAGCCTCTGGGCCAGAACCAGCAGACTGGAAGACAGCTTCATCCACCAAGCTGTCAGGATGCTGAACTCTCTCCCTGCCCTCCCTGCCTCTTTCCCCCTGACCCCCACACTCACCACTTCCCTCTCCCGCTGCCCTTAGTGTAAGTGTCCCAGTCCAGGGAAACTTACCTAAGGCACATCTTAGGTCTTAGGTCCTACACCCACCACTCCCCTCTCCTGCTGTTCTTAGTGTAATTGTCCCAGTCCAGGGAAACTTACCTAAGGAACATCTCTCCCCTTCCAAGAACTCATCAGACATTGCTCTCCTATGGAGTTCCTCTATTACTGCTCCACATTAATTGGATGTACAGTAATTGAATGTACACTTCTTTTTGCACTACAACAATTGACACTGCTGCTTAAATGACACCATTTGAGCGTTATTACGCTACACACTGTGGATTGGGTATTTCACTTATTTGTATTATATACAAGCCTATTTGTACTTTTTGCTATGTGTATATTGTCCTTGCTATGTGTATATTGTTAAGCTTTGTCACTGTATTTATTGTCATTATCTTGATATTGTTTATAAGATGTTTAATGTTCACTGTGGGCCTAGGGAGCGCTGTAATTTCAAATCCTATGTGTGCAACCTGTACATATGGCTTTTGACAATAAAGCTGACTTTGACTTTTGACTTTGACTCATGTGACCAGAGTCTCAGGTGGTTCCTGTTTTTTGTGTAGAGGAAGAAGGTTTTGCGTGCAGATGTAGAAATGAATGTGTATGGATAAAAAATAATTTTATTTCTGCTACAGTGATGCAAACCAGTCTAGACATGGTCTTAGCATCACCACCTAGAAATGAGTGTGCAGTTGTGGTTTTGCAAAAATATGTGTTCTCCTTTTCATTGCATTTTCCTACTAAAATGCACTCAGTATACTCCCATGCACTAAATATTCCCCCACACACTAAAAATAATTTAAAAAGACAATACTTCTCTATACTGCAGTATGCATGTGTCATTTTGTACACAGAGAATGTATGCTCATTTTTTTCTAAAAATCTGCAAATTAGCAAATATTTTCTCAAACAACCTAGAACAACTAGAAAAGATCTAGCAAGGGTACATCCCAGGTAGTCTGCTGCATGTGATACAGCAGGGTGCCATTTCAGAAACGGCAAGTGAGAGGGAGAGAAGGAGAGTGTGTGTCCAATACGTAAGCGAAACACCTGAGGGCAATGGGCTCTGATAACACCATTCGACTTGTGGAGTTTGATGTCTTCACATCTGGCCTGATGCCATTTGCAGAGGTGTGCTATTCTTCTAGGCTTGTCCTTGACTCTTTTATGAGCCTGTAATCTTCTTCCTCCCCCAAGAGCAGTGGATCTATATCTTGAGAGAGGGAGAGAGGGAGAGGGGGGGGGGTGAGATGGAGGGTGAGAGAAATAAGAGTAAGAAAAGGAGAGATAAAGAGAGAGAGAGAGAGAGAGAAGGTCAATCTGCTGGTGGGATGAAGTAAAGGCTCAATACAGCTTGTGCAGTTTCTTAATAGTCAATCCTGATTCTCAATTTATGGCCACAGAGAAGAGTTCTTGTATTGGATTTTTGTTGGAAAGAAACACAAAACATATTCACACACACAAGATAAAGAGAACAAGAGAGAGAGAGTGTGAGAGATTAAAAGGAGAGAGAGACCATAACCATAATTATTATTACTTTGACAAACTGCACCCTATTGAAGTAACATCAAACTCAATAGCCACAATGGAATGACTCCTTGAAGCAAATTAAAAACTGAACGGACTTTAAACGTTTGTAACGTTTAAACGGTTGTAAGTGCCCTTGTTTTATCTGGGATGTATTTCAAGTAAGTGGTTAAGTGGTAAACTAGGGTAAGTTAAGTTGCAGGCAGTGGTAAACCTGATAACAGAAAAGCCTGGAGTCCTCAGTCTCTTAACTAAACAAAGCAAACAGGCTACTCTATATGGTTCCCCTTCACAACCACTTACTTATGTTCTCTAACTTAAAGGGCAGGTTTGTTTTTTTGTTTTTTACACTTAAAGCCTTTTTACACTTAAAGCCTGATGAAATACAATGGTTAATGGTTAATTACAATTTTGACGAATGTCTCTGTTACGAGAATTTTCGGTTGTTGCGGTAGCCCCCTCATGTTCCCCAGTGGCAAACATGCTGTATGTTGCTAAAGAAGATTTCTACCTGTTCCGAGAATTCTACCTGTTCTGAGAAGAATTCTACCTGTTCTGAGAAGAATTCTACCTGTTCCGAGAAGAATTCTACTCTGTTCCGAGAATTTTCGGTTGTTGAGGTAGCCCCCCCATATTTCCCAGTGGCAAACATGCTGTGTGTTGCTAAAGAAGAATTCTACCGCAAATGATTGTCATTTTTTATGAACCTAGTTAATTCAGAAAGACACACATACATACACACACACACACACACACACACATCAGATAGCCACTATGGAATGTGTCCAGAGGTATGCATAATTCAAACTGTACATCCTAGACAATGTACTGAATAGTATACAATCACAAAAACACCCAGAACTTTTCAGAAAATTCAACTCTATATTATCATTACACACACAAAGACAGCCTCAACGGCATTCTCAGACAAATTCAGAGACTGTCCACAGCTAGAGAAGCTGTTTTATGAAAGCCATTTCTCACCAAAAAGACAAACATTCCTTTCAAACAAAAAAAGAAGATGCTCACTCTCGCCAAAGCACTGTTGCACTGAATGGCTTATCTACCAAGTTACTTGTATTTCTTGGCATAAACGTTCATTCACGCTCTCACACCAAAATTCTGCTTCTCAGAAAAGAGAGAGAGATGAGAGACAGAGAGATGAGATCATATCTATCATTTCACAATTAGATGAAAGGCCGTTAAAGGTCTCAGACTTCTGAGACCCAAGAAATGGAGGATTAATATATTGTGGGCATGTGTGTATTTGTGTGCACTTTAACAAGCAAAGGCCAGGAGGGAAGAAAACAAAATCAACATTTCAACACTTTAGGATGTTTGTAGTCATCCTTCTTTGCAGCACCAGCATCACTGCAGTTTCACATGGTCAAGAATGGGACTGGATTGGATGTAGGAGTACACCTCTCATGGTAGTACACATTGTTATCGTTGTCCTTGCTGTTAGGTCCTTAGAATAACATAACCAAATTGATTCATTAATTATGCATGGTCTCCCCAAACACACATACAGATGTGGACACCCACACACACAAACACAAGCACGTACAGACACACACACACACACACTCACACACACAAACAAGCAGACAATACTGTTGATAATTATGTCCCTGATGTACCTCAATCTTCAGGGTAACTGTGTTGGAGCTCAGGGTGGTTTCTAGGTGTTTGCATATCCATATCAACACTGAAATGGCCTCTTCTGCAGTTAACACCACAGGGGACACAAGCCTCCCCTCTGCCCCCCTTCACTCCCCCACTGACTTTAACCTACAAATATTCTATTTAATTCCTAGTTAACACCTTGTTTGGTTCTTTGGCATTGTAGAATCGTCTTATTTATTTATTTATTTTAATGGGGAGAGGGTTGCAGAGTGGCAAAGTGACTGCCATTTAAATATGTGCGGCCCCAGGCATCCTTAAGGTTCTGAATGTCTAGACCAACAGAAGGACAAGGTCCTTTCCGGTGAATGCATGTTCTCTCTATCTGTCGGAAAGCAACTAGAGTGCAAATAACTGTCTTGTGTCTGAAAGCTATAGGCCCATCAGACTCAGACATGGGTTTAAGTGGGTTTTTCACAAGCGATTGGAATTGGAGTTAATGGCTTAATTGTGGTGGTGAAAAAACATACTGCTTTCAACCATAGAATGAATGAATGAATGAATGAATGAATGAACAAGTTTTGAACATTAAATTTTAAAGATTGTGACTTTCTGTAGAGTTGTGTGGCATGTGAGCCTTCAGCACTTCCCATCCAGAATGCAAGGAATCAGTTAGGAGGGGTTATAGTATTATTTTGACTATAACTAACATTTTGGAGCAAGCAACAGGTATTGAAGGAGAACCACATACAAATCCTCTGTTTGCATAAGTAAAGGAGATTTGTGTGTGTGTGTGTGTGAGAGAGAGTGTCAGTGTTTGTTTGGTGGGTGACAGTATAGCATTATTTTTAACATTTCTGATATTTTAGAGTGAAGATTACAATAGCCATGGCAGGAGGACGACATCTACAAGTCATCTTGTACAAGCCATCTTGGGCCACTTCACACCAACGTGTTAATGTCTTCCACTCTTCTTTTGCGTGCATGTGTTTGAGTGTGTGTGTGTGTGTGTGTGTGCGCGCGCGCATGTGTGTGTGTGTGTGTTCATGCCATCCACAAACAGTGTCTATTTAAAGCACCAGAGAATGGCGGGATTTCATGCAAAAGTAGCACCCCTTGAGACATTGTTATTGTGCAGTGATCGCAAACAATTGCTTATGACTGATTTGCAGTCAACAATTTTTGGTAACATTATGAATCTGTGGCCAAGAGCACAGCATTCCTAGGGAAATTACTGACAACACAGCCTTGATTTCACACAAATATTTGTTTGGAAAAATAGGGAAATGTGAGGCACCAAGAACGCAACTACACAATAGTGAAATGGAAGGACTGGCTCATGTGTGTTGGTGTCTGTGTATATATGTGTGTATGTGTGTGTGTTTGTGTGTGTGTATGTGTGTGTGTGTGTGTGTGTGTTCACCTACCAAAAGTGTTTCTTTACGTGTGAGAGGAATTACCAGCCGTGTAATCCAAGCCAATTACTGTCAAGTCCTGTTAATCATTCAGCTGAAAAGCCCTTGAGTAGCCAACAACACAACTCTTCAGGTTATGGCAGTGATGAGAGTGTTTGTCTGCTGTTGGCTCTGTTGATAGTACAACATACTGTGGTTTTAACTGACCATCTGGAGAAGAGGATAAAAAACAAACAATAAACAAACAAAAAAAAAATACCATAAAGAACCATATTAACCATAAAATTAAAATAGTCAGATCAAGTACAGCATATTTCTGGAACATTCTCTTGCATTTTTGGCCTCTTTTCATTCTAGAGGGGTTTAAGAAAATAAAAGAATTACTGGACTGAAAAATACAGTGCCCATTCATCAAAGTTTGTGTTACCAAAAGCCTTCCTTCTGCTACAACTGTCTGTTACTGCAGTTTATCAGTATAAACCAGAGGGGACCTGGTATTGACTGAGCCCAGTGTGCTAGTTTCATCAGAGCCAGTGGATTTCTAGAAGTTTCCTTTTTTCCTCCTCTTGATTTCTGGAAGATTGAGGAAGATACTAGAATCAATCAGAAGCTGACTGCTGCTGCACTACCCTTTAAGTCAGTGCACAGAGAGAGAGGGAAAGAGAGAGAGAGGGAGGGGTAGAGAGAGAGAAAAAGAGGTAGAGAGAGAAAAGAAAGTGAGGTAGAGGGAGAGGGAGACAGACAGAGAAAGAGAGGTAGAGAGAGAGTGAGAGACAGACAGAGAAAGAGGGGTGGAGTCTCTCTCTACCTCTCTTTCTCTGTCTGTCTCTCTGCAGCAGGGGTCTGAGGTGCTGAAGAGAGGTCAGGAGCAAAGGGCCTCCTCCACACGGCTCAGGGTTTTACTTGAAATGTCACAAGGATTGGTCGAGGGCATCATTTGTCACAGGAGTACATTCTACTCATACACACACACACACACAGATAGCATGATGAGTGAGACTGTCATGGTTTATTGGACCTAGATGACAGGCTGAGAAAGATCTTTGTGATGACTCTCTAGGCTTTCTCTCTCTCTCTCTCTCTCACACACACACACACACACACACACACTATCCTATACACTGGTCATGCCACTTGGTTTAATGATTCATTGTGGACATGGCAGAGCAATGCAATCAACTCGCTCAGCTGAACACAATGGCCCCATATTGACGGATAGCTATATGCTTACTGCATAGGAATAAATAGCTATTTTTATAGCTAGTCATTTGCTTACTTCAGTGCACCATGTATAAACCTCAGGTCAGTGTTTTATGCAAACTAAAAAAATACAAAACCATGTATTGACCTCACCCTTGTATTAACCTCAGTTTACTAAAAAATAGACCGATCAAGTAGAATGAAATACAATTCTGTATATAGCCCTCACCCATGTATTAACCTCATAGATTTTGCAAAATCAATGTATTAACCTCGGTTAATAGTTGAAAAATTACGGTATTCATAATTGTAGTATTTCTTCTGGAGAGACAACCCCTCAGATAGAGAAAGAGAGAGAAATAATGAGAGAGATATTGACAGTGTATGTGTGAGTGAGTGAGAGAGAGAGAGAGATAGAGAGAGAGAAAGATAGACAGTGTATGTGTGCGTGTGTGAGAGAGGGAAAGAAAGAGAGAGAGAAGAGACATTGTGTGTGTGTGAGAGAGAGAGAGAGAGAGAGAGAGAGAGAGTGTGAGAGAGACAGTGTGTGTGTGTGTGTGAAGATTAAAGATAAAAAAACTAAGAAAACAACAACAATAACTGAAAAACAAATGGTTCAACAAATAATGTCAAGCTTTAAAAAAACAACTACGACTTTTATCAAATTAAAAACACAGGAACTCCACAAACCAAAATGCATGGTCATTATATCAATTGACTCTCACCAAGTACAAATCATTATGACATAAGACATAAGACAGAAGAAATCTGAAGAAATAAGTTTCAAATTTTAGGAAAAGAAGACACTGTATTACTCTAGCTGCACAATATGTGTCAGACAATATGTGTCATAAAATGAGGCCTAGATGTTATTTATTTATTTACTTCCTTTTAAGTTCCAAGTTCCTATAAGTTTCTTTTGTTTTTTCACCCTTTTTCATTATTTTTTTATTCATCTTTTAACCAAAAACAGATATTGTATCTGTTTATTTTGTTTATGTCAGCTTTGGTAACACTGCTTTATTGAATTTGAATTTGAGAGAGAGACTACACATATTTAAGAACTATTTTCAGTGCAGGTCAGGTCTTTTGTCATTCCTGGCCTTGAGACAAGACTTCTCTCTTAAAGCATAAAGAATGCAATACCTGCTTATCTGCCTTGGCTAATCAAATGGGCTTGTATTGAAATGGACTGAATGACTGCTTCTTTGACAAAGAGTGGACAGAATGAGGATGTGCTTCAGAAATGGTCTGTGCATCCATTCACTCATTCAGTAACAAAATGTATGATTACAAAATTCTGTATGTATGGTGTGTTGCATCACAGACCTCCTCTTTTTGAGACACAGAAAAAGCTTCATGAACTCTATGCACACCTGCTGCCTTCTGTCAGAAGTGCAAACCAAAAAAAGCAGTTTAGCCTACCTCTTCCTTCCCCCTGTCAAAAAGCTTGCTGCTTCGTTCTCGTCAACTTTCACTGACTTTCTCCAGGAGAATAGCAATGCCCTGACACGTGAAGTCATATTTTTCATTTTTCGGTTCCGCTCCGCTACTTGGTATGCAGTAACACAAGCAGTGATGCCTTGGAGACTGAATTGACTGGTAGACATATAAATACTGGTATATTTCTTTCAGGGCTTTTTCCACAGACTATAATCTTCTACATGAGAGAGTTTTTCTTTTTCTTTTTTCTCTTGGGATGAGATGGCCTGCCATGATGAGTCCTACATTTTCCTTTGGGGAAATGGGATAGTGGTGGTTGCAGTGAGCGTGGAAAAATGACAGCTTTAAAATGGCCCTGTGATACTCACTCACACAACGTTATAACACACACGTCCTTGGCCTCACATCTACAGGGACATAACATCAGTGCAGCGCTTGCCACAAAATGCAATTTCTTCATCTATACTGTATCTATAGATAGCACATCCATTCCATTCCAAGACTACTGGGTCAAAGTAAATTCATTTGCCATCTACTCAGTCTGACATCCCTGAACATTGGCCTAATACCAGCTATCAGCTACCAGCTATCCTATAAGCTATAGACTAACAGGTCGCTAGGCCATTTCAAGTGAATTATGCTAATTATGCTATTCACTGAAATGAGGATGGTATATATCCCTGTGGAGGAAGACTTAGATTGGATTAGATTAGATTAGATTCTTCATTGTCATTGCACAGAGCATACATCAAAATTCAGCAAAAGACAAATGAACTAAGATTCCAAAAAGCTGCCTAGTTTGCCTTTAACCAGCCCTCTCTCTGTGTCTCTCTGTCTCCCTCTCTCTTCCGCAGGTACATGGCCATAGTGCACCCGTTGCGTCCACGCATGAAGCACCAGACGGCCTACTGCCTGATCCTGGGCGTGTGGGTGGTGCCTGTGTTCATCTCCATCCCCGCCGCGTACTTTGCCTCCGAGACGTCCTACCCCACCCACGGTGGCAGCTTTAGCGACGCTAGCGGCGACCACCGGCGCGCTCACAAGATCTTTTGCGCCCAGATCTGGCCGGTGGACCGCCAGGCGCTCTACCGCTCCTACTTTCTGCTTGTGTTCGCCGCTGAGTTCCTGGGCCCTGTGGCGATCATGTCAGCGTGCTATGTGCGCGTCTCACGCGAGCTCTGGTTCAAGGGCGTGCCGGGCTTCCCCACAGAGCAGCTGCGGCGGCGGCTCCATCGGCGGCGGCGAACAGTCCTGGTGCTAATGGGTGTGCTAGTGGCTTACGTGCTGTGCTGGGCGCCGTACTATGGCTTCACCCTCCTGCGCGACTTCTACCCAACCCTCATCTCCCGCGGGCGACACTCGCTTGTCGTGTTCTACGTAGTGGAGTGTGTTGCCATGAGCAATGGCGTCATCAACACCCTGTGCTTCGTCAGCGTCAGGCGAGGACGGTGCCCCTGGAGGAAGCGAGTAGGTGGTGGGGGGGCATCCGGCGGTTGCAGAATTTGGAGGTGGCTCAGGGGGGGTGGCCCAGGTGGATGCTCACGGGGTACCACCAACTGGACGGTGGTCACGGGGAAGGACGGCAACGACATCACTATGACGGGAAAGGGGCCTGTAGGGGACGATGAGGTTGGATCGGAACCACGCACACTGTCTCTAAGAGTGACTGAAAATGCAGACTGTATGGAGATGAGGTGAGGGAAAGTATTGTAAATAAGGAAGTATTGGAAATGAAGTAAACACGTAAACAAGAAAGGGTGTTGTGGGAGAGTGAGCCGGAGAGTCTTTTTATGTTTTGACTTATCAAATGGAAAGATCTAGAATCCCACAGCGACTGTAAGGGGGAAACGGAAGACATCCATCAGCAAGGAGACCAAACCTCGGTCTGATTATTTGGGATTTTTCATCAAATGAAAGCTCTCCAAATCTGAGTGAAGAAAAAGAGAAGCAAAGTGTTTTGCATAATATTTGCATGTCCTTTGGCATTAGCTGGAGATATAGCCTAAACTAACTTGTTTGTTTTTTTCTTGCCCAGACGAAACAACAACTTTCATACTCCTAAAAATCTTGTCTCTATGGTCCCAGATTTAGTAAAACCTGAAACTCCCAAAATGAGAGTGAGGGGGGGGAGGGGGGGTGTCACAGTGGACAAGGTACAAAATGACCAGGTACAAAATGGCCAAATGACCAGTAAAGCGACCATATTTATTATTCCACAGCTTTATTCAATCTTATTTGATTAATTATATTAACTTGTAAAATGAGTAAACCTTGAATACCTCGAAGAATACCTCCTAGAAACGTGGTCAAACTGAACCCAGAGTCCTGGTTTTCTTAACTAAAAAAAGTGAGCAGCACTGCAGTGTTTACCACTTACTCACTCACCACCTACTTGGATTACCCACCCTTAATGAAGTCAAACACTGATCATGCTCCTCAGTCTGTGTAAACAATGAGGGGGAATATCCAAGTCCCCTTGCTGTACCTGAGGAAATTCGATTATAGTATTTCTAAAACAAGTCTTCCAGATCATCATGGTGGGACCAGAAAGCTAAAACGAAGGGCATCCAGACATGCAAACCACCTAATTTAAACCACCACTTTGTTACTTTACTGACAGGAGCAAAAAAAGACAGAGAGCCTCATTCAGCAACTATTGTTATTTTAAAGAAATTCTTAAGATGTTGAGATAAAGAGGGACATTGATCTCCCCCCACCCCCGCCTTCTTATCTGAGTGACGACCTTATTTAATCGGTTTCTAAAGAAGCTCTTGAGAGCTCTGTCAGTTAATCAGTTTCATTTGGGATAGAGTCAGCTAGGGATACAGACGACTGTATTCCACTCCAAAGGACTATGTAAAAAGCTGGGGGATGGTGTCAGATGGAGACTCTGGATGTGGATAGTGGATGACCTGCTGATGCAACAGACGTCTTGGTAGTCTACGTTTAAAAGTCGCAGCGTCTCTGAGGCCTTCAGCCATCCAGACCTACACTGATCAAATCAAGTGATCGGATGCTCAAAACCCATAGCTGTGTGTGTGTGTCTAGGTGGTGAGGGATATCGGCGGAACAGTTGAACTAAATAAATAATGAGAATAACAACTTGGGATGAGAGAGATTTCTGCAACAACTGTATTCAATATGTGAGAGTGGTCCAATCTACCAAAATTAGAAAAAAAAAACACTTCGGACAAAGTAATCAACTTTTGAGGGGCTTTTGAAGGGTCTTTCTGAATATGATCAGTAATTTATAAGAGCCAGACTGCTGATTCAGTTGGACTTGAATGAGCAGCGATGTTGCAAACTTTTGCAGTGAACTACAACAATGTGATTCCATGTACTAAACTTTCCCAAATTGCCCATTGAATACATTAAGACTGAATGTAAACGTTATCTTCGTTACTAGTAGTATACAGTACTTGTGAGGTTGAAATGTACATGATATTGTTTTGATCTTATAAAAGAATTCGAAGGAATGTTTTTTTTTTCCCTTTTGGTCAGCACAATTTTAGAAAGGGAAAAACGAGAGTCTACGAAGACCTGTCAGGAAGTGCTCTGTGTAAAAAAAAAAAATGTTTGTAGATGTAAATGTTTGTAGAACATTATTCTGAAGATAGTTGGCTGCTGCATCCTTTTGTTTTTCTGTCTTTTGTTTTGGTTATTGTTGTTAATCTACTATTGTGATAAAAATAAAAGTGCTATTCGTGAACTTTTTTTGTAGTCAGCTACATACTACACACACATTACACACAGAGGAAAAGCATACTGTTGCTCGTTCTTTCAAACTGTTATTTTTTCCAGCCAGCTACAGTACATGCCATGCATCATAGTGGCAAAGCCATCATGCCCCTCCACGCCATACTTCTGGACATTCCATGGAAGAACGCCAGCAGCCCCATGTTCCTTCTGTGCTTCTCTCTCTCCTCCAGAAAGAAGTAAGTGGTGCTGGTGGCCATCTTGAAGGTGGTGAATAGGGATAGGGATCATTTGAGGTAGTCAAATTCTTCAGGGTCCAGAAGTGTGAGGCAAAGCTAAGTGCATGAGAGCCTTGATAACAAGGTGCCAAGTGCAGCCAGGCCTCAGTAATTAAGCCCTGCCGACAGTTAGGAAGCCAGAAGGAAGTGGCTACCTTCAGCAAATTGTCTGTGTGTGTGTTGCAGCGTGCGTGTGTATGTTTATTTGTGTGTGTGTATGTGTGAGTGCATTTGTGTGCATGTGTGAATGAGGGCAAATGTGTGTATGGATGTACTAAGTGTGGGCCAGAGGGAGTGTGTGTATGTGTGTGTGTGTGTACATCAATATAACTGAATGTGTATGTGTGTGTATACAGGAATATTTGTGTGTTTGTGCACTGATGTTTGTGTAGTTGTGCTTTAGAGTATTTTTGTGTGCCTCTCTCTCTGTGTGTGTGTGTGTGTGTGTGTGTGTGTGTGTGTGTTTCCAACCAATGCTAAGTGAGGTAACAGAGTTTAATGTTCCTTGTGTGGCATGGTGTCTCAGGGGATGATTGGACACTGACAGGTCCGCTGCCACTCTGGGAAGAGGCTGATAAGGGAACTGATAATGATCTGTGCCGTGCCCATGACACACACACACACATGCGTTAATACACACAGACACACACACACACACGGCAGCAGTGCCTGTCATCTTGCATTCACAGATATGGCATCTCCTATTACTCCCTCAGAATCTTTCCATCTTTCCTCCTACTCCCTGACTTTTTTGTCTACTCACTTCTCCCCTCACTTCCTCTATCCCTCTCTCATTCTCTCACTCACTCACTTCCTTCCTCTCTCTCATTCATTCCATCTATCCCTCTCTCATTCATTCTCACTCACTCCCTTTATCCCTCTCTCTCTCATTCACTCCCTCTCTCATTCATTCCCTCATTCACTCACTCACTCTCTCCCTCTCTCACTCACTCCCTTCCTCTCTCATTCATTCTCACATTCACTCCCTCTCCCTCTCTCATTCTCACTCCCTTCCTCTCTCTCATTCATTCTCTCACTCACTTCCTCTATCCCCCTCTCATTCTCCCTCCCTCCCTTACTTTCATCCATTTTTTTAATCACTCACTCTATCCCTCTCTCATTCGTACTCATTCTCTCACTCACTCCCTTTCTCTCTCCCACTTGTTCTCTCTCTCAGTCATTCTCTTACTCACTCACTCACTCTCTCTCCCGTTCATTTTTTGCTTTCTCTTTCACTCATTTCACTCATTCATTCTCACACATTCATTCACTCACACTCTCTCTTTCCACATCCTACCATCTCTCTTAGAAATCACTTTCTTCTTTTTTTTTCTACCTCACTCGCTTCATCTCACACACACATTCCGATGGGTGAGCGCAGAGGGAAAATAATGAGATCCACGTGGCATCGTATCTATGGAGTGCCAGGCACCGGTGCCATCTGTGCATGTTTGTGTGTGTACATGTGTGTGTGTGTGTGTGTGCATGTGTGCATGTTTGGTGTGCTTACTAGACTGAAGCCAGAGAAAGTTCCATTAGCCACAATAATGGATACAAACGGAAAACCCATCAGTCCGCTTCTTGCCTGAGAGGTCACAGTAGAAAAAAGCACATGTGGAAGCGTTATGGCAACAGCAGTCGTAGTGCTCGTGGAGAAAAGTGTAGCAGGAGCGGATTGACACAGAGGGCAGGGGATATTGAGGCTCCTTCTTAATGGGAAGACAATCAAGCCCTGACATTTCTGCCGCGAAGAATAAACCTACAAACACACCACCACCACCACCCCTAGCCCCACTCCCAGCCCCACTCCTAGCCCCACTCCCAGCCCCACACCCGCCACCACCCCTAGCCCCACTCCCAGCCCCACCCCTAGCCCCACTCCCAGCCTCACTCCCACCACCACCCCTAGCCCCACTCCCAGCCTCACTCCCACCACCACCCCTAGCCCCACTCCCAGCCTCACTCCCACCACCACCCCTAGCCCCACTCCCAGCCCCACTACTAGCCCCACTCCCAGCCCCACTCCCACCACCACCCCTAGCCCCACTCCCAGCCTCACTCCCACCACCACCCCTAGCCCCACTCCCAGCCCCACTCCCACTACCACCCCTAGCCCCACTCCCAGCCCCACTCCTAGCCCCACCCCTAGCCCCACTCCCACCACCACCCCTAGCCCCACTCCCAGCCCCACTCCTAGCCCCACTCCCAGCCCCACACCCACCACCACCCCTAGCCCCACTCCCAGCCCCACTCCTAGCCCCACTCCCAGCCCCACTCCCACCACCACCCCTAGCCCCACTCCCAGCCTCACTCCCACCACCACCCCTAGCCCCACTCCCAGCCCCACTCCTAGCCCCACCCCAAGCCCCACTCCCTAGCCCCACCCCTAGCCCCACCCCTAGCTACCACCCCTAGCCCCACTCCTAGCCCCACTCCTAGCCCCACGCCTAGCCCCACTCCCAGCCCCACTCCCACCACCACCCCTAGCCCCACTCCTAGCCCCACTCCCAGCCCCACTCCTAGCCCCACTCCCAGCCCCACTCCCACCACCACCCCTAGCCCCACTTCCAGCCCCACTCCCAGCCATAATGCTTCCACATGCACATGCACACACACACACACACACTCAATTTAAATTACATACACACACACATGTGATACCCATCAACTAGGGATAGGAACCAATCACACACAATCTCAACAGATTGATTTGTTTTTGTACTTTGTTCTTTTTTTGAGGGGGGTGGGGGTGGGAGCATCTACATCATGTGCAAAACATTTCCTAGCCCTGCTCCCTGGGACTGCACCTACAGCCAGGAGTGAGAGGCCTCTAACTCTGCTCACTAGGTCCTTCTGGCCACTGCACAAATATCTGCACCCTGCACTCCACGTGTGGGTGCCTATGGAAGGAAACAGTCCCTGTTGACGTGATAATAACCTTGTTTCATTTCTGTAATACCATATTCAAACTAGTTTAATTATACTGTTTCTTCACTGGCTCCACAGAAAGTGTTTAGAAAATTGTTTGTGGCAAATATTTTTTCATGCCAAGTAAGTTAGTAATAGGCCTACTTAAAAAAATACTTCAAAACAATTAAATCAGATATATACGGGAGTTTGACTCATATTTGAATGTCCTTGTCATTTATCTGGTAGGAGTGATGGTGGACAGGTGAAGCTGGAAGTTCCCCAATATCTAAAGTGGGGGATGACGAAGAGGTTTGAGAATTGCTGTTCAACAGTGACAGCAAACTCTCTGGCTCTCTTTTTCTGTCAGATTTTTTACTTTCAGTTGTTCCTTGTAGTCTGTCATAAATAGCAGTCTTTTTCACTTTCTTTCTGTCTATTCAGAAGTTTCAGAGTGTCTTTCTTTTTCTGTCTCTCTCTCTATTCAGAAGTTTCAGAGTTCGTCTTTGGCAGGGTCTTTCTCTTTCACTCTCATGACTTCACTCTCGGAAATGATACTCATTTTTCTCTTTCACTCTCTCTCAACCTATCAGCATTACATTGTGTGTGTGTACCAGACAGGATCCCTGCATTTGATTTAAGACTGAGCGCTAGTAAAAGGTTCACTGTGTAATTGAATCAGTGGGACAGCTCTGCTGACCGCTCAGAAAAACGGGAGGCCGTGTTAATAGCGCTCGATGCTTCGGCGTCAATTACATATTTACAGCCTTTATGAACCACCTGCCGAGGACGAGAGAGATTTACCGAGGGGTCATGAGGACCACGATGGAGTACCGGCTCCAAATGCTAACTACTGCTCCTAGGCAACAGGGCCAGTTTAGCGACCACAAAGAAACACCAAAATGAATGTTTCAAAGAAACTGAATAGATAAAAGAAGTTCTCTATGAAAACAAACAACTATGGCTTTTAAGAGAATTTTTTAGAGTATTATTTGTGGTGGTTTTAGCGTGTGTGTGTTTATGTTTGTGCATGGGTTATTCATAACCACAGGCTGCTTAGAGGCTACAAGAGTTTAAATCAATGCTAATTCAACTGCTGAATGTTTTATCAAAAACAAACAGAATACTTATTGTTTACATGTTTTTTCTAAACTAAACACATTGTTATCTTTGTTATCTTCAAAACCTCTAACCTCCAAAAGAACGTTCTGTCAACACAAATCTGTTTGGTCTGAGCTACAATGTGATGTCAAAAGTGCTGAAATGACTTGAGAAACAGAATAGTGCCCTCAAGGCACATACACACTGTTTTAAATAGTAATGAAACCGACACTAAACACAGGTTTATACCAAAGTGTTGTTTTGTATTTGTGCAATAGAAACAATATACAAGATTTGAAAAAGAAAAAAAAAAACTTCAGTCATAAAAGAACCAAACGCATCCATTCATAAACCATCACAAACGTTTTTTTTTTTTTTTTTTTTTTAAAAAGACTGAAGTCTTGAGTGGAGAGACAAGAAGACTGGAAACCATTAAGGTTTGAACTCTCAAAGCTATTTCAAAACACAACGTTCGGTTAGCAATTAGCTGTTACTTTCCCTACAAATACAGTGTATGTTTGAGATGCAGCTGTAGCTCTCTTACACACAAACACACACACACGCACGCACACACACACAAATCCCCCACAATAGGGGGAATCGGGGTTCACTCCTGAGCATGGGGCGTCAAAGGCAGCATCCAAAGACATAAAAGAATCTTCTAGAAAGGGGGCTGGCTGCATCCCGTTGACAGTCACAGACACCGACAGAGTCAACCTCTCTGAGGCTTCTACCATATATAGGTCATGACTGACAAGAATGCTAGGTGCTTTTCTTTTATTCTTCTTGTTGTGTTTCTATTCTCTTCTTCTCTCCCTCTCCCCTCTTTTCTCTTTTATTTTGTGAGCCTGTTATTTTTTTTATACTTCACAGCTATATGACTCACCACAATGGGAGCATGGGTTTGGGGTGTCGATACACACTTGCTGGTAATGATAAGAACGGATGCTAATGAGAACCGAATGTTTTGTTTGCCAACTGTTGTCAAAACGATTCCAAGATCAATTATTGTAGCCCAGTCAATTAAATGGCCAATGAAAACTCCTCATGTAACTTTAATAGTTCATCAGTAGCAAAAATGAGGCGACTGCATTGGGACTCCAGTCAACCAGTGCATCTTTTAAGGAAGTGCATTGAAGTGGCTTTTATAACAACCTGCCTTAACAGAAGAGTACTGTAGCGTCAGGTGAGGCAGGTTAAAATGCCTTTCATGAGCAACCTACTGCATAGGATCTACAAGATGTGTATACATGCATTTATTGCACGACTCTTTACAATGCTCTAGAACACTCCATTCACTTCAATTGAACTTACCAATGTTCTATGGTCTGATATTTCTTGATCTTCAGACCGCTGTTAAGGAAAGTGAAACGGAATATTGCCACAACTAATCAGCTGATCTATAAATTAACGGACTATTGTTTTTTCACTGAAGCTATTACCCATCATAATCATATAAATTACTATGATAGCAAAGATAAACATACTTTGTTGTCATGTTGTTGATGTATTCAATCGGTAGCCATGTAATAAGTGGGATAACATTCTGTGAGGCAGTCATTATTGTGAAATAACTCCCTTCAGAGTGATTCAAGAGCCCTCCGCAGGTGTCAGGCTCCCATCACTCTGTCGGGGGTTATTCCACGATAATGACCGCCTCACAGAATGTTGTCCCTTACATATCATATATCCTGTAATTACTGGCATCCTGAATCTATGTCTGTTCAGTAGGCCTCTCACAAGTGTGCTGTGAATGAGCAATCGACCCAGAAACTACTTCTTCCTTCGGAGGAAAGCCTTGGCCTCTTTTTGAAGGCGTTTGACGTCCTCTTTCCCACTGTCGCCAGAATCGTCAGGCACGTAGTCAGAGTCCTCGTCGATGTCCTCCTCGCTGTCATCATTGATGAAACTGTCGTCGTATGCTTCCTCATCCTCGTCCTCATCGTCTCTGTCTCTTCGGGAGGCCCTGGCTGATGTCCTAGCTGTGGGCACAACACAGGTTCCAGGTTAAGACACAAGGAAAAAATCTTAATAACAACAATCTCAATAACAATTGCTTAAAAAAATCTTCAAAAGCAGTTCAAAAAGTAACACTGGTCAAAGCAACTGCTTACAAAGGTCTGCTTCTCCTACTCAAGCAAGTAGGACACTTTTCTGCTTTGCTCCTGCTTCACTATTTCTTCATCTTATTTTTTACTTTTACAAGTTAATTTACTTAGATAGTAAAAAGAACACTGAACGGGAAACTTCGTTGTTTTTTTGACAACTTTAGAGAAGCTAAACAATACTGGCAACAACCGAACAGTAAGTCACCTTGACATTGGAAAACAATATGCCAGGAGGCAAAAGACCCAGGAGATTGATTGATGTCTACGAGAGATCTCATGAAAGGAGTACATAAACACAAACTGTGTCTGAGAGTGCAGAGAACGCACTCTGGCAGACTGATATCATTGCAGATGAAATGGATCCATGAATACATCGACTAACAGAGCAGAATGTGAATACACGATGGGTGGCAGGCCCAAGCATAAAAATAGAGGAGTAATTATCTCAACACCAGTATGTTCTGATACTACGGAACCCATGCTCTACAGCCATCCCATTAGAAATAGAGCCAGGTATACAAACAACAATAGATTTTCAGTCCAATGGAAAATCCACACCCCATAAGGCTTCAGAAGAGATCTGAATGTCCAGGGATCTGGAAATGGAATTTCCAATTGAACAAGCTCACCATAAAGAGAGATCACGCCACAACCAAAGCGCTATGAGACAAAAGGCAGCTCTCAACAGCTTCTCATCCCACAACCCTTGTTCTTGGTAACATTTAAAAGGAGAAAGGATGATTGCTGCCTTCCAAATGCATCCATCTCAGACACAAAAAACGCATTTTGAACATGTGTACATAAAACTATTAAACGTATTGTTGTGCATGTGGAGGCAAATGACATTTTCTGAGAACAGCTGTTTGTTCAAGATGATTTCAGGAAACCTTTCTCAGACCTCTCTTACACTGAAATACAGGCTTTTGTCAGTGGCCTCCCTACAAGGGAAAGCTCTGCATTTACTAGACTCAGAAAAACTTCAGAATTCTTCAGACTAAATAGCAGCCGGATTGGGACCAGAGTTTTGGCTGATCACTACAATCTCTCTCTCCAGCATGCAATCTTTTTGCAGCCAACGGCAGACCTGCTAATAAGTTCTCACAGACTGACCCAATCATGAATATTTACAAACACTTTGCAAACTTTGCAGTAAAACAACCACCTCTGCAAGCACAGCAAAGATCAACAAGGATGCTCAGCCATCTGGAGCAGACTGCCAAGGACCTCAACAATTACATGGAGATTGTGAGCATGCAGTATCTGCATTGGTCATTCAGACTGACCACACAGACAACCATACCAGTGTTGCACCATCCATATCTTGACCCCACACAACTATCACTCAGACTATCACAGAGACAGTCGCCACGGAGACACTCACAAAGAATCACATCAAATAAACCACACCAAAATCCCAATCTCAGTCCCTTTCCCCTGACTTCTCTCTACCATCCCTAGCTCCCCCTCGCATGGATTTTCCTCAAACTATGCAGAGACTGCTGCCAATGGCCACATTCTCTTTCCAGCCCAAGTCGCTCAAGACAAGTGGTGACTGAATTGTGTCTGAAACAGACTGAATTGTGTCTTAAACAGATTGAATTGTGTCTGAAACAGACTGAATTGTGCTCGTCCGGACCTTCAGCTGACCACCAATCTTTTTCACCATCCAAAAAATACATGACATCCCCCACTCCCTCTCAGTCTCCTGGAATATGAAGAAACTCTTCTATGATGTGGTGTAGGTCCCTGAAAACAAGCTGTGAACTAGTATGCCTTTGCCATTCTCTATTCCTGTGCTGATAACAAAGAGAAGACATTGAGTGCATTTAACCCAGGGGGTAAACCAGTCTAGTCTCCTTCCTGTTTCAAAACAACATCAGAGTACACAACCATGCTCTTTTTACCTCCACACTTACTGTAAAACTAGCTCTTCTGAATGCCAGATCACTTTCAATGAAGTCATTTTTAATTAATGATCTTATTTGCAAACACAACTTGATTTTTTTTGCTTCTAATTGAAACATGGATGGATCAAGAGAAGAGTGCTACCACCCTTACAGAAGCAGCTTCCCCAAACTTTAATTTCGTGAGTGCTTCTTGACAAAAGAAAGGTGGTGGGATCGCAAATATATTCAAGGCCACTTTTCAGTGCAAACTGTCATCACTGATTTTGTATCCTTTTAACACTTACATGAACTTGTTAAATGCTCTCCTAACATATTGCTATTGACAATTTACAGACCTCCAAGTCATTCAGTCAAAGGTTTTTTGGAAGAGTTTGGTGAACTGTTGTCTGCCATTTGCTTAGAGTTTGACTTCTTATTATATCTGGGGATTTTAACTTGTATGTAGACAATCTAGAAAACACTTATGCCAGAGAACTTCTCACTACTAATTGATCATTTCAACATGACTCACCATGTACAGGGAACAGGGACAGCGAGTAACAACACGCTCTCATGGTTATACCCTTGTCCTTGTTATCACAAAGGGTCTTATTGTCTCTACAGCTGTTGTTGACTTGGCCTTATCTGATCATTTCTGTGTTTTCTTTGATGTTTCTATGTCCCCTCACATTCAGAACAGCTCTATGACTGTAGGCAGTGGTAGAAGAAGTACTGGAACTCAGTACTTAAGTAAAAGTACAAATAACCTGGAAAATATGTACTCAAGTAGAACTACCACATCAACAATCCTACTCAAGTAGAACTAATAAGTACTTGCTTTTAAATGCACTGGTGCAATATGTTGTCACTTAATGGTCTATATTTCTATAAAAAAATATTAGAATTATTAGCTACGGCTATATGAAATTGCACAAAGCTCCTAATTTTCCATGGAAATGCAGATAACCAAAACTGCTTCATGAAGGACAAAAACAAAACATCCACTAATTCTGATTCTGGTATTCTAATGATTCAATGGCATTTTTTTTTAAGATCCTAACTACCGCGTAATGCATTAGAAACGTAGTGGAGTACTAAGTACAGATAATATCTGCAAATCATCATCATCATTATTTCTACTCAAATAAAGTACAGATAAGTGAAAAATTTACTTAAGCACAGTAACAAAGTATTGGTAGGTAGTAGAGTCATAAACGATAACAAAAGTGTTCTCTTTGAGCAGGCTTTCTGACGGATCTCAACTGAAATGTCAGACTCTGTACATGACTTATTGAAAATACTGAATTCAAACATGTCCCAAATTATGGATGGTATTGCTCCATTTCAAATCAAAAGAGTCACTGGCAAGCAGAAAGCAAGCTGAAAGAAAATTGTTAAATTGCTAAAAAGAGAAGACTAAAAGAAAATGGCACAAATCTAAACTTCATGTCCATTATCAAATCCACAAAGATGCTTTGTACATGTAATTATGAAATTGGTAAAGCTAGTCTCTCTTTTCCAACAGCATTGACAGGAATATGAACAATGCTCATGTATTATTGACACAAGTTGAGAATCTAATTAACACCTGATTAATAAATGCAATGCAGTTAATAAATGCAATGAGTTTGCATCTTTCTTCAAGGGCAAAATTGATAAAATAAGATCGAATGTAACATCTCGGCTGCAAATAACTCAAACTCTGCAAGCACCTATGACACAGAAAGAGAATTCCAACACAATGTCAAATTTTTGCCTGATTGATTATGAGACTTGGAAAAAACTGAAAATCTCAGTTCTTCAAGATCTGAATTGAACAATTTGCACACCAACTTTTTCAAGTCTGTTCTTCACCCCATAACTGCTGATGTGCTTTGTGCCAATCGCAGCACCGAAACAGCGCTGATTAAAGGTGCATTCTGTAAAAAAAGTCATATATTGCATACATACTCCATATGCCAATGGGGGCAGTATTTCCGCAAAAAGTAAATTTGAGTTAAACTGCTGTCAAGAGAGTCTGTGCTACATTAACATCAAGCTATTTCCCTTAACTGAACCAGTAAATCTATCCAGTATATTTTCAGCGTTCATTTGAAATGGCGATATGAAACGTGACCTTGCAGTCTCCGTGATCTCAATCCAGCTGGCCAGCCTATAACCACTACATAGGATGTAATTTGACCATCAAGCTAATGTTAGGTTATTCAAACAATTTAGTTAGCGAGCAAGTCAAAATGATAAACTACTCACAGCTCCACACGAACACGAAAACGAAAACAAGACTAAAATGACAAAACTGGGGACATCATAACACATACGTTTGGCTTTTGCCAGATGTTAAATTCAGCCAATTCATTAGCCTGTTAGTTAGGCTCAAACTGTATGGTTAGGCTCTCTCCACTAGCAATATCTCCTAGCATTCTCACCACGAAACATTTTTTGAAGATTCATAACTGCAATATTTTCTGTTACATTTATTGCTTTCAGGTAGGTCTGAGATCCCTTGCATTACCGTTGAAGCAATTCCATAACAATGTAAACATGTTCATGACATAACTAGGTAGCTTACCAGCACCCTCAGCGTGACAAATGTGCAGTGATTTGTTCAACTTACCAATATAACTGAGTGGCAAGTTCAGCAGCAAACTTATTTCATCTTCATTTCCTATTAGCCTGTTGTATTGTCTCTTTGCTTCACTTTAGAATGAGTTTTTACAATTCCTCTGTGGCGGTGGTTTGTGGTGTTGAGGTGAATCAAACACTTCATTGCGTATGCACTTTATTGCTTTTACCAAGCACTTATTGCTTTCACTTTTTATCTATACATGTTATACATTACTGTTCTAGGTATGTTAATAACTATGTCTTGTGTGCGTGCTGTTTATGATATATATTTGCACTGAAGATGGAGTTTTCATCTCATTGTACTGTGTATAGTGACAATAAAAGGCATTTTCATTCTCATCTCTTGCATCAGTTATCCTTGGATTTAGTTTTGCTGTTCATTTATTTCAGTTTCCTATTCTATTTAAATGGTGATTGGGGGGGTGGGGGTAGTATCAGGTTTGACAATAAGATCAGAAAATGCTTGATGGCAATAGAAATTAAAGTTAACAATCCATGAACAAGCTCTCTAGCAAGCTCCTGTCACACTCAAGCAGTCCAGAGGTCCAAAGTGTGGTGAAGCAGTCTTTAGCTACTATACAGTTCAGCTATGCAACCAACTCCCAGAGGACATCAAAAAGGGCTCCTACTGTTGGGAGTTTCAAATCTAAACAAATCTAGAAACCTAGTAATCATTTATTACTTAACATTTCCTTCATTTTATTACTTTAACTCAACTATTTTTCATTTTATTTCACCATTTATCCATTTCTATTATTAACTAGAACTAACTGTGCTTTGCCTTTGTCTTTGTAAAGCACATTGAACTGCCTCTGTGTTTGAAATGTGCTATATGAATAAACTTGCCTTGCCTTCAATGTTTGAAGACACTGTTTTCAAGTGTGGTGGTTCAGGTTAGACTGACAGCTGTCTGACTAGAACTGCATTGCTAGATAGATGGCTAATGAGAGGGACAGCAGACCAAGGGCCTGACAGCAAGAAACAGAGAGTGAGACAGACAAGTTGCCAGACAGCAAAAAGAGATCATCATTCAGGTGATAGCTAAATGCAGCTACATCACAAGCCACAACAGGCCTACGTTTTTGTATATTTAAATATTTAGGTGGTTCCAATTTTTTTTTTTTTGGGGGGGGGACCAGAGTCGAGCCCTCATGCACTGATACAGAAGGTCACTGAAAAGTTTATATTGTGAGGTTATGTGACACTCCACGTACACAGACCGGAACTCTTTACGTTTGCTCCCATTGTAACATATTATGTTGCTCTATCTTGGTCAGTATTCAGTGATTTTTACTTTAGGTACTAGTGATCAGCTTTGACTCGACCCTGAGATCCGCGTCTACAATCTATCTGTACACAATTAAGGCTATAAGGGTATACTAAGTCGTAGTGAGTGTTAATGCTTGAAAGGGAATGTTCCTGGCCAGCCACTGCTCTATGTGTTTCAAAACACACAGGCTAGGAGATACACATGTATAAGCGCACACACACACACAGACACACATCTCTCAACAAGCTCGATCTTTAGTGCCCAAAGGCCCACTGCCCCAATTCAATTCATTTCCAATCAGTTCAATCCAATTTAGTTCGATCTGTGCCGTACCAGGGTCTACACAAAAGGTCTTTTCAAAGTGTGTGTTTGTGTAGTTTTTGTGTGTAGGTGTGTATGTTTGTGTTTGTGTCCTGTAACTCCAAAGTTGAGAGTGTGTGTGGGGGGGTGGGGGTGGTGGTGGTGGGGGTCTGTTGATTAAGGTGGGAAGGGAACAGAAGGTTCTGAACCCCTCCGCCCCCTCACAAACATTCTCACACACACACACTCAAGCAATGTTCTGTGTATCCGGTGAAATACATGTTCCCAGTGTGCTTTGTCCTCTGATGGCTGGTTGTACAGAAAAAGCATGTTCAGCTCTAAGCTCTAACTAAAGGCCACATGAGTCACCTGCCAACGCACAACGCACACACACACACACACAGGTACATAAGTGCATACACAGAAAAATGAGGGCATGCACCCCCGCACGTACACAAGCGCATACACACGCACATACACACACACACACACAATTGCCAAGCACAGAAACTCTCTCTCTCTGTTCCACACACAGATGCATTCTTTACTCTAACTCAAACTACCACATCATGTCCTGTCAGCCTTGAGAGGTCCCATGGCTGTCTGTGTGTCCCTATGGTCCATCAGTCACAATCACCCATCACTGGCAGGTCCTCCAGTCTCTGCTTGCATCAGGAAGCAAAGGCCGTTCCATACCTCCCACCAAACTCACACCCAGGCTTAGGGGAGCATGGAGCACATGACTGCACTCCACACTCGCTACCTATAGGGAAGCTAATTGTTACTGCCTTAATGCCTTTGAAGTCAGTTGGGGTCAGTTTCTTACTGACATACTTTCTATGAACTGTGTACTTAGTGCCTATGAAATGAAATGTTAGTTAGTTGTTAGCTACTTATGGCCTTACTGCCTATTAAGTTAGTTGCAAGCTAGTTACTTACTGCTTTACTGCCTATGAAGTGAGGCCTTACTGTCTATTAAGTCATTTCTTAATGAGTTTCTTGGTACATTACCCCCTATAAAGAGTTTGTAATCTACTGTTGTATTGCATGGTGTTAAATCTGCCAGCTTTTTCCCCAGCTAATTAAATCAGCATTGCCCAAGCTGTAGGAATGAACACACCCAAAGTACAGTGTCAAACAAATCAGAGCCCAATGATTTGTGCTATTTAAGCAATAACGTACTACAACCTTCCTGTGTGTGTGAATGTGTGTGTGTGTGTGTGTGTGTGCTGTGAGCACCGGCAGCAGCCTAGGGAGAGCTAGTGAGGGCAGACTATAATCAGATGATTTCATGCTTCTCCATTTTTCCCAAAGTTTGAGCCGGTGCCAACCACTCGGCAAGGCCAATTCTGATTTGGTCTGAAACACTGGGGGGCACTGGGACAAACCGAGCTTTGCAGTGAAATTACCTTTTCAAGCCTCTGCTTCTTCTGTCTGGGTAAACAACATTTGGAGACAGTGACAGCGCAGAGTACATAGAAGAGATTGTTCTTTTTTTGTGATGCCTTCTTCAAAGTTCTCCATGACCCCTCCTTTTCTTCCATTATCTTAGCTACACACATATTCCTCTCTGTCTCTTTTTTTCTCTTCATCCTCTCTCTATCCATCACAATTACAATGTCTTACCAAAACAATAAAACATAACAATGTTAATAACAATTACTTTTTTTTTTTCATTTACCGAATATTTGTTTTCTTTTTTTTTTGCCTTTATTCTGGTAGGACATTGGAAAGTGACAGGAAATGAGTAGGACATTGGAAAGTGACAGGAAATGAGTAGGAAAAAGAGATGGGGAAGGAACAGGAATTGGCCACCAGTCGGACTGGAACTCGAGTTCAGAGGTATGACGCATGAGTGCACTGAGCCATGGCGCGCCCTCAAATGTTTGTTTTCTGACCTTTGTATATGCCAGTCTGTCTCTGTGTCTCTACTATGTTACATTCAGATTAATTCTGTCAAGTGTTGCTGCACTGCCCGCTCACTCCGCTCGATTTTTGTGTTGGCCAGGCTCTCTCACGTCATGTTCCATCACAATGTGATGACCAGAATCACAACCATGTGATTCCTCTCCTCTGTATAACTACATCCTGGTGGTGCAGTTTCGAAACGGCAAACGCCACCCTGCGGCCACAGGGCAAACAGGCATTTTGAGTCCATCAGAGCTTCAGGCAGAGAGACGAAATCTGGCGCCTCAATGATGCGTCGTCTCCTCATAGATGACACCAGTCACGTCTGTCCCCACAAGAATGAAGATTAATTGAACTGTTTACCTCGCTCTGTATTTGCCCCAATCCTCCCTCTTCACTTCTTGTTTTCCCCTTTATGTCCTCTCCTCTCCTTCTTCTGCGTTTGAATGATGAAACTATCCTTTGCTCTTTCTCCTTCCTCTCTCACTCTCTCTCACTCCTCTTCCCCCTCTTCCCTGCATGTCTGTGATTTAATTGTTCATGACCTCTCTCTCTTTCTCCCCCCTTCACTTCTCTTCCTCCTCTCCGGGACTCTGTCACTCCTTCTCCCACCACTTGGTAATCAATGACTGAATTGTTCTCTACCTTTGCTTCTTCTCATTCTCCTCTCCCTCCCTCTCGTCTAAGCACCTCCTCATGACTCCCCTGAGGAGTCTTCTCTCCTCTCCTCGTCACCACCTCACAATCAACAAGAGTTAACAGCTCTATATCTTGCCCATCTCATCATCTCTCTATCTTTCTCCTCTTCTCTCTCTCTCTCTCCTTTCATCCCCTTTTCCCACTATTACTTCACAATTCACAGCTCTTTTTCTCCCCTCTCTTGTCTTGGATCCTCCACTTCTCTCTCTCTCTCCCCCTCTCTCCTCACTCCCAAAACTCCTCACTTTTGTTTAGTCAAAGAGCAAACAGCTCTATATCTCTTCCTTTTATTCTCCTCTCTCTCTCTCTCCTCCTTCTTCTCTTTCACCCTTTATTCTTACCATCACCTGAAAGTGTGTGAGTTCACAATTCTACACCACTCTCTTCTCTTTTTCATTCTCCCCCTCCTCTCTCTCCCTTTCCCTCTGTTCCCCTCAGTAAACAGCTCCCTCTTCACCTCCATTTCTCTTCTCCTTTTCTCTCCTCCCTTCACCCCCCGCCCCCTTCCTTGCGGCCAGCACACAAAACACAAGGAGGGAGGGATCAATGGGCACTTGTGAGTGAATGAGATTGGGGGGGCGGGGGGGTGACGGGCCCGATGTTAATCAGGACATAGTGGCTATTAGGGCTTTGATCTGCCTCATTCGGCTCCAGTCTGATTAATGTATCATTTCAGCCCCACTACTTAAACCACACAAACCATTCATTCAATATACACACTTACACACTTGCACACACACACACGCACACAAAAATGCTATCTGTGCTTACCAACCTACCATGGCATCAGCAGGTGAAATACAACGTAACAAAACATGGCGTGCTCTGCAGCAACACGATTCAGCACAGTACAGTAAGACTAGACCCAATGCGACACCAGAATGTGACACAACAAGATGTAACACAGTGCAGCATGACAGAGGACAAAACAACATGGCAAATTAAAAACTCAACGTGCCACAACTCAACAACACAATATGACATCATGTCGGCACAACACTACATGGTACAACACACAGCACAGCATGAGATGTCACAACAACACAATGCGACTCTGCAATTGATCAGCCCTCAGTCAACCGATCATGACTCAAGAACAGGAAACAAATATCCAAGACCAAAAATCAATTGTTTGTCGGTTGTGCCCCCCGTCTCTTATACGTCATCTATTTATGACCCCGAGTTCTGTACCCTGAGCTATAAAAAGTGTTCCAAATCAGATATGGGGAAGACTTCCTTACATGGGTCTGAGGCGTGAGAGAGAGACAGAGACAGAGAGAGAGGGACAGAGACAGACAGAGAAAAAGAGAGACAGCGAGAGAGGGACAGAGACAGACAGAGAAAAAGAGAGACAGAGAGAGGCAGAGACAAACAGACAGAGAGAGAGAGAGAGAGAGATACCGACCTGGAGGCCTTGTATGCTTGTATTCCTTCTTATGTAGTGGATTTGTCCTGCAAAACACAGAGAAAACTTGAGAGATACATCCACATAACACACACACACATTTACTTCAGACTCAGATGTTAACACACAGACATCAAAGGCATACGAACATACAACATGTAAAAAATGAGTGCATGTTCACATGCACGGCCCTCTGGGATAAGTGTGTAATTGCACTACTCTGTCACATCTTCTCGGCCCCTGCCACAAAACAGACACACACATCCACACACACTGGTGACATGTCACTTGCAGCTTCGAACCTTGATTGGAGCCTCAACACAAGACATTGGTCCACTCCTCAGGGAAAAGAAGAGGACGTGACTATCTCCAGAATTAATCACAGGGTTCAATCTTCCCAAACCAAATTTGTCTTTGAATTACAGCAAACCCCTTTAAATCACTTGTGACAAATTCTCTGTCGTGGTTTTTAGTTTAATTGCCATTTGGCCATTGTTGTCTTTGTAAGCTCCAGGGACTGGTCATGAAGCGTACTGTTTAGATAGACAGATAGATAGATAGATAGATAGATAGATAGATAGATAGATAGATAGAGAGAGAGAGAGAGATAGATCAATAATACTAGATAATAGGGGCAGCCATGGCCTACTGGTTAGGGCTTCAGGCTCTTCCTCATAGCCAACTGAAGGGTTGCCAGTTAGATCCCCAACCAGTACATCCATTGCCAAAATGCCCTCGAGCAAGGCACCTAACCCCTCACTGCTCTCCTGGCAGCCAACTGCTCCAGCTTAGTGTGTCTGGCACCTCACGGTGTGCTGTGTGCGTTTCACTAATTCATGCTTGATTCATGATCATTCAGACATCTTTACACTAGGAATAGAAACGGTTTAACAGATAAAGCACGATTCTGGCACAAATCAACCCTATTGTTCGAGGTCACAGGCTGCTGTCGGTAGACCAAAAAGTACAATGTAGACTGAACAGCGGATCGTCAGCTAAGGCAAACCAATGAGGGCACACAAAATCTTAGATAACTGAATGGCATCATGGGAAATGAAACTGAAAATGAGCTTATGGTGCCATTGAAGGTTAGCTTTTCTCTGCATGCTGTACCAAATTTCCTCATATTTTCCTGTCTGTCGGTGCTCAGCGACACTATAGGGACAAGGGGTGATTTACCCTTAGATCATCCCTTTAAGGTGTGCTGTGGGGGGATTTATCCTAGACCATCCCTTTAAGGTGTGCTGGCCCCACCTGTAGCAGTCTGTACCATAAGGGCACTCCGGCCGGTCGTCATTCTCCTCATCCACCTCCTCCTCTGCCTCTTCCTCATAGTCACTGTCTCCCGGGTGACTACACTCCTGGAAGTGTATTGGGTTTTTCCTGCATGAGGAGGAACATCATCAACAAAACATGGGATCAACATTATAATAACAACATAATAAAAACCAACAGAACATGTACTGAACAAGTAATAGAACTACATGTGCAAGGACGTCTTTTGCACCACTACTTCCACTGAACTTCCAGTTTTGTTCCAGTTTTTTTGCCTTGATCCTCTGTTAACTTTAGATATTTGTACACTTGTACAAAGTAGTTCCACCTTTCTAGCTGCATCGCAATTCGCCAAACTTTAAATGGCAAAGTTTAAATGGGCTAAAACGATTAATTGCAAAGTTAAAAATTAGTTGCTAAGAGCAAAGTAAAATAAAAAATCTGTCATAGAAAGCTTTGAAGGACATCACATGCCATTTGGATTAAGGACAATAGTGAGTTCACAACAAGACTTAACAAAATTCCAGGGCGTAGCCATTGCAACCATCCATTTAGAACTACAAACAGCAGCTTGTCCTGGTAAGTTGAGTTGATATTTGACGGAAATCAGTAGTTCTACAAATGAGTCTATGATGTCAGGAAATTAACATAACAGAAATGTGGACACAGTGGTATAAACGGGATAATGGACTTCATGGTATTCAAGTCGCAAAAGTTAATTCATTTTCAGGCACACTACCAACTTAAAAGACCATTATTATTTGTCATTACCAACACCAATTTGTCCATTACCCCTCATTCATTTATTGTGCAATGATTTGTCTTGGATTTAAAAATGCATTGTTTTCTATCATAATAAGAGATGCAGTTGGGGCAGTAAGTGACAATGAAGAGAAAGGAGCCAGTGGGTTGCTAAGAAACGTTTTGAGTATCTACATATACATGCTCAATATATAGACATATAAATATATATATATATATCATGCAAAGCAACATGACAACGAGCATCACGGAAAGCAACTGCTTCTATGCACCTCTCTGCCATACTTATGGAATGTATGTATTTTCATGAACCTTCCTCGAGTAATGGTGATATCTGATATAATTAGGCTTTCAGGTGCATTGAAAGGGTAATAAACTGAAGACTAATAAAAAAATGGAGGAAAGATCAGACTATCGGACAGGTGGGCGGAGTGATTACCGCAGGGCCACACTGTCCTCCACTCGTAATTAAAACTTATCAGAGCTGGTGTAACGACCCCATCCTGAAGGACAAAAATTGATTTTGGATGAAGCAAAAATCACTCTGGTGACTGAGGTGAAACAAGCCGACGGGAGTCACTGTCACTCAGGACAAGCGTTAATGACGCAATGTTCAATATTCACACAGTATTACACCAGTTCCTTGGTTTAGGGCAGTGGTTCCCAAACTTTTAACTGTTGCGTACCCCCCTGTGACACTCCGAGTGCTACAGAGTTCCCCAAGTAACCCCCTCATCATGGACCGCTTGCTGTAACACATTTATGCATAATTAAACAAAATGCTACACAAAATGTGAACACATACATGGTACACAACAATGTATTAAGTTGTAAAGGAAATAGTCTGAGTGTGAAATCTCTTTCTATGTTATCTTTATGCTAGTGAGAGCTGACAACCTGACTAGAATTGATTGAAGTGTCCCAAGGGGTACTCGTACCCCCCAGTTTGACAGCTACTGTTTTAGGGGGACCTAAGAGTGGTGTGTGCTATGTTATATGTTATATGTATGAGGCCGTGTATGTGGGAAAAGCTTGGAGGTAGTGTGTGTACACATGTATCCTGTGAGACCTTAAATTTTTTACAACCAGTGCTGCTGCCTTTTTCTGAATGATGTGTGAAAAAGAATATCCTTATAGGACAATAAAGACTCTCTCTGCCAATGCAGATCACCCACAGAGTCAATCTGGACAGACAAGATAACTAGCTGTATAAATATAATTGTTTTGAACTGAATTGAACTGAACCAAGCAAGAAAAGCAAACAATCATGCCATAGAACTTTGGATCATGTCACATTAGCCTGCAGTGCAACTATGGCTGAGACAAGACTAGATGCAAAAAGCATCAGAGCACAACTGTATCTGTTTCATAGGAAATTAATGTTCTCCTATGCTACTGGTGTGGAAATGTAAAAAAAACACAAAATAAATAAAGAATAATAATATAATACATTCAGAATCAAGACCCTTTTTTGAGCATGAGTGACACACAGACAGACAGACAGACAGACAGACACACACATGTAAATTGCAATGTAAATGACAGATACAAAAGTTTTGGACACTTGGGATTACAAGCAAAAAAAAAATGTTTGACAACCAGTGGACTGAACCCTTCGCTGGACAAACAAACATCTGGGGCATCTTTGGCCTGAGCACTACTGAACTACTAGTGTGTTAAGTCTTTAGCTGAAAAACATCAGCAAAGGAGGACACTCAAGAGAATGGACATTTGTAGCCATTTTGTCCCCCATCAGTTTCATAGCCTGTGAGTCTGGATTGAACAGATTATTAGTGGTTCTATGTCATAAAGTTTTCTCCAGAATAACTTTTCTGTAGATCTTTGAAGAGAATGCAAGCTGTAATGAAAGTATGTGAATTAACTGCTGCCTTATCTCTCTCCACTTTGAAACTGATCGCATGGATCTTTATTGGAGACAGAACTGAAACCGCGGAGCAGAAAACATGTTCTGCCCTTTGAAATGAAAAGATAGGAGTGGATGAAAATACACACACAAATACAAAAACACACACACACACACTAAAAAAGATCCCTAGCTAGTAAGACATGTTGGCCCAGCTACATAAACGTGATTTTAAAAACACTCAAAATGTTTTGGGTTTTCTCTCAAATGTTTACAAAATCCTTTCAACTGACACTGTTGTAAAAAGTGACATCACCTGGTTGAGCTAATCAAGGTCCAATCGGCACATAGCCATCATTGATATGGTTCCAGTCTTGTGTCCTCACTTGTCTTGTCTCCTCACTTCTCTGATCGTCTAACTTTTCATATAAATTTGAAGTACTAGCTCTGCAAGGGATTCTCTAAAAGTTTTAATAATAAAAAGAAAGCGAGTGAGTGTTTGAGTGTTTTAAAATCCTGTTAAATATAGCTGATACCAACATCAGTCTTAGAAGGCCAACATGTCTTACCAGTCAGGGATCCATTTAATTCACAAATCCTGCTGGAAATGAAGGGAGCTTTTGGATAATTGTTGAACATACTTGTGTGAGTGAACCAACAGCAACAAAATATAAAGGCACTCCATCTGGTGTGCATGTCACAATGTTAAAAATAGTGACTGGCAGATTCATGTATTATTTACAAAACATGCTTCTGTACATTGGGCTCCACTAATATGGCAAACTCCTTGCAGCAGCCCAGGGAAACTCCCACAGGAGGATGACTCAGATGGATTAGATGGAGGAGTACCTGTAGCAGGAGCTGCCGTACGGACACGGTGCCCTTTTTGTCGCTTTCCTCCCAGAGCCACCACCAGCAGCAGCTGTGCTCGCCGACTGTGACGCCCGGTGTCCGTTCTGTGGCGATGGCTTGTTGCCGTTGCGTTTGGAGCTGCCTGATCCCTCTGCGTCTCCACTGGATAATGAGGAGGCTCCTGGGGCTCTATCGGTTTGCCTCTTCACCTCTGCCTGTTGGTTCTCTTCTTTCTCCTCCTCCTCGTCCTTATCCATTGCTTGTTCAACCTCCATGCTGTCAGACTCCTCACTCATCTCACCCAATGCTGGCGCCACCAGTCTGGAGGGCCTGACAGTCTGGGCAGGAAGAGCAGCAGCCTAAAGTGAGACATGCATACCAGTACATTCAGGAGATCCCACAGTGTAGGATATGATGGAGCTAGTAGTACATGTATAGGAACAGCACTAAGAGACAAATACTAAGAACTAGAATAGCAGAATGTGCATTAAACATAAGATGGGGCTCCAGGCTCACTTTTTACATTGGTTCCACAAGGCTGCCTAACTTAGCATAACAACGTCTTCATTAAGGTAGCAGTACATTGGCAACTTAGGCAACGTAAAGGACTCAGAAAGGAGAGGGTATTATAATGAAGCAGTACGTGTACAGAAATATGTAGTGGAGGACAAATACTGTTGAGGCAGAACTTTCTACATTGGCTCCACAAGGCTGCATAACTTAGCATAACAACGTCTTCATTAAGGTAGCGGTAGGGGCCTGACAGCCTGGGCAACTTAGGCAACGTACAGGACTCAGAAAGGAGAGGGTATTATAATGAAGCAGTATGTGTATAGAAATATGTAGTGGTGGACAAATGCTGAGAAAGTTGAGGCAGAACTTTTTACATAGTTTGCACAAGTGTGTAACATTTTTCACTCAGTTAGGATAACTTGGGTAACTAGTAATCAGAAGTCTGCCAATATTCCACCATCTCCTTTGAGGTCAATTCAACATGTTGAATCAGCAACAGAGCCAATGGCAGCGGTCATGGTCAGTCTTTGACGCGGTCAGTTCTCTGAAGTCGGCCCAGTGAGCACACGGTATAAGATGGCTTGCTGCCATGTGGGAGCATTATGGAGTTTTGGTGCAGACAGTGTCAAAGTGATATGAAGCCATTCACACGAAAGAAAAAGCAGGTAAGTGTAAACAGATACTAGACTGCAAGGCATGGGTTGAATACCTAAAAAACACTTCTTCACAACACTTCTTGTGTGATTCTATTAGTTTTTTTGTTTTATATAAGGAAGATCAAAGAAGTCTGCCCAAAGCAATGCACATCCTAGTTGTGCATAGCTATGAGCTATGCAGTTCCACACAAGGACACTGTGATCAGAGAAATCTGCACCAAGCAAACTACAGAAAGCTCAGGGGAGCCCTTTAAAGCCTTCTCTACCAGTTTGGCTTGTCGGCATCCAGGAGAGCTAACGAGTTCAATGTAGGATACTATGATTAGAGTCTCTATGACTAGACTAATGGTTTGTTTACCCTTTTCAAGTCAGGAGAACACGGCTCGACCCTGAAGAACCCGTTCCTCTGTCAAAAGAAAAGGCCTTTTCGAGTTCTATGCATACGTGTGTGTGTGTGTGTATGTGTGTGTGCGCCACGCGTTTGTATAAGCTCATTCGCTGCAAACCCACTCACAGCCAGGAGCCACTTTAAAAGGCCGCTTTTACATATCAAACACCAGCTCACCTTCCTCCTCCTCCTCCTCCTCTCCCTGTACTTTTCTCCAGTTCTATACCTCTCTCTCCAAAAATATGTGCACTCTACTGCGTCTCTGCTCAGTTTTAACACAGTGGGTGACGTTTAATGACATATCCAAATCTGTTCTCTTCAGCACCGTGAGCGCGTCACCACGGGGTCCTATGCAGCCGCCATTAAGTGCATGCAACGCCATCTGCTCATTCAAACGTTCCTTACTGTGGTGGCAACGCTTCCGCATTGGGTTAATGAGAGTGCGCCTCTATTCTGAGGAGGCTACATTGTCAGGCACGTTCACAAGCGGGCATGGTTGCACCCTCGCGAAATGAATGAACTGTCCGAGGGTTGTAATGACGATCACTGTTCGTGTACATGTTTGTGATTATATTGGGAAAGGCCTGATGTTATTTTTATGTAGGTAGTTCCATTTTAAATATTATAGTTAAGAATTCATTACGCAGTCAGTGGAATGGTCCACCTGGTGTTTCTCAGTTGTGGGGGGGAGCTTCCATAGGATGGAGGTGTGTCTATGTGCTCCAATTGCCTCATTTGTGTGAGTAGTTTTGTATTCAGCGAAACTTGGACTTTTTTCATTGTGAGCCTTTGGCTAAATATTTTGCTGTCTTGTTTTGGCTTCTCATAGCCTGGTTGTTTTGGGTAAAAAGTGTATATAGATATATTTTTCTACCTTTTCGTTTTTGTGTATTTTTCTTTAATTTGTCACTGGCTCATTGTTTTTCCCTGGTGGTGTAAATAAACGGCAAACACGACATCTTTACCTCCTGCTGTACTCGTGTGCCATCACTCCGAAATCTCTCAACACTCTACTTTCCAACAGTTACCTCTTTCACTTCGTTGTCTTCCTCACTGCTTTTTCTCCTCTTCCTCCTCCTCTTGGCCACCTGGACCACCTCCTCTTCTTCTTCTTCTTCTGGCACCTCAACGGCAGCTGCAGCCTCATCTTCGTCCTCTGAGGACAGGACCCGAGTTCTGGCTCGCTTTGGAGTGGCAAGGATCTGGGTGGCCGTGGCCGTGGCCTGGCTAGCAGCTTTGGGTTTGGGTTTTGGTGTTGTGGTGGCAGCTGCACCTTTCGCTAGGCCCCTCTTCCCAGCCCCTGAACAAACAAGCAAACGTTTACATTTACATTTACATTTAGGCATTTATATTTACATTTAGGCATTTAGCAGACACTTTTATCCAAAGCGACTTACAAAAGAGGATAACATTCAAGCTACAACACAATGAAAGAATGAACAAGGGATGTATATTGCTAACATAGAAACTGCACCATTTTAAGTTGAAAGTGCAATAGTGGAGAAAAATTAAATTGTTAACTGCATTCTCAAACAAACACAGACAGATTAGATTAGATTTGGACTTTAGTGTAATCTTATGATCCTTTCACTGACTCTTCTTGCCGCCTCTCCCAAAACAAACAAATGAAAAATAAAATCAAAATAAATAAATGAACACATAACAAACAAACTAATAAAAAAACAGCTCAAACAAACAAACATGGATTTGATTTGGACTTGAATGTTATGTTATAACTGTTGCTTTCACTGGACTCCTCTCCCCAGCCTCTCCCTACACAAACTAATGAAAAATAAAATAATAAATAAATAAATAAAAGTCTTCAAAGCCAAAGCATGGCTCAGTTAGATTTAGACTGAGATTAGGGAAGCAGGCGTAGAAAGGTTAGAGCCGTGGCTAGGGCCTGCTAGACTCCTGATCCATTCGTCACACTTAAGAGCAGCAAGGGACTGGCGAACCTGCATAAAGCTAGCATTGACAGACGGTACTCAGCAAAGCCGTTCGGAGGGAAACACTTTACCACGCAATCCAATGGGGCACTGGGGGAAAACACATGGCCAGTGGAAATGCACAGTCATAAAATACAGTGTCGGCTAAATGACACATTGGGGGGGTCTATCCCCCTAACCTCCCCCCCTGCCACACACACACACACACACACACACACGCCCCCACGCCTCCATCCCATCTGGTGTATGTTGGGTATCACGGAAATTCAAAAAACAACAAAAAAAAACAAGCAAAGCTGAGATCTCCCTGAAAGCTGCATGTCATCAGAAAACCTTGTGTCAAAGGAAGAATAGGCAGGGAGGGGAGGAAGGGAGGGAGAGGGAGAGAGAGAGGGAGACAGAGAGAGAGAATAGTTAGAGAGAAAGAAAGAGAAGAGTAAGAGAGAAGCACGAGAGAGAGAGACAACTGAATGAGGAAAGTGCAGCCTCAAAACCATGGGGGGAATAAAAGCTTTGCATGTAGGTGTGTTTTTTTTTTCTCGAGAGATGAAAGCACATGTGGCCACAGGCAAGGGCTTTGACATGCACCCATACCATGTGTATCATCATTTTCATCATATTTATGATGATTACCTGCCAACTGAGACATGTCGTATTGATTTTTGTATTTGACTTTTGTGAGGGAAAAAAATAAGTCCATCCTTGACATCCTGACTTTAGTTACAGAGGTATTTAGACAACTGAAACTAAGCACTGACTGTTGAGAGCACATACCTTTACCACATAGAGTTAAGTGGTGCTAGACAACAACACGTGGTAGTCATTCTTATTACACATAACTGTATGCGATAAATGGCCAGAAAAATGAAGAGCATAAAGACTGACACCAACTATGATAGAAATACATATCCTGTGTATGTTTCACGAAAAAAATATTTTTATACACAGTATGTATGCCCCACATAAACAGACACAAATATTTGTATGATATGAACGATTAAGTGAAATGTTTTGTCCATTTCCTACAGACAAAAACAACAAATACTCAAATTGCATGTAATCACTGATACACAATCCCATGGCCCTTTATTGGCATTGCTGTATGCTATTTGTCCACCAGCTCAAACACATCTGGCGTTTTAATAAAGACTCCCAAATGAGCTTCCTGTTTGTGGTGTTAATGTGGTTCGCTGTGGCCGAGTTCTTCCACAGTTTATCATGATGTGTGACAATATGTGGCAAGACGTGTCTGTTGTCATTCATAAATGACAACCGCTTTTCTGTGGGCTTCCTCTATTACAAAAATGACCTATCTGTGACCCGTCTGTCTTACAGGTTGATGTGATTCACCATTTATCTTTAAGAAGAATGAGATTTTACAGTTTTCAGCTAACGGGTAGGGGGAGTGTAGAGAACTGTGTAAACCGTGTGTGTTCCGTGTTTGGGTGACTGTGAATAATCTGTCTCTGTACACACTAAAGAGAGAGAGGAACAATGTGTGTGCATTTAAGTTTGGGTTATAAAATGAAAATTATTTGTATGTCTGTCTGTGTGTGTGTTAGTTATTGGTCATCTTGTCTCATTTCCCAAGGCCCATCACAGACAGCCTGAGGCCCTAGCTGACACAGGCTGCTCAATGGAGAGATCCTTATCCGCCTAGCACACATGCACAAACACAGCAGACCATGCCTTTTTGGGTCACTGAGTAAGCGTAAACAAGGCAGGCATGACAAGGATGATGAAAGAAAGAAAAAAAGAATGAAAGAAAAAGGATATGAGATGGGGAATATGAAGACAGAGCTGAGAGAAACAGAACAGATAAGAGGACAAGAGAGAGAGGTCTTTTTTCCAGAATGGGCCTCACAGCACTGTGCCTACTCAGCGATCTCTAGGAACATCAGAACGATTAAAAGAACAGACTACTAATTAAGTCTGTTACTACTAACTGCCTCTCCCAATGGCCTATTAACAATCATAACAAAACACACCTCTGACTTTTCCCATTTAGACCAAACATAAAACACTGTTCATCCCCAAACTCTGCATCATTACCTTAATGCACTTGTAGTACATAATTCTGGAGTACATGATTAGATCATTTATGTTTACAAGACATATACAGCAACAGGTCGACATAAAGACCTAAAGGCAAAAGATGTCCAAGATAACATCTACGACTCGACAACAACAACCAAAACAAGAGAGGCATTCATCTGCCCAAGTCTCTGTGGTAATTAGCTGTTGTTGAAGGTGTTTGTGGTTGTTGTGAGAGGTCACCCTAGCCTAGTACCTGCACTTATATTGCATTTCGCTACAGTACGTCAAGGAGCTCTTCAAAGAATTTCCTGCAGACCAATCAGCAAGCGGGAATTGAAGGCAGAACCAATAGGTTTGAAGTTTAAACGAAGTTTTCACCTCAAGGGGCTAACCCAACTGCCAGGGGTCATGCAGAAAAAATACAATCAGTAGTAACCATGACAGACTACAAGTTGCCTATGGTTTTAGGTAAGGTTCATAATAGTTCATAATGGAGTATTATCCCACTATCCAAACTATAGGTGGAGATCTTATTCGTACCTGATGGTAAAAACAAACAACCAAAGAAAAAACCCAAGAGGTAAATTAGCCATCTGCTGCTATAGTCTTGATCTTCACGGGGGCGAGGGTGATGTGTTGGTCGGAGACGACGCTTCGGTTTCGGCTCCGACTGTGAAATTACACCTGCTTGGCTCTGATTAGCTGTTACCTGTTGCTAGGCAACGTCGCTAAGAGGGGGCCGCTTGTAAATCCCCCTTTGGTCAAACTCCTTCCGGCTCCAAGATGCAACAGCTTTAGTGTGTGGTTTGTGTACATGTACTTGCATGTGTATGTGAATGCGTTGTGTAATTCTGTGTGGGTGTGTATTGTGTGAATGTATTGGCGTGTATGTATGTGTGTGTGTATACTCTTGTGTTTGTGTAATGTATGCATGTGTGTATATATGTGTGATCGAGTGCATCTACAGTATGTGTGTGTGTATACATCTGTGTATGTGTGTGTGTTGTTTATCTGTATGTATTTGTGTGTATATCTGTGTGTGTGTGTATAGTACCTTTGGGGGTGCTTGGGGTCTTGACTTCTCCAGCGCTGGCTGTCATCATCCATACTGGCAGCGTCCTCTTCCTCTGCTGTGGCGCTGACATCTCACCTCCACCACCCAAAACCTGAGGAACCGAGACACCTATGGTTATTTTCACAATTCAGTTTACATACATGATTTAATTCAATTAAAATCACTAATTAAGCCCAATACATGCACATAAAGAAACCAACTGAACTAAAGTAAATTAATAAATATTTACCTTGAGCTTATAAACATCAGTTCAAGTTACACTGAAGAATGAAACGTTGGCATCAATACAAGCTAAGCTAAAAGCTGGTTACTAACTGGTTAGTTAGTAATCACAGCACCAACTTCTTAATAACTGCTTAATTAGGACAACAAAAGAGGGATACACTGAGTAAACATTTATTGGGAATTCTGTCAATGGTAATGGTGTAACTGGTAATATATGGTAAAATTGTGTCATTCTACATTCTATAGTTCCTGCCTGTTACTCCTCGTTCATGTCTGTTCATTGTGCAGAATATGAATATCACAACAGTGGACCTGTGCAGTCTGCCAAACGAAAAGCTGACACAGCATGGAAGGTAATACAAACCAGGGGGTAAGCTATTCAGAGGCTTTTCGCAATTGCGAGAAGCAAGAAGATCCACAGGTGCTTTGCTCTTTTTCCTCTATAAAGCCAATGTTTTAAAGCTATACCAGGCAAGCCTGTGATTTTTTACCTCCGGAGCTCCCCCTACAGGCACCAATAGTGCAACATTTTACATTTTCACCAATCCATGTGGATTTGTTTGCAAACCAAAGACCAGGAACCAGCGATGACCATTTTTGTAACGTTAGGTATGTGATTTTAGATTCATTCAGTTTCAGTTTCGTTTTTACTACCTCACCTATTAAGATCCAGCAAGTGTAAAAAACGCTAGACTGAAGGTGGCCAAGAGAGCCTTAATTTACCCCATACTGAGTCATTTAATAATCTAAGTGACTACGAAGCTGGTAAATTAACCTAGTAGTAGTTAACCTAAGTAGTGTCGCTCAGCTATAGGTATAGTACACATTATAGATGCCTAAAGGTATATAACTGGTAATAGGTATACTACTTGTTATCAATGCCTGAAGCACAGAGCTATAAGAATCAGTAAAGGGACTAAAATGGCATCCCTTGAGCATCCCTAGAGGGAAAAATTCAACATGCATAATACATATGATACAACTGCAATGAATTTAAAGCAAGAACAGTGTGTGGTGCACTGTTAGATCACATATTATTTGATTAATCAAGTCACTTACAGTCCTAATCGCCAATCACAATGACTCCACCATACCCTGATTAGAAGTGGCACACACCATGAAGTCAACCTCCCACTGAGAACAGAGTGGCTTACACCACAGGAGGGTAACGTAAAGGGTTCCCAGGACTTGAGGTTGATTCACGGGAAAGTCATTTGTATATGGAAATCCCCTGTCTGTGTGTGGACCATCCACCCAGCTCCCCCGCACCATTTTGAATCATCAGATCATTAGACCCATGCTATGAAATCATTTAGTTTAAAAGCATGACAAAGTCTGCGCTCATGCACAACACACATGACCTTATGGCCTATCAATGCTATTAGGACACTTCATCTGCGCTTTGGAGAGAACCATCACACAACACATGTCTACATTTCAGAATCAGAATCAGAATCAGAATCTTGTTTTCTTTTTCATATTCTTAAGCCTCCCCCTTTCATTTTGTATTTTAAAGGTGGTTTAACTATAAACAAACACTACAGAGTCCAGCCCTTAATCTCAAATTTATGGATTCAGACTAATTTTTATGATAAAACATAATGGAGAGTGAAGATTCTGGTGTTGCCATTGCATGCCTTGGAAAACTTCAGTTTTCAGTGGGTAGAATCATGACCCTTTTAGCTTGTGGGTGATTAATGGGCTCTCATGGTCCAACTAGGCACTAAATGTTGCTGAATATTAAAAGCAGAGGCATAAATAGCATCAATTATTCTACTGTGTTGTTACAAACAAATGTCTCTGTGTTCTGTTACATAATAATAATTGTGAGTATTTCAGATTTACTAGAAGTCTGTATCTTACAAATAGTCATTAAGCAGTTGCTATCTGCTGAGACAGCAGAGGTACTGCTGGCGCTCAAATGAGTCTTTTTGTTATATTACATAGCGAATATTGAACTGAAGCTTAACTCATAATTTTAGCAAAATCACTATTAGGGTCTTGTGTCCATGGGGACCCAGGTTTGAAATCAGCCTAAGGTCACTTCCTAATTCCAACTCTTTCTCTCTCCTACTTGCCTCCTGCCTATCTCCACTGTCCTAACCAAATAAAAACAAAAGTTTTCTCAAAAAAGAAAGAAAAGTTAGCTTGGGAAAACCCATCATGATCTGAGATTTGATTTCGCTCTGCCTATTTACATTCCGACGACAGATGGAGTAATGTCATCCCCCAAAAAATGTCTGTATGTGGCAAGCAGACACTTACCAAGATGAAACAAAATCCTTTTAATTTCATTGACTGTAGTGATTGTTGTTACTGTCTTTTCAATGTTGGTAACACTAGGTTGGTTCACTTCAGTGTTACTATAGCAACCAGTTGATTAGATGAAACGGTACTTTTATGCAGCAGAAAACGAAACATCCAAAACCAAACCGAGTAGAGTTGAGCTGAGTTCAGCTTATACCATTCAGTGGAAAACTGGCTAAAATCTTAGATTGAGGTGATCGGTCACAGGCTAAAGAAAAGTCGCAAAGTCTTACCAGGTCTCCAGTGGGTGAGCTAGGAGGGAGCTCCACCGACCTCCTGCTATCTAGGCTCACCACCAGCGTGGACTGCAGGCTTGCAGAAGGGCCATCATGGTCTGAGGAGGTAGACCGTTCCGGCTCCTCATTGGCTGATGGCAGTGTCGAACAGGAAGTCTTTGCTTCTTCCGGTACTACCTCTTCTCCATCATTCCAACGTCCATTCTCATCATCAAGATTTTGGCTGTTCATGAGAAAGAATGCAACTCCGATTACCCCATGCACGACAAGTAGGGTAGAACATGGGTCAATGCATTCATTTGAGTGTCTGAATATTACTTCCAAATTGCCTTCACTTGGTCCAAACTTCTTCACCACTTAAACTAGACTAGGTCTTTGAACTAGTTTAAAATCAAAAGAGTCACTGGCAAGCAGATGGCACCATGGAAGCAATATCCAACTGTTAAACTGCTAAAAAGTTCTTCTCCAACATCATCAACAGAAATATGAACAATGCTTGTGTACTATTTACAACAGAAGCTAACTAATCCCTCGGCACAAATAACCCCCAAACTTCTCTCAGTTAATAAATGTAATGATTTTGCATCTTTCTTCAAGGGCAAAATTGATAAAATTAGACAAAATATAACATCTCAGCTGCAAATAACTCAAATTCTGCAACCACCTGTGACACATAAAGAGAATTTCAACACAATGTCAGAATGTTGCCTAATTGATTATGCGACTCTTTAAAAACTGTACAAAATCTCAGCTCTTTAACATCTGAATTGGACATTTTGCCCAACAACTTTTTCAAGTCTGTTCATCACCTCATAAGTGCTGATGTGCTTCAGATCATAAATGCTTCCTTTGAGACTGACATTTTTCCTGCGTTCCTGAAAAGCCCCTACTTAAAAAGAACAACCTGGATGCTACAGTACTGAACAACTCCAAGCTAATTTTACAATCCACCACTCATTGGGAAAATCCTAGAAAAAATTGTCTTAAATCAATTAACTGCCAACTTGATATCATACAGCTGTATTGATAACTTCTAGTCAGGATTTCATGCCAGTCACAACACAGAAAAAGGACTGATGAAAGTTATAAATGACATACGTCTTAATACTGATGTAGGCAAAACATCTGTCCTGGTGCTACTGGACCTCAGTGCAGCTTTTGACACTGTTGATCACAACATACTGCTATATCTATCAGAAGTCTACTTGGGAAAAAAGATGAAAGAAAGATGGAAGATAGTTGTTATCATTGCAGTTATCACTGATGACAAGCTAAACTTTGACAGTCACATGAAAGCATTAAGTCAGCATTTTATCACCTAAAAACATTGCCAAACTGACTTATGGACTCATGAAAAATGATTCAGAAAAACTAACCCATGAATTTATTTCTAGTAGAGTTGACTACTGCAATAACCTTTTCATAGTCCTGCCAAAAGACTATCAAACAGCTTCAGCTGATTCAAAATGTGGCGCTAGGGTCCTCACAAGAACAACAAAAAAAAAAAAACAGAGCACATTAGTTAAATCCCATTGCTGCTTGTGTATGTCTCTAAATGAGACAGGGCCTGATTACCTTTCTGATATGTTTCAGCATATAAGCCTAATAGATCTCTCAGATCACAGCAAAAAATGTGCTGGTAAAACCTGTCATGAGAACAAAGTGTGGTGAAGCAGCCTTTAGCTATTATGCAGTTGAGCTATGGAAACTTCATTTATTCATTATTTATTACTTAAATTTATTACTTTATTTTCAATCATTTTCTTTTTTTCATTTAATGTAATTTTATTTTCTCTTCACTGTTTTTGCCTTTATCTTTGTAAAGCACACATTGAAACGTGTTCGTATTTGGTCCAACGTGTGTTTGAGCTCTTTTCTTTCCTGCGGAAAAGGTGGTACAACAAGTGACACGGGGTGTCACAGTTTGTCGGGTAAAGTGGGCTTACTGACATACAGTAGCTGGTTGTATGTGCTCTGGAATTAACACAAGGCTAAAGTTGTTTCAGGGATTGGTTGTTCTAACATTAAAACCCATAATTGCACTACTTACAGTCAGGAGATCTAGCTGTTACGTCAACTGTTTCCACTGACTGGGTCAGTGAAGTGTGTAGCATGTGTGTATTTGGTCTGACATGGGTTTGAGCTCTGTACTTTTCCACAGAAAGGTGGGTCATCAGTGGTCTCCAGCAACCCGATTCTCTTACATTTTTATTTCTATATTTCATTAATTTTATTTAGTTTACTTATTTTGCTTTCTTTTTTCCCTCTATCATTTTATGTCACTCTAAAGCACACTGAACTGTCTCTATGTGTATGAAATGCGCTAATAAACTTGCCTTGCCTTCACCCATTGATCTTTCTGTTCCTTGTTTACCCCTGACCTAACAGGTTTTGTCAGGAGTTGTCATTGACATCCCCTGTGTCAACAATGAATGATTAGCGTGGCTTATGCACAACAGGGATTTTCAGGAGACACGCATTACACACACATGACACACGCGACACACAAACACAGTACAATCAAATACACAAGTTCATACTGAGCAAACTGCGCAGGAAAATTGCAGCTCTCTTTCAGATGTTCAACAAATGTCCATGCCCAGAGAAGCATGCATGCACATGCACACACACACGCACATACACACACCATCTGCTTCAGGCCTCCAGATGTGACCCTTGCTGAAGTGCTTATCCCTCATTTTCTCTCACTCTGAGGCCTCTGGGTTGGCCGCAGTGCTTGGCATCCACCACCACCACTTTGAGTGCCGAGCACAAAGACATGGGTAAAGACAGGCAGCCGTCTGGGAGAAAACCTGGTGTTTGTGTTAGAAAAGGTCAACGTTTTGATTGTATTCTTTTATGAAAGTTGCAACATGAGCAAAAGAGAGAGAGAGTCTGAACTGTACAGGTATTAACAATAATGAATATTTATTTATATACATAACATATAACGTGTTTGTCTGTGTTGCAAGTCTGCGTGCCTGAATGTATGTGCCTGTGTATGCATGTGTGTGTGTTTCTCTCTCTCTCTCTCTCTCTGTGTTTCTGCGTGTGTGGTTTTTTGTACTTTGCTGCCCTTCATACTATGATTACAGGATTCTCATGTGATATTCAAAGCCGAGTGTCCCTCTCTCAGCACCACCACCACTGCCCCCCCGGCAGGCCACAGTAGATGAAAGTCGGACTTGGAAATGGATGCAGATGATGGGCATTCAAAATCAATTAGTCACGATCAGCTGCATCATGGCAAAACAGAGGATACTGCTCCCTTCCTCTGCCAACCCATCAGACTTTATGCTTACAGGAGGGTGTGTCTGGGTCTGTATCTGTGTGGTGCGTGTCTGTTTGTCTAGTGCTGTTTGTGTACGTCTAGGTCTGTGTTTGCTCTGGCAACACTTACAGAACAAATTAAAAATAATACTAAAAAAAAGTTACAGAGGAAAAAAATTCACTCCACACATGACTAAATTTGGTAACTCAATCCGGAAATTTAACTCAGTGACCTAATTTCAAAATGGTGCACAGCCAAACCATGTGAGACTGGGATGCCTCAAAAGCGGCTGGTTGGTGGGTCGAGTGTTTGTTTCAACAGCATGAGCTCTACCGTGTGAGAGGATTGTTTGTTCTTCAGTGGCACACGGTCTGCTGGGCTCACAGCAGCTAAGATGAATTAACCTCAATTCACTTTCACTATAAAACAGTTATGCATTTTTTTGCAGGTGCATTTTAGCATGTGTGTATGTATGTATGTGTGTGTGTGTGTGTGTGTGTGTGTGTGTGTGTGTGTGTGTGTGTGTGTGTGTCTGTCTGTCTGTCTGTGTTTTGGGAGAGGGGCTACTGGTGAGCCAAAAATACTTTGGGCTGAGATGTTCACAGATTAACACCCTCAGGTCAGAACAGTTCACCTAAACAAAACATCAGTCGACAAGTTTCTATCATGCATTTGCTGCTTCTTTAATGCTGACGGATCTAACATTTTTTAGCGGTCTAACATTTTTTGATGTATGCATAAATCAATATAAGTCTGCCTTATGACTGAATTATAATTGTAATAATTCTACCAATAAACCAATCTTTGGCTATAAACTATGTCAGTAATCTTTGGTTATAATCTATGTCCATAAGATGCTAGATCTAGACAAAGCACTTGCTGTTTATAGGCTGATGTGTTTTAATCAAACAACTGCTATGTCCACAAACTGATGAGTTAAGTCAATGTTTAACTGATTTAAAACTAAATGTTGCACCTGTTGTATAAAGCAATGAGGTTATGTCCATCACGAGTTAAGTCTGTAAATGACTGCTTTATATTTAACAATCAGCATTTGATCTGTCTGTCTGTAATACCAGGTAAACTTGGACGTAGCCCAGGGGAAGAACACCTTCACAATCACACCATTTATCACAATGTCGATATTAGTGTGTCTCCTGGCGGTGCTGTCATGTTAAAGGTAAGTCAGATGTCAATAACAGATCTTTACAGCCTCCCACACCCACACACCAAATACAACTGAAAGACAAGACATAGGGGAGTACCAAAGGATACAATCAACGCACCACCATTAGATAAACATAAACACACACACACACGCACACACACACATATAATTTCTCAACACAGCAAGATAAGCCTGAGCTGTTATTTCCCTCAGTACAACAAATATTGAGACAGTCAGTATGTTGGAAACGGGGAGGTAATGACTTACTGCCTCATTGTCACTTGTCATAGCAAGTCACTTGTCATAGCAAGGCACCATGTGTCTTTTGTTTACTTAATAGTTCAGACACTGATGCTTAGTTTGTTTCTCATCCAGCAGTCAAGTTTTGGGTTAAGCTGTGGGTTTTCAGAAAGCTTCCACCATTGTGCGAACCTCCGTGCGAGTCGAAGGCCTGGCATGTCAAGACAGACGGCTCATGCTAGTGACTCAAATAACAATTAGAAAAAGAAAAAAATCAATATCCAGACACAGGCCTCTCTCAATATAGACAAACCCCCTACTATATAAAAAAAGACAGAATAGTGTTTAATAGTAGGCTAAATCCATCTTCGCTCTAATCATCCTCCTCATCCTTTGTCCTTCACTGACATGATTTCATTTTTGCCCATTGGAGTGTTCTAGAAGGACTGCTTGGACATGGTGACAAAGGTGGGTTCACAGAGGGATACAGTGGACAGACAGACGGTCCAATACTTGGCTTGATGGTTATACAGACAGGCTGAAAGAGTAGATCACACAGTTGCTCTTAAACTACATAATTATCGCCATGGTGGCACCATGTGACCACACCAGCCAGAACAGGGGTTAAGTCAAGTAGGTTAAGTAGCAAAATAATACATGGAGCTATTATGATCACCTTATGACCTTTTCAGCTTTTGCATTGCAAAAAGGAACCAGGCAGGAAGGCAAATAACCTTGTAAAAGTGCTCTGTGTTAAACATCTCAGCTCTCTTGCCACCTCACCTGAGAGTACCCTCATCCTCTGCTTCCTTCTCCTTCTCCACCGTCTCCTCCAAGGCCTGGACTCGGTAGATGTATTTCTCTGGCAGCAGTGAGAACAGGTCTCCCGGGCCAAGGGTGTGCCACTGGTCCCTCTTCAGGGGCTGCGGGGCTGCTTCCAGAGAGGACTGAATGAAGCAGGGGTTCAGGTGGGTCTGAAGAACACAACCGAGAAACATTCATCTGTTACTGGTGCTGCTACATTCTTCATTTTATTATTATCTGTATGTGGGCAATTCCATGGAAATGTACCTTTTTGGCACGTCCATAACGCCAACAAAATGCCACAGTATTCCATGGCATGAATGATCACACGGAATTTAAGCATTTTGCTATATTGGGCTGTAGAACATTTCATGCAATCATCCACATCATACAAATACCATGGCATTTTACTGCCATTATAGACGTGTCAAAAAGTACATTCTCCATGGAATTGCCCATTTTTTCTGGGGCTTTTATTGTTTAATCAGATGATGATGACCAGAGAGATGGGGAAAGATCAGGAAACGACCCCAGGCCAGAATTAAACGCGGGAATCCCAGGTGTCTTAATGGGGCTTAATGGTAATGACACCTCAGCGGACTGCGGCATGGCACCCCATTCTTTATTTATTTAAAGAGTATTTGTAGGCCGGATTTGAATCTGGGTCCCTGTGGATACCTGGCCTGTTTATGGTATGACCACTACATTCTTGATTTTTAATAACTTCATCCTGTGTATGTCTTATTTGCATGTGTCATTACAATGTGAACTCATGCTAGTGCTAACCCAAGGGGCAGCTGTGACTTTGGCCTATTGGTTAGAGCATTGGGCATGTGATCAACAGGTGGTAGGCTCAAATCCCATCCAGGAGTAAGAACGTGGGTGGGCTGAAGTGGTTGAATATCACTGTCCTGTCCACATCCTCAGCAAGGCACCTAACCCCTCACTGCTCCCTGGGTGCTGTGAGCGTGTGTCACTAATTCACGGATAAGTTAAATGCAGAAACAAAATTTCCCTAACAGGATCAAAAGAGTGTATATAAAATACTGCACAAATAAAAAGTATTTAAAACAAATAAAATGTGTTTCACATACAGAGTCTGTTCATAAGCTCCATAGATTATTTCAGCAGTGGTATAAATAAATAAATAAACAAATGACATAAAAAATAACACAAAAAATACATCAAACATATGGAGAGTTTAAAAAAGCTACTACAGAGACAAAAAAGTGAAATTCAATATTTTATTGAGAGAAGAATAATTTGCCATTTCATCCGATGAAATTGCTATACAACAGTCAATATTACGGATGGGGCACCAGCAGTCAATGGCCACCACAGACCAGCTTTTGTTATGCTGTTTGCAGCTTGCCTGGGTGCTCTTCGTCTGATCTTTTATTCACCATAAGAAGGGACAGAGACAGAGAGCGTACCAAAAAAACATGGAGTGCTCTTAAAAAGTCACTGTGGCAGCAGTGAAAAAAAAAATCATGACTCTTGGTAACCACTTGGAGAACCACTTGGAGACCCTGTTCTTCAGTCTTGGGGTTTGACGCCTGAAGAACGCCTTGTGGCTCACTCAATACAACCGTGTCTGACATGACAAAGGCCAGCAGCTGTAGCTTAAGGTTCCACCAATATCAGCCATAGCACTCTGTACGCAAATGTAAGGGTTTATGAAGCAATTTCAACAATGCACACTTATGCAGCAGTCCAGGCCATATATATATATATATATATATATATATATATATATATATATATATATATACACACATATATAAAATAAAAGTGGAGAGGAGAGGCAGTCCACCTTCACAAAGGCTTACCATGAGGTGACTGATGCATGGCCATGGCCAAGGGCACAAAAATAAACTTGCTTCCCCGAGTCTATTGTTACCGAGTCTCAGCTTTGGTCCCTGCTGTCAAGTCTACTGATACAACGAACTAACAATTTTTATTCAGAAAAATGACAGAGAATAACAATAATCAAGGCCTGTGCTCTCCATTTGGGTGCCATAAGCGTTACTGCCAGCCCTTCCCCAACACAAGAGTTTAAAATAACCTGCCATTGCAAAAGTATAGCGGGCTACATTCGAATGTCCTTGGCTATTTAAAATAAATAAATAAATAAATAAGATGAAGTAGATATGGAGCTAAGATCTACATCTCAGGCAGAAGAGAATGACAGACTTGCTTGTCAGCAGATGGAAGGCTTTGTCTTATTTTTTTATGCTTTGGTCCACTATAGCTTGCAAAAATGCATGAAATCGCAGGCTAAGCCATGATTATCGTTAGCGTAGGCTATGAACCAAATAGCAATGCCATGCCTTTGTAATATGTCATTCTGTTTTATAGGCTTGGTGCAGTGCGAGTGTGGACAAAGTGACACAGGTGCCATCTTTGAATCGCTGAATAGCTCATCTATTTTCTAAACTTTACAAAATGCGCTGATCTATGTGCTAGAGAAGCGTCATCCATTTTCAAAACGTTTTTTTCCAAAAGTGTAAAAAAGCTAATTGTTAAGTAATCTCAATATTAAGCAACATTTACACAAAATAACACCACTACTTTTTGTTTTATTAATGTCAAGAAAAGATAAACTCCCCTCTGACCACAGCACACCAGAACCCAGGTAGTGTTATATACACTTGGCTCACCCATGCGATTGGTTTCTATTTTTTGAGAAGCTCATGACGGAATGTCTGTAAAGTCAGCCAATCGACAGCAAAAGACAAGGTCAGTGACAGTGTCTGTGGGGATAACTGATTTAATGCACACAGTTAACCACGCAGTTGTGTCTAAGTCTGTTACTAAATTAGGGCTACGTGATTTAGAATTAGAATCTGAATTAGAATTAGAATGAACCAAGATGGGCATTAAACACAGCTTAATGCTAAGGTTTCTACCATAGGCTAAATGAAATTTCACTTAAGTGGCATAGAAAAATGTCTGGTACGAGTCTATGGCCTCTTATTTTGAGTGTAGCATTGCTGCTTGTTTACAATTACTTTTAACAGGATAGCTAGACACGGCACTTACAAGAAAAACAAAAACAAAACAAAAAATTATTTACACCCACCTGCCCGCAGGAAAGTTACACCATTGACAAACCCATCACTGAAAAGGTCAAGAGACTTGCTAACATTTGTCGTGTCACCCGTTTGCTTTAATTGCCTAATTAAGAAATAACTAGCTAAAAAACCCCTAAACAGACAGACAAGTGAATGTCAAAGTTGATTGCTTGTTTATCTCCAGTCACTTAACTGAGCTAAACAAAATAACTGTGCACTGTTGACTTCTCTACTGACCTTTCGAGTTTCGTTTTAAGACTGATGCATGATGAATTGTGGGTCATAATATACACACAATCCAAGTGCATTAGTCGACTGCATTTGCGATGAACAGAATGAGCTTAGAAAACCTAAATGGACAACACGGAAAAAAAATCATTTGCACAAATGCACAAGGCAGACGTGAATGGCCCCTGATACACAAACACACACATACATCTCAAAATAAACAATAAAGCCAAATTGCATTACGGAAACATTGAATGAACCAATAAAAATTTGATTACAAGCCCTCAGCTGGGGCCTTGGTGTGTTTAAAAGGTCTCCTTCCATTTCTGGGTCAGGGCTAGTTTGTGCGTGCACATGTGTATGTGTGTGCATGTGTGGGGGTGCAGGATGGGGGGGAAAGAGTCACTGATTGCAAGAATACAAGAGAGAGAAACTGACATGGATACGGGAATAGCAACATGCTGATGACCCACAAGAAGTAGTTTCATATTGACGAATGACGCACATTCAGGTACATGACTTCAAAGAAGAGCAGAGGGGAGAAGAGCAGGAGGAAGGAAAGAAGGAGAGGGGAGGAAGGGAAGAAGGAGAGGGAGAGAGAGAAGGACATGCAGAGCTGCTGGTGGCCGAGCACTTTGACTGGTGCACACGGGTCCCAACATGAGACCTAGCCCAGGACTTAGGGCACTGATCGCAAAGAGCGTGTAGGTAGAGAGGTAGATAGGTAGATAGATAGACAGACAGACAGACAGACAGACAAATAGATAGGTAGATAGATAGATAGATAGACAGATATGTGAGTAGGCAGATAGAAAGAAGAGACTGAGGCAGTATTTGTTGTGCATTCATCTTGCTTCTCTTTTAGTGTCTTGAGTGGTTGATCAGAATCAAAGAAAGAAAGAAAGAAATCTGCCCTTCACACACATGCTTAGGCTAATCTATACACCCTCTCTCCATATGCAGTCGCAATCTCATCTGTGAACACTCAGTCACACAGAACGATTGAGAGAACGAGAGAGAGAGGGAGAGAGAGAGGCCACACACCGCTGGCTCCTGAATTAATCAGGACTTGCCCCTACATAGCTCCAGTTTCCAGGTGTCCATGTCATATACACGTACAGGTAGTGGAGCTTTTATAAAGGAGGATACAAACCAAAGCAGTGCACAGCAAGTATCTCCAAATTTCGGTTCTCATCTTTCCCTTTGTTTTTAAGGGAAGTCTCACTCGTACAGCATGCAGTGTAGTGGCAACTGGATCAAATGTTTGTGCCTTTGACGCACAAAAATCCACCCAAAGGTTTGAAAAACTCAGCATTGATTTGTTTGAAGTTAGGTATGACACTGATGCCTCTGGCGTGTTTGCACCATACATACAGTATGTACGATGTAGATGTGATGGGAAAACACTCAACAGAAATGCATACAGTTTCTAGCAGAGATATTCAGATAAGGAGGTTAAATGTCATAGCCATTGTATCGCTGGGATATTTGGTGCAGACAACGGCCCTCATTTAACAAGCAAATGTAGAAACCAGTGCAATTTAGAGCATCTTACAACAATGCTCATGTGTGATTTATTAAGCTACATTGCTCAAATATGAGCTTAGGAAAGAAGCGGTGGTGGTAAATTCAATGGCTGAAACGAACGTAATATAAACATCACGCCCAAATATATTCTCAATTTAGAGGCCTCACCCCTAAAATTTACGACACAAGGGTACATAACACGTCCAGACTTTTTTTCAACCCACAAGTAGCTCCCTGACATGCAGCTCCAGCTGAGCTAATTAGTTTTAACAGGTAGCATCAAAGGAAGGTGCACAAGTAAGGGATCTAACACTTTATCTCCCAGACAGAATGTATGAATTGCTGATATAGCCTTACAGGGAAAAATGATTTCACTACAAAAAAAAAAAATCACACAGCAGTTATGCGTCCCTGGAGAAAACACACAACTCGTGCACGCACTGTTGCACTTTCAATGAATTCACTATTTATCGTCGCAATCTGTCGATCTATTATCAATAATAACAGGCTATGTTTAGGAAAGGTTGGGAAAGTAGCACAAGAGTGTTTTGTCCAATATAGGCAAAATTTCACGAATATAACTCATAACTCACACAATTCTCCAACAGGAATGCTGCACTTACCCCTAACTTGAAACCGTGTGTGCACCATGTCCTGACTTGGTGTGGATTTGAGCGTAAATAATGCTCATTTTAGCTCATGTTCAGACTGATAAATTATACCAAGTTTTGCGTGGGAATGAACGTATGCACAGTTTTCTGTCGTACGATTGCTTCGTAAATGAGGGCCAACGTCACTAGATGTGATACGCTAGATGTGATATTTTTATGTGACTGGTGATTGTGTTGTATACGTACAGGTTTAATCCGAAGTACTCCATCTACATTCTCCAATACACCATGATGCCTTGAAACTCTTTTATCATTGACCTGGAAAGGAAGTCATAAAATCAGGGACCACAAAACACACATACACACACACAGTGCACTTTTGCTCTGTACAAAAGTGGATACAAAAGTCTGTCTAAGTGAACAATTCAACTAAAGTGTAAAAGGGCTGAATGCTTTATTGCCTTGACTTGAAGTCATGACTGATTGAACATGGCTGATTCATGCCACTTAAGTCTTTGAGGGTTCAGGGCTTACAGTTAGGGAGGCTGTTTGAATTTAGACATTGTTTGTTTGTGAGAGGGCTATGAGTAGCTATAGCAACTCTATCAGACTGGAAAAGCATACTGACACCATCACCAGTTCAGAATTGGAATTTGGAATCTGAAGTGTGGGAAGGCTGGGTTAGGGAGGACATTGGGATTCAGCCAATGACACAAACAAATCAGTCCAAACAAGGAATGGGGGCTCTCTCTACTGGGACATGGAACCGTCATGCAGCAGGCATGTCCAGCATACCGCTAGACACAGCATCATCACATTTCTGACCACTCTTGATGTGCACTGCAGAACTTTACAGAAGCTTACTGCTGACATCTGCTGGCATAGTAGTGTCAGTATTCTGTCATGGAAGACTTTTGCTCCAAAAGCTGCTAGTGTTTACTTGGAGTCTGAGTGTCTGTGTGTGTGCGTGCTGGGGGCTGGGGTGGGGGGAAGCGGTATGCAGGACCGACTCTCCCTCCTAGAAGCTCCATGACCTACCCCTTCCCACAATGGCACTGTCAAAATGGACCCACCCAATGTTACCCCAATGACTGATCTCACTCCTTGCCATACTGTCCAGCCATAACTTTAGACAACTACACATGATCTGACTACCATATAATGTTGTGGGACAATATTTTGGAATTATGATGCTCAGCCAAAACCATAGACAAACTTATCTATCGTGGTAACTACTGAATGTACTTTTCCTGCATGACCCGTGGCAGTTGGGTTGCCCCTTGAGCCATGGATCTGCCCAAGGTGTCCTCCTAGAATAACTACAATAAGGGAGTTTTTCCTTGCCCCTGTTGTAAAGTTAAACTGCCTTCTCAACTACAGTGGATTATTAAAAAGGCAAAAAAATAGATGTATAAATCCATAAACCATTCTTCTCTCAGCTGCAGAAGAACACCATTGTCATCAACCCTTATGGGCTTAGTGGTGGAGGAGCACAAAGTTGTTGTTATGCTGTTGTTATGAAGACACCAAAGGATGCATTATGCAGTCCTGACTGCTTTTTGCCTTACCTGCAGTGGAGGATCTGGCAAATTAGGTCAACAAAAAACTTTTAAAATTTAAATTAGCATACCACACAATAATGTAACAGGCGCAGGTTTGAACTGCCTAGAGCAGCGTCTTATAAAAACTTACTCCAAACAAGGGACCTCTGCCGAGGACAGTTTCGCCCTCCAGTAGGTGCACTATATTCCCACCGTCCACTGGTTTCAGCTCAAACTTTGGCATCTGTGAAATAATCAGGGGAGACACATCAGTGTCACAGAGTGATGCATCCAACACAGCCTCTTCCTCTAAGAACACAACCAGCGCTGACCCATGCCATTTCTGACCAGTTGACTACAGGGCAAGATGATGCACTTCAGTTAAACCAAGACCATATGGTGGTTATTTCTTATGTGAATGTTTATAAACATTAGCAACAAGCTAGCTCAGCTGCAGTAGCAGGAGCTTTCGAGCACAGGTCGACAGCACAAAGTAACTAGCGACTCCTCACTCGCTCAGCAAGCACCACTCTAGGAAAAGTCATGTTGTGACATTAATGTTCCTAGTTGTGTTTAATTTGTTATGTACCTGCACTTGTGGTCGAAAGAGCTTTTACCGTCCGCCTTCACTCAAGTAACACTACTTCTCCCTTCTACCTCCTTTCACGCGACAACTTCTCTTCCGGCCAAGATCTTTCCTTGCGCATGCGTGATATGTAAAAACAAGAACTGGAAGATTTACTACTGGCGGCCACGTTTACCGACGATGCCTTCTGCAAGCATAATGTTTGTTTCGTTAGAACAAATGCGGTCTGTGTCAGCTTTCAACATTTGGGAAATCCAGCAGAATGCTGGCAAGTAAACTTAATAGACGCGACTGTTCAGCAAAAGACGTTAAAGGACAAGTTCGGTTTTTACACTTAAAGTCTTGTTTTCTGACAACCCCCACCCCCAGAATGTTTGCATAGCTGCACAGCTACAATCTTTCCTAAAACGGATTAAACTTTCGTTTGTAAAGACGAACAGCAGGGATATATTGATTCACACCAGATATTTGTGTCCTCCAATGTCTGTTTCCTCTCTGTTCTCACTGTAATGATCCAAAATTAGTTTTCCGCCAACAGGTGAAAAAGATCCCAAGCACTGTAAAGCACAAAGCAGACTAGCAAATTGGGCTACTATCAGTCATGGAACAACTTGACCTGAAGGACAAATCAGGACTAATCTACTATTGCAATTTATTGCCAGCAATTTGCCACCAGGACAAATCCAAAAAGCAATGTAAAAAAACTGGACTTTGTGTTTGTATCCATTTCCATTTTGGCTCCTATAACTGTTTTAACAACCTACAACTTCTAGGCTACTGAATTTAATTATGCTTGTTTTGTTTTTAAGAAACAAAAGATAGTGCGATCTTTTGTTCTTTACCGTTGTGGTAATCATAGAACAGTTTTGCGGACTATAAGAGCAAAGTAAAGTTGGTTAAGATCGCTATATACGCTTTGAGCACAGTATTGAAGCGACCTCTTGTGGTCTGAAATCAGAAAGGCTCCTGTAAAGCCCTCCCCATATATTGCTAGTGCGCATGCGTCGAGAAGTGTTATGATGACGTGATGATAATAAACAAATTGGACATTTAAACGCGATAGACAGTCGAAGCAAAAAAGAAGGGTGGTCAAAACAAAACACGGTAAAACACGATTATTCTTGAGCATCGTAGTATCGTGCATTTTTAACTCAAGTAGGCAAATGTATGAAATTCTAACTGTAAAAACGGAAACTTGCGTTTGGACAAGATTGTCTACGCACAAAAGATCATACACACTATGTTTTGCTACGCTGCGTCGTTGCTAACGTTACACCGCCTTGGTTTTCAGATGCGATGAGTAGTGCAATGTTATTATTTTTTGTTTGTTTAGATTTCGGTCACCAATAATTCTCCACGATTAGGGAAAGGTTTGTGTTGGGCTGCAGCGCTAGCTGTTTAGTGTTTAAGTAGGCATACCTTTCATCGAACCTCGTTTCAATGGGTAGTCCGCTTATAATTCCGTGTTTCCTCTGTTTAAGGGTAGAAAATAATTAGACCATGTTTTGTGGGTAAATAGACAGATGTTTTGTTTTTTGTTGTTGTTTATTTGGTACTGTTTATACTTTTGGCGTTCGCTTTAGCTGTTTTTAACTTATCTTGGCTGCACATGTCACATTCCAGACAGACACGTGACGTAACGTTCGACTCTTGGCTGTCAAAGTCCAAGGATTAAGTTGGCCTCGCCGAATATGTTTAACTGAGACAATTTAAACTAGATATTAATAATTTTAGACACCAGTTGATCTGCAGGGTTTTTTGATGCAAATCTCATCTGCTACCGTTTCCATGATTCTTGATTTCCTCTGTATGTCACACAAATATTCCAGTATACCTCTAGCCCCACACACAAAAACAGTAGGCTACACAGAGCAAATGCCTGCATGAATCCAAATATTTGTTTATGCACAATATAAAAACGCACAATACAAAAAGACCAAAAGACTGGTCTGAAAAATTTAAGTCTAATATATTTGTTTAAGAGAGAAAATTAGCTTACTGAATATCAAACAATAAAATAAATTGTGGCTAACATCCAGTTATCCATGTCCATGCATGGGCAATGGATTGGATCAATCAGACATAAAGTAGCCTTGTTGGCTGAGAAATGTAGCAGAGTGCTTTGTAAACTTCTTATTGTTTTCCCCCTGGACCACTTCTTTGTAGGCCTCCACACTCCTGGGGTCCATAGCAGCTCAGGAGGGGAACAACTCTGGAGTTATTGGTTGTCTCCATCAGATCCCCACCCTCTCTTTAAAGACACCAGAGTGTGCTCATCAACTCACTCCAACTCTACAACCACTCAGCACTGTGCCTGTATCAGCCGGCTTGAAGATTACCTGCATAGGCAGGTAACACATATCATGAGCACCACGGTGTCTGGGAATAATGGGAAAAAGATCTTCCCCAGTGGGAAAGATCACATAAACACCATCTCATGCGGGAACAAGTGGGGAGTTGCCCAGTTGAGGATTCATCATCGACTTGTTGTCACTTTGTAGTTAATGTGTAGCCCAGGCTGATATGGAAGTTCAGTGATGTTATTGTCCGCTTGGTAAATAATATTTGTCAATGAAAGCTGAATGGCCATATTTTAAAACCACCCTAAGCCATGCTTTGGAGCAAAACACACTCCTTTATTTATGATTCATATTTTCATGGTTTAAACCTTGCTGTGACATCCATGTTTTCCCCACTTAACGAAGGCAAAACACATGAATGCTTAATGGTGAAATATCATCATCATCATCATCATCATCATCATCACTGAGAAAGCTCCCATTATTCTTAAATGTCATGAATGCGTGATGTGTATGTCTGGTTATTTGTGAAGGGAACTTAATGCTATGAGCAGACCTCATGACTCTAGACATTAGTAGGCCAAACCTACAGACCTTATCTGGTATGACAAAACGATTGAGTTGTTTGCTCTTTAATGTCATCATTAGGACCATAGCAACCATAGAATAGACCAGTCAAGATAATATCAGAAACATCTGATTCTGTGATAATTGTAGAAACAGTGGAAAGAATTGCAACATTTCAAATCTGTCCCCCAAACACACATAACAACTTCTGCCATGACTGAACTCTATGATTACTACTGATTATCTCAGACTGGCCTGGACATTTCATCGTATCAGAATCAGGACCATCTAGGTAAAAATTTGGTTTCTAGCTGAAGGGAGATGCTTGCTTTTGTTATTGCACAGTGCACTTCATCATCAAATAGTTATTAGTACACTACATTGGCTGGTATGATTCTGCATCTGTGGTAAATATTAGTAACTGTAGCATGACCAGGGCCGTTATGTGCAGTGTCTCTCTGTCTCTAGACAAGACTGTTTGTCTGATTCTGGAATGTTGCAAGATTGGTTGAACATAGACAATGGATAATTGGTGTAGAAATATCTGCCCTTCAAAACAGTGCCCTTCATGCAGGTCTGGTACATGACAATGAAACAAGAAACAATGAGAAGTTCTCCATTTCCCACTTCTTCAACTCCAGATGAACTATCTGAAGGTAGGTTTATTCACTGCTTTTGAAAATATGTAAATAAATCTCAAAAGGGATCATGTGTAACAACAGACAAAATAGACATTTAGGTAATAGACACTAAATCAGAAAGGAAATAAAATTAAAAAAAAAACTTTGATAACTGGAAAAGTTTGTTAAACATTTTTTTTCAGAGTTATCCACACTATTGTCTATGAAAGAGGACCACCAGCAAGATTTCACCGAAGCCTTACCACCCGAGATGAGCCTAAGAATCTTCAGCGAACTGGACATTAGTAGTCTGTGCTGTGCCGCGCTTACCTGCAAGCAGTGGAACCGCCTTATTGAGGAAAACGACCACCTCTGGCGGAACCACTGCCTCACTGTTCTAGCCGTGTGTCACAAAGAGGTTTCAGGAGACCGTCAGGAAGGCCTGTCCTGGAAGGTTTGTGATTTTTTTTTCTTTCCGTTAGATGTAGAGAAATTGTCCTTGCACATAGATTCACCTTTTTAGTCAGTGTTTTGCATTCTTTCACTGGATTTAATACAGTTGAAGAAAACTATGCAGAGATGAGAACAACTTCTGTGGCCTCCATGTAGGTGCACTACTCCAACCAATCAAAAACGGTGCGTCAGAAGCATGAAAGGAAAGGGTTGATTCAAGTGTTAGTTGAACTAAAATACCAACAACCTTTTGGAAGAATTAAGGCAAAGACTTGACCTTTAAGTAGAAGCATGCAAATTCCTCATTCCTCTTTTTTGTCCTGCCTTTTTCGCTTTCTTCTAGTCTTAATGAGTAAATATGCACAACTATTTCCAAAACACACACATTTGCACATATATATATATATATAAAATATTTTTCATCCTAGATCACCCTGGTGCGTAACTATCAGAAGAGCCGTGTCAAAAAGAACTGGATGAAGGGCCGGTACAGTCACATCCTATCTGCCGACCAGATCCCACCCCACAGCATGTACCCCTTTGACGTGGAAACCTGGGGAGAGATCTTGGAGGCAGAGCTTGAGAGATAGATGTCCCAGTGCGATTTGTGATGGTGTAGTGTGTGGTAGATAGATTACATCAGCACATAAGCATTTAGCTCTGCCCTCAGCCCTAATCATCCGAAAATATTGGAAGGGTTTTGGAGCTTATTACTTTTGGTGAGTTAACTTATCCATATTTGTAACTTATCCATGTATGCTTCAATTACCTCCCTGCACTGGTATAATGACACACACACACACACAGTGGTAGTCATGTGAAAAATACTGAAATGTGTGTTCAGACATTTTACAGTGGTTATGTTCATGCCTAAATGCACCTCAGGTGATTTTTACCCTCATTGTACATTTTTTAAACACCAGCAGACATGCTTTTGAAAAATGATGTACATGCAAAATGGTTTTTAAACGAATCATGAAAATGTAAATTTTTAACACTTTTAAAAGCACTTGTGATATACATATCTTCTTATTTATTTACATTGTTTAAAATATTTTATCATAGTATTTTGATGTAATCATGGTGTTACTTAAACACTGAGCTGAAAAACAAATAGATAAAACATTTAAAAACATGTTTTTGTGTGTTCTTATTTCAAAACAGACTGAAAAAACGGTATTTCAAAGTTATGTTTTTTTTAAGATTGGATATAGACCAACATGCTTTAAACAGTGCAACAGGCTGAATTATCCAATGGTTCAGAGCTCAATTTGGAGGCTTGAAATATACAGAATCTATGTTTTTTCTAACAGAGTATGGATTTTTTTTTATTCTTTATATTTTCCACACAACATAATTATGTATTTTATCGTTGAAGATTTTATCTACACTACAGTGTTCGCATCCTAGTTAGGATTCAACACAAGCACTGGTTGGGGAAACCCCTTTTCCATTTCAGGACAATGGACAGGGTCACTCGCTGTATTAGACTAGACCCCGTTGGGTTGCCCGAACTCCAAAATGTTTTATTGTGGAAGTGAAGGATAATTGGTTGCAGGTTTACACAAAATTGCTTTTTAGAATTTTCTCAATTCTTTATGCCTAAAATCAAACCGTACGTCCCTCTTATAACAGTATGATGGCTCACTCCTTGTGAGATGGACTATTTCTCAGACTACCAGTCGGCTAGGCTAGTTAGGCATCTGTGGTCTTTGCCTTCAAAAATAAAATTGCTGCCATAGCGGATTAGCCTATATCACCCGTTGTATGGGATTATATTGACTTCACTCTATAGGCTATATCTCAGTGCTGTGAGCTGTGGTTGTGACAGCGGTGCAACCATATGCGCTAGCCGTCTACGTCACAGCATCCTAGGGTGAGTGACACAGGAGAAAAGAGGCTACCCAGTCGCCGCGTCCAGAGGTTGTACTGTTTTATTTTTTTAATACAGGAAGGAGGTTGCCTTAAATAGGCTGATCGCTTTTGAGCAACTATGGCCGATGTCCCGTCTGTAATAAACATCTCGATCTCGCTGAAAATTCAGCCGAATGACGGTCCAGTATTTTTCAAAGTAGATGGGACGAGGTTCGGACAGAGCAGGACAATAAAATTGCTAACAGGGTCCAAATACAAAATTCGGGTTGTGGTGAAGCCTACGAACGCTGAGCCAGGGTAAGTAGCCTACTGTCGTTAAATTGCCTACATTTTTTGTTGTTATAAGGTAGGATACTTAGACTATCTTGCTTGAAATGTAGCCTATTATCATTCATAGCATCATTGCACAAGGCTAAAGATGAGGATCCTGTAAACATGGCGTTAGACATCTCCCATCTTGCCTATAACACTTAAATGTCTGTATTAATCAGATCTGAAACGCAAGCTATTCAAGGAACGCGACGACGAGAGCATGCATATTTTAAATGAAATTGCTTCCTTCACGGTGCCAAGGCGTAGCATCAGCGCGCCATCAATTGTATCCGGCTTGCAATGAAAAATATGATGCGGTAGTCTACAGAAAAGATTTAGGTATTGTCTTACAAATGGGTTTACACTTTTTATAAAGGGCATGTTAAGTTTAGTTATTAGATAGGCCAGGGTCTGCTAGGTGCCACCATTTAGCCCGAGGTAGGCCTATCCTTGGTTTCTTATTTCAGTTACCATGATCTGCTTGCTGAAGCGCCCTAATAAAGCTAATAAACTAATAAAGCCTGTACCTATAAGCTACATGCATGTCGACAGGGATAGTCGACATCACTTTCTTAACTAAATCATAAATTCACTTATAGCACTATGGATATCGGTGGTGTAAAATTCCCCCTGGAGGTGGAGACCAAAGAGGAGGAATCGGTTGTGTACACCGGGCTCTACGACACTGAGGGCGTGCCGCACACCAAAAGCGGGGAAAGGCAACCTGTGCAGGTCTCCATAGAGGTAAGCGATTGGTTCTTGGTGGGTGTTAAATCTGCTTTTTTATGCCTGTGTGACAGATTCTATCTTGAGGGATCCCCATTTCAGTGGTCTTTATTGCATGCCACTGCCCTGGGTTTGGAGACAATAGGTGGACTGTATCTTGGCAATATCAAACTGTGAGTGTGTGGAGATGGATGAGCTACTGTTTGATAAAGTATGTCTAATGTTTAAGTCCATAACAGTACATTGTATGAGTAGCCTAATCATGCTATAGCCCAAAATAAGCCAGAATAACTAGACCTATCACAGTTTGACCCAGTCATTTTCTTTTACGGTTGAATGATAATGTCCAAAGTGTGGCATTAACAAAATGTCAGTCCCTTTCTCTGTGCTTTTCAAGGTCTGAACCACTTTGCTTCCTATTCAGAGCCAGAACTGTACTGTTTAACTGTACTGAAACACAAACACACACACTAAATGAACAGCGATAGAGGCCCAGAATCATAAACTAATCTTGCCGAAAAAAACGTATTATACCATTTGAATCTCAGAATGCACTTTTAACTCCAAAAGGCTGAAATATTCCATGTCTGTAAAAGGTGATGAACTAATTTCCCCTTCCCATCTCTCTCATTGTACTAGTTCAAAGATGCTGGTATGTTTGAGACCATCTGGCAGGTGAAGTTCTACAACTACTACAAACGGGAGCACTGTCAGTTTGGCAACAATTTCAGCTGCATCGAGTATGAGGTCAAGCCCAACGAGACGCGCAGCCTAATGTGGATCAATAAAGAGGCCTTTCTCTAGGTCCTTCCCCCCCCACCCCACTTTAACCCCTCACACCCACACGCCTTCCAAGCGACGAGAGAATATGGAGGATAAACTAACCACTGTAACTATCACCGCACTGTGGACTTGCTATTTGGGTGGCTTTGAGTGGGAGGTTTTCAGACATTTTGGATCGAGGCGAGAGGTCATTTTGTGTTTTTCCCTTTCTTTGTGTGTGCCCCCCATACAGTGGCATGAGACAGGGGACGAGTATGGTTCCCCTATAAATGTTCCCGAATCTCTCTCTCTGTCTCTCTCTCTCTCTCACACTCTCTTTCTATCTCTGTCTCCCTCTCTCTCTCACCCTCTCTCTCTCTCCCTTTCTCTCTCTCTCCCTTTCTCTGTTTCTCTCTATCTTTCTTTCTACCTATCTAGCTATAGCTAGCTACCTGAGTCTGTCAATCTGCACCCAAAGCTGCAACTCTCAGTTCTGTGTTTGTTGCAGTAATGAGAGAGGACTTCTTTTGCCAGCTGTGGTCCTCTCCTGAGCTTTTGCTCTAAGCGTACACTCTCCCAGTTCTGAGAGGATGTCTTTTTCTTAACATAGGATCTGCAAAAAGGGGTGCTGGACGTACATAATGTTGCCAATGTTCTATTGCTATTACATACGTATATAGGGAAACGTTAACCTTGAGTGGTTCTTGGGTACCGCTGACAGTGACTATCATTACCAGCTTGTGAAGTGTATGTATTTATGTGTGAATGTGCTGACTTGAAAGTGATTTTAACTAACTGTATTTAATATCTATTACTGTCCTGTTTCAACCCTGTTTCAGTTGGTTGTGTTGGTATTGTTTTATGGATGCATACTATGAGTAGCCTACCTTTCTTTAATTTGCCTAAAAGCACAAAGAGGTTAAAATATCAGGTCTATTATGTGAGAACAGGTTTTTGTCTTCATATGCCTTTTTTTTCTTATGTTTACGTTTTTCTTTGTTCACATGCATAGAAACCGTTTTCTTTTCTGATAATTTGTTTGCTGCTTTGCCTGTTTGTGAACTTTGATTTGTTTTATAAATATATCAAGTTGTATTGCTTGACTGTTTTACTCTGATTTAATGAGGAAAGCATAAATATGTATCACTTGAATAATGTACACCGGTGCCACCTGAAAAACAAGACAATGCAATAAATACAAAGATATCATTGATTTGTCAGTCAATTATACCATATTGGGGACATTAATGGCATATATCTTATTAACATGAGTAGCATATTCAGTTTTCACTAGGTTATAAGCCTGTTCTGATTATAGAGTACTCTAGTCTAGGCCTATCAGACCACTAGGCATGAAGGCCTGAAACAGTCTAGAACAGTCAGAAAACTGACATAAATTATGGTTTACGTGAAAACGGCCTACAATTAATGTAGGCCACTAATGGTCTGTTGGTTTTCACTTCAGTAATGTCTACGTCTGCTTTATGAACTGAACTGAACCTCACATGCAAAGCTTAAGTAACGTTCACTCAATTAACGCATGCAAAGGTGTACATGTTCAGTGAAAGGAGAGAGGGAAAGAGAGAGCGAGAGTACCCGGATGTACTGTACTAATGCACCTCCCCCTACTCTGCTTTCCACCTCACTCGATCCGCTCCCTCTCTCAACCGACTGCTTCCCCCTCTCTCTGCGGATCAACCGGAGTATCTGCAGTGGAGCCGTCATCCATCGAGACTCACAACAAGACCTAGGCTAGCGACTTTACATTTAAAGTCCACCTAATCGGCTTTCTTTAACGTTCCTCATCGACTCCGATACCTCGACGCGTTTGCTTCGGCACATTTTTTCTCTGCCAGTGAAGACTACGAGACCAACAGAATGGTAAGGAGAGGGAACAATCGCTATTCGTCACTCTGTGTAGGCTATGTATATAGGCTACAGCGATGTTAACTCAGTGTTTATCATGGAACTCTTTATTGCTTAGGCTGCTCGCTCGACAACTTGGTCGAACAACTGTGTCTCAACAACACATCAGACTAATCGAGGCACGAGTGCATTTGTTAACTGTCTTTGTTTTTTCACGTCAAGCCTGTGTTGATAAAACACCACCATGATATGACTGAGTGGGCCACGTTCTGGCAGATTCTTCTCCTCTGTTGCCTAATACAGTCCTCACAATTCTGAGATTTTATCCACACGAACAGCAGTGAAACAATGTAGTTACATTTACTTTTACCAGCATCGCCGCAGTTTGAAGTAAAAACTGAAACAATGTATCGTATAGCTAGCTATACCCAAGGCAACACTGTAGCTTAATATACAACACTGTAACATTAGCTGCAAGCTAGTTTGCGTAAATTTAACGGGCTGGAGAACTTGGATCGACAAAATCTCGTTGAATAAGGGCCATTGCAAAGACCAGTTTTCAGGCATGTATTTTGATGTTTTGTGTGTAAACCTACGAATATGGAAATGTATTCATCTATCATTTGTCACTGCTGAAAACGAACACTCGTTGCCTATGTTTACGTGGCCCCTGAAAACGAACGACGATGTTCAATGTGGCTAAAGTCATCATGGCTGTAAAATACATGGCTACTGTAGGTAGGCTACCACTTAATTCGCATTTGTTGCTTCCTCTTCAGGCCAGGCAACAATGTCGCAACGTAGACACCATTGTAGTTTTTCCATTTTAGCTGGTGGGAGGATTATTGAACTGGTTTGTACCACACAGTACTAGCATAAGCCGTTTGGGATCGTGCTAGGCTATTTCTGGAGCCCAACACTTCTGTGTTTAGGTATTGTTTGGAAAGGCATAGGTTGTACTTTGCTGTAACGTGGCCTCCAGGCCTGGTCGTACATATATAGCGATTGTGAGATGTTTTTTAAACTAATATCTAATTTCAGTGACTGAAAGCTGTGCGTCTTTGCACAGCTCAGTCCAGCTGCAGTGGTAGTTGCAGGGAGGGGTGGTGGAGAACATTACCATCACGACTCACTCTCTGATGGTGGCTTTCAAATATGTGGTTGAGTTTGGTCACATCTCAGACCTGCCTGCAGTAGACACCACATTTAATGGCAGTTTATGTGGGTTTCTTGCCCGTGGTGGAATGACTGCATTGGCCTTGCATGCACTCCAGTCTTGCCAGAAACAAAAAGAAACCCTGCGAACACAAGACATTCAAACATTCATATGATACATATGGTCATGTTCTCAGCAGTCTTTTCATAAGCTTCAACACTTTTGCACGTCAAATGGTACCTACATAATTTATTTAGGTCCATCTGTTTGTATTAACTTGATGATTCATGCATAATGTCTTTGCTACCATCTGTGGAACATGTTTTCTTTTCCAGTGCAACCTTGACTGCACAAAACCAAGCCATCACCTTGCTTTGAATTGAGAATAGAGTAAATTTTGTTATTTCTCAATCCTGTTGTTTTATGAGTAATTGTTATCTACTGTGGGGGAATGCAGAGGCAATGCATTACATACATGTTCCAGGCACACTCTCTGTCTCAATCTCTCTGTGCTGTACCAAGCTGAGTGTGCAGTTGTCATTGCATTCAAAGAGGCCTGTTGCGGAGCATAATGTGTGTGTCAGAGGGCCTGTGAGTACCCTTAGTCAAATGGGTCAGGTGAAACAACCAAGGGGAACATACCACTGGATTTGTTAATCCTAATGATAAATTCTGGAAGTATCATTCTGATGGTGAACGGGCAGGATTTAGTTGAAACACAGCAGCACTTGGATCTGGATGAGAACTTGGATTATGGATTGGAAGATGCTCCACAAATTTTGTTGTGGATGACATGGAGGATGCCAGACTCAGACGGAATCAAAGCATTGTGACTCAATGATTGATACGCTCAGTGAGGCGTCTGTTGTCTTGCACATCTGATGTTGACCTCACTTCTACATGTAATAATCCTAATCCATTTATCCTTAAAGCACTGCCTGTGTGTCTTGGTTTCACAATAGCATACTGACAGTGTTGACAGTGTTGTTATTTGTCCATCCCAACCATAATGAGACCCATCACTGAAGCAAGTTGATGTCAGTTGGTTTTTGTGGAGAGGTTGGATGGTTGACCGTTATTGGCAGCTGATGTTCAGGTTGGTGTGTTTGGTAACTCGGAAGGCTTGCTAGTGCCCATACACTTCCACAGTAAGGATGTAATCCTCTTTCACCGTAAGTGTATCCACAGCATACTAAATAAAGCCATGGGTGTTTACCTTTGACCTTGTGTGGAATTCTTTAACAGAGACAGAGGGGGAATGTTTGGCACAATTTAGAAACATGAAAAGGTTAGTAATCTTTTTTTTTCAGATATTTTGGTAGAGATCTATTTTGAGCTTCATAGTTCTCTTCAATCTGTTGCTATTCTGTTAGCTTTTTTTTTTAACACACTGGCATAAACGGTGTTCAGTTTCATTGTCATAATTGTCAAACCACATACCAAGCAGATTATTCCAAAAGAGACTAGAGTGATCTCAGAGTTCCCTGGTTCAGGGAACGTCCCAATTTGGGATGGAGGGGAGACCTGAAGGGACTGACTTCAGTGGGTCACACTACAATGATCTGAGAAATCAAGGCTAAAGTCATCTGTACATTTTTCTGCTTGCTTGGGTAGCTGTTTTGACATTTCCCTTCCCATTTCACCTTAATGCGAGAGGACCTTGTGCACTTGCCATGACATGATGTAATCCTCTTTGACTTGGAGTGTCCTCATAAAACGCTAAATAAAAGCCTGCATAGTGACCTTTGACCTCTTATGTCTGCATGAGGAAAGATATTAAAGAGTCAGAGGTTCAGCAAAGACCGTCAAGCTGTGCATATTGGTTCAAATGACTACAAACTGTGGCAATCCTTCCACAGAGCCAGCATTAATGATTAGACATACAGAAGACTCCTAGTTGTCCTCAACGTGACACCTTCAGAATTTCTTCGATGACCCATTTTTGTGTTATCTGCAGATATCCTTTGTTTGCCTGGCATGGGTTTCCATGGAAAAAAAAATGGTGTGTGTAGATAACCTGGTTAAACTCAGCTCCTTAAGTGCCAAAAAAGGTTGAGAGTGGAGTCGGCTCATTCACTTCCCATTTTCAGGGGTATAACAATCATTTAAGTTCGATAATTAGTTACCTAATTAGTTAATAATCTTAAGAGGAAGGGGCTGATGGTTAGATTCATCATATTCCATGTACTAGAAGAGCGTAACTTCCTGTGTCAGCTTTCATCAGGTGAGCATCTCTGTGTCGGTGAATGGTGCTGTTGTTGATGACAGTTGGCTTTTGTTGTGACAGGTAAAAGTCATTGTGATTAAGTCTATTGACCCAAAACATGGGGCCATTAACAGACACACACACACACAAAGCTATCTGAATTTGCTTATATGTGTGTTTGTATAACTGGTATAAACTACATGGCGCTTCTACATCTAAAGTTTCTCAACTTAATTTACAGCATGTGATGGTTTTAAAAATAGATTGCAGTGTGTGTGTGCGTGCATGCACCCTTGTTTAATCTCTATCAGCATTTTTGAAAAAGGCTGCCTTTGTTTTTTATACCCACTGATGCCAGTAATGGACTGCCTTGTTTTTATGAGGGAGGAAACAAGCGGAAAACCTGGGATGTGCACTGAAGAATCTAGAACTAGAGGGTTCTAGAACCCACTGGGTACAAGCTCTGTCCCAGTTAAAGGGAGTGGGAGCTGTGAGGCTTGTCTGTGAGCTGTGAGCAACTTCGATCTGACATAGAAATGAAGGCCAGGGTCTTCGAGTAGATCTCTACCAGCCAGCGTGGTGTGGGGTTTGGCATGCCCACCATTTCCCTAATGGGGTCAGAGTGGTAAGAGAAGCACTGATTTAAAAATGTTATTGAAAGATAGACACAGTACAATTGGGCAAATCCTACCACTGAATTCAAAACGATGCTTTAAATTATTTACAAAGCTTATAGAAGTGGACTAGCATGTTGCTAAAAGGGCTGCTGAAATATACCAGCAAATGAAACAAGTGGACGAACTCAACCAATTACAGCCCTTGCGGTCTGCGTTGGTTTGATTATGGAGGTGCACATCAGGCGACTCTGCATCACCATGGCAACAATGTGACGCATGACCATAAATTGGGCTCTACGCACTAGGGCTGGGGGTAAACAATTATTTTAAAAACGATTATTTGATCGATTAATCGACTAATCTAAGACTAATTGGACGATTAGTCTAACGATTATTTATGTTGTTCGATTAATAAACACCATAATGCATCTCAAATACCAATCAGGAAAATCAGGGAAAAAACTAATTTAGTTCTTTGTGAAGTTTGTTCGTGCTGGGTTAGCAGCAGCTAGATAGCTGTGTTCTGCAGCCGTAAGCTAGCTACCATTCTAGCCAGCATTAAATGCTAACAAACGTAACTACTACACAGATGCCTAACCGCTAATAGCTAGCTAACATGAACTACTAACCAACAAGCACGACCAAACTGCACGGACAGTTAAGATAACTAACACTACCGAAGTGCACTGAGGTCAAACTGCACAACACACTACACAAACGTTAAATTAATTTATCCAAAGTTAGTACTTAATTATTACCGTCCCCGCTGCACGAGACAAGGGGGTGCCTCCTCTTCAAGTGTTCCAGCATGGCTGTTGTCCTGGTGAAGATTTTGGGCGAGCTGTTTGGGGGGCTTTTTTGTGTATGCCGTGATGAGGTCGCTGTTTCGGTCTCCATCGTTCAAATAACGAAGTTTGTTTTGGGTGACCCACGTGTGCGTCGACGACAAAATATGCCGTCGTCGATATTTTGAAGTCGATGTCATCGACGCGTCGCCACAGGCCTACTACGCACTCTTGCTCCAACGAAGATTCCATTGTTTCCAATACAACCTTGCACTCTAGCAAAGAACTCTGCTCTGTCAGAGCCAGTGTGCAGAGGCCCTAAGTATTGCCAACAGGATCTGCATCAAAAAAGCACCTGACATCCAGAAAAGACAACTGAACCCTAGAATGGCCTCTCCTACTGTAGAGTTGCACTGTCTACACAACCTTTGTTTGAACCACTGTTTCAACGCAGTATTGCCAAAAGCAAGCAAATTTTAAGGTAAGATCAGGTAAGATCTTTTCAAGAAGGATGGGGGGATACTGGAGTGAAGGGAGGGAATGAAAAAAGGATGATGAGAAACTCAAGAACCGAGAGACAGAGAGAGAGAAAGAAAAGAAAAGACAAGAATGGAGAGAAAGGCAAAAGGGAAAGATGAATGAATGGGTGGGTGAATGGAGAGAGCAGAAAAAAAGAAAGTAAGTCAGTCAGAACAGATAAAGATGCTGTGAGAGGGAGAGAAGGTTAGGGAGGGTTTTGTCTTTGAGAGGGTTTGTGTTTGAGCCTCTCTACAGTACACTTACCTTTATTCAGAGAGACAGAGTGTCTTTTTTTACACACACTGACACACACCCGAAGAATCTCACATGCACACCCCAAGGCCTTTTCCAATTTCTGCTTGTCCCTTTGAGATGCGGCAAGGCAGGCGGTTGCCCTAATTTCTAGCCTTGGCAGACTCTAGCACTTTCTGTTGTTCTCATGCATAATGAAATAAGCTATTTCGTGTGAGTGAGTGAGAGAAAGGGATCAGCAAAGAAATGGGCATTATCATCTGCTCATTTGTCTTACATTCTGGTTTGTCAGAAAAAAAGTCTTAAATGTCTTAATTTCATAGAGAGATGGCTCTACGTAGGAGAGATTGCTACGAGGTACATAGGTTTGTCGGTCAGTTCGCAAGATGTTCTGTGTTTTCATAGGTGTGTCGGTTGGCCCGTTCATGGTCTGTGATGTTAAAATGTGTAATAGTGGCCGCATTGTTAATTCTGGTTTGCTCAGGAGTGTCCCCCCGCTCATGGTGTCCTAGATTGATCTAGTGTTGCATTCGGTTGATTGCGGTACTCTGTAATCAGGTACTTGAACATGATCTCACTCCCACCCTCTCTCTTTCACTTTCTTTCTCTCTCTCTCTCTGTCTCTGTCCATCCCTCCCTCCTTTCTGTGTTTCTGTGTTCTCCCCAATTCACTATCTCTCTCTGTCAATTACTTGCTCACTCTGCAACTCTGCCCCCACCTCCAATGCACACAGAGTGCTCATCCAGTCCACCTGACACCCTGCTCATTCTAGATAGATCACCCTGAAAATCTGATTAGGAAGTTGAGGCACTGATAGGTGCCATTTGTATTCTGAGAGAGAGTGACGTAAAGGAGAACCGTAGCGAAAAATGTGGGTGAATTTCATTTGTGATCCAGTGGTTGTGTCTCACAACATTCCTATTTGTATTAATCAGACATTCAGCTGTATCTGTTCACATTTAGAGACTCCGGGCTTGTTCACACTTGTCATTAGAATGCGTCTTGGGTAAATCTGATTGCGAGTGGCTCATTCTACAGGTGTGAACAATGAGCAAAACAGTTTGGAATCTGATTGCCCAAACTACATGCGGAGGTGGTTTAAGACACTCGTATTGACATGTTTTGTAGTGTGAATGCTTTTTGTAGTGTGTCCTAATGTGTCTTAGACCATGATGTAATAGATTAATAGAATTCTACATTGCATTCAAATCAATAATGTAAATAAATACATTCTAAATTCTAAAAGTCCATTCTAAAGGTCAATCTGATTGCAAGTTATCATCTGAGAGGCATATTAGAACACTGGTATGAATGAAATGTGTGTCGGCTGTCCACTTGCAATCAGATTTACCCAAGACGCATTCTAATGACGAGTGTGAACATGCTCTCAGTTGCCTGAAAACACCTATGTCAAACATGTGCATATAGTATATGCAAACAGGTAGAGGTTAGATATCATTTAATATACATCTGATAGACTATGTCAAAATTGTAAAATTACAATTGTGTCTATCTTTCAACATGTAGGATTACCGGTTGATAAAGCATTAAAAGACACTCCTGGAAACAGTCAGTTTTGTATTGGTTCTGATTATGTCTGGAGGCTTTCTCCCTCCACTAGCAGGTGTTGGAATGTTGGTGAAAGAATGTTTGCAAACAATAAAGGAGTATGCAAACAGGTTGTCCTACAGAGAGTCCTCTTTCATTGTGCATCTCATGATGCAAGTATATATATAACACTGTACATTATTAACACTGGCCCTGTTTAGAATTTTAAAATGACAGCTTGCCCACGTACAAAGATATCAGTCTATCCATTTTTTTTAACTCAACTGACACAGAGAGGCAAAAATTGAAATTTCTGATCTGAAGCTTACAGGTCATGTGACTCGCTACTCACGTTCTGATTGGCTCATCTGAAAAAATTATGAATGGAAATTAGTTGCCGAATCTCAATATAAAAGTGTGGAAGTGCAGCAGTATTGCCCAAAACGTTGCTCCGTGTATCATCACCTTAACACTAGCCTAACACTTATTCTGAACAAAGATGCACATTTAAAGCATGTTCTTGTTACTGAACAAACTAACTAACCCACATAATATAACAATATAAGCCTATAAAAACATGGACAATAACTTTTGCTGACTTCAGTATCGCCCATCTGTTGCATGTACATTCACCTAATATATTCCAATGCATTCACACAACAAATATTGTTATAGGCCTACCCGCCAAGTATCATCCTATCACTTTGGGTTCTACAGTTACCAGCACATAATACATGTTTCAGGCCTTGTCCTTTGTCAAGCACTGAGAAAGTTGAACTTATGTTTCTATTTGTGTGTTTGCAGGGAAATGAAGCAAGTTACCCCCTTGAGATGTGCTCGCACTGTAAGTATAAGTGGAACTTTAACCCCACCCTCACCCACTTCCTTTTTGTTTTGGAGAAGAGACTGATGTGGTTCTCGATAATTGAAAACCTGTTTCAGAGAATTATCATTTGTGTTCACTCTGTTTGATTTAACCCTCAGGCAGGTGTTTGCATCTGCAACAGATAGTTCCTCTGTGCGTCTAATGGTGGTGTGATGTGGACAGGACTACACGTTGTATGTAAAGGGACTCTGAGCTTCATTGCGGTCTGAATTTTAACATTCACTCTTGAAGCTCATGCAGGACAATAATTGGCACAAGGCTAATATTTCTCTTCAGAGAGTCTGCTACATGCAGTCAGTTGACAACGGCTACACTAAAAGAAACCCTCTTAAGCTTAATTGGACTTTGTAGATATGTTGTAATTGGTGCTTAGGTGCTGTGTTTCTGTAGACTGAGTAGCTATGTATCTAGACCAGAAGCCTAAATGACACCGCTTCAAGTTCCCAGCCATTACAGATTAGATTGTAGAGTCAAGGACGGCAATTCCTCGTATATTACTCTGATAAAGGTATTTATGGACACCTAACCACCCAAAAGTGTGTACCTATGTGTCTTTGTTTTGTTTTTACCAATGAGTAGGTTGAGCTAAGAAGTGGTGCTCAAGCAGATGCCTAAATTGAACTTTGTGAGTGGTGCTGACCCAAAGATCAATAGTAATCAGATGAAAGGGAAATCAAAATCCATATGATCAGGTTTCCCAGACAAACTGGCGACTCCCATTTTAGGTGTGTGCCTCTTCCGTAGTTGTGCCCACAAACGGCACAGATTTTCAAGAGAAATAATGGCAAAGCATAACTACAGAGAGCCATCCCAAAAGTCCTTATGAGATCACAGTTCTAAGCAGGCTCTTGAAGAGTCACTTCAGTGAGCCAGCAGAGGAACCCCATGGAAAGTGTTAGATTGCCCCCAGTGCTTCCAAAGAATGCAGGCTGTGTATCCCAAGAATGCGTCTCTAATCCTCATTTGGCACATCAGGACCTGGTGATACCGCATGCAAACACACCTTGTGTGTGTGTGTGTGTGTTTGTATATGTGTGTGTGTGTGTGTGTGTGTTTGTATGTGTGAAATGCAGGGGGGGGTAAGGTTTGCTAGGTTGTTACAGCCAGGCCAGCAAGGCCCATGGCCCTGAAGCTGTAAACAAGTTGGCAGGATATCGACACCGCCACTGTCATCATCACTTGCTGCTGGAGACGGATGTTAAATACGTCCCCATCGCGCCTGTTTTGCCTGCACACACACACACTCTTATCAAAAAGTCTGTGTACATCCTTTCTACAAGTTACACTACACAAATTTTCTTGCATGCTCACTCACTCACTTTCTCTCTCGGTGTGTGTGTGAGGATCAGTCCCTCTCACACAGATGTGTGAGTGTGTGTGTCACCCTGTGTCACATTGTAGACCTATAGTTTGAATACATACTCACACAAACACACACACACACACACATGGCCCTCTGACGGCAGACCTTTGGGCACATCATGTTAAAAACTCAGAGCCTCATAAAGATCAGTTTCAGGGCCGGTGGTTAGAAGAACCCACTTTATTTTTAGGGGCGGGGGGGGGGGACGCTACGCTACTTTTAATCCCCCCCACCACCACCACCGACCCAGACAGACAGACAGACAGACCCACCCACCCTTCCCTTTAACCTACAACAGCCTTTACCCATTCTTTTTCTAACAATCTAAAGTGAATTATGGATTACTGATCATCCTTGTGGCTGCTACACATTGGTGGTGGTTCCTTCTTCAGTCTGAAGCACTCCATAAAGTGCTGTATAAAATGCAGGTTGTCGTTGTTGTCATCATCACCACACATATCAGTTAAAGAGACAGACAGACAGACAGAACAACCCACCCACCCTGGGGCTGAACTCCCAACCCCCTTTTAGCCTTGTCACTATGGACTTTTGCTTTGCTGACTGGTAGCAAAGACAGACACAGCTGACACATAACTACCAAAAAACGATTAATATGATAAACACTGTGATGGAGATCATAGTGACAGACTAGGCACAGACCTAAACAAGGGACGGTCAGCTGAATGACTCAGTAGCACTCATCTGTGTAAGAGGTGTGTGTGTGTGTCAGAGAGAGAGAGAAAAGCATGCCTGAATGTATATGTGTAAATGCAAGCATATGGGCATTTATGGGTGTGTTTGTGTGAGCCTCCCACTCACTGTTCTCCCAGATAGTTCCGGAGTCAGCCATCATTCACCTGCAGGGAAGGTGAGAGAAAGAGGTGTATGAAACTCTGCTACTCTCTCTCTCTTTCCCTCTCTCCTTCCATGTAATAACTCCCCATCCCTCTCTCTTTCATTTTCTCTCTCTCCCTCTCAATTTCAATTTTCAATTTCAAAGCCTTGTTCACATGACAGGAATTCTTGTCATTCATGAGTGCGTGTATGAATAGATTCCCCCCCTCTCTCTTCTGATGTTGGATATTTTGGGGGTCTTTAGCCTTTCAGTTAACCCTCATACCAATATGATGTTGCAGGCAGAAACAGGAGGAGAGGGGAGGGGGAGCTGTTTCTTTTAAGGGGGTGGTGGGGTGTAAGCAGCAGCTGTCCAGCAGAGAGAATCACCACAGCCCTTGAATCACTGCCACCCTGAGCAGAGCTTGACAAGGAAGTCCAGCTTGAAACAAACAAAAATAAAAAAATAAAAAACTGCATTTCCCACAACCCCACAATTCACTCCACTTCCTGTTGACTCCTGCCATTGCCATGGAAACCATGACATCTCTCTCTCTCTCTCTCTCTGTTTCTATTGGCAGGCACAGAGAAAGGGCATCATGTTTGCCGGCCCACTAGTTTGAGCCTGTGTCACCGAGTAGGTGGCTGATTCCTCCGTGAAGGGAATATGTTGTCGTGACTCCAAGCCCATTAGCAGCTGTGCGTGGTAAAAGTGTGAGGCTATCGAGTTGGCACGCGTTAGCATCCATCAGTAGCAGTACTTGTATAGCCATCAGAAGCAAAGGAACTTGCCATTCAGCAACTGACCTTTTCCCCTCTTTCCCTCTTTCAGTCACTATGTTGTGTTGTGCTTCATTGGCTGTGCAGGTATTGATCATGACATGCTTGCGTGAGCTGATGATTCAGATCATCATTACCAGCCATTACCATTTTTGAGACATGAGTTGAGTAATGTAGGAAACACCTGGAGAATTGGTAGAGGATTTAAGCCAAGGAATTTACATCAGTCAAACTAAGACTGTAAGCAAGTGGTCCTTCTCCTTGGTGGTTAGTATACTCAGGTGTTTTGTGTTATACTCTCAGGCTTGGCCCATAGCGTGGAATATTGATGGCGATGATGATTTGTTTCTCAGCCTTCCTTTCAGAAGGGGAGAGAGAGAGAGAAAAAATGGAAAGGGAGGAAGGGAGGGACAGGCGGAAGAGAAAGAAGGAGAGAGAGAGAGTGCACAGGCAGTGTGGTTCATGTCAGTTCTTTGCTAGCTGCTTGTCTTTTCCTGAAAGCGTTATTTCAATAATGCAGGCAACCCACAGCAGGGGGTCATGGCCACAATGAGGAAGATTCTCTGACTTCTCTTGGGAAGATGCTTCTACACTCAAACTGTCAGGCAACACATACACACACACACACACCCATAAAACCACCAGTAAATACACACACCATCTCCCCCCCCCCAACCCCCCTCCCTCTCTGAGGATACAAACTGTACCCTGTGTTCTTCCCATCATCTTCTTTATTCTGTTTCTTTTTTCCCCACCCAGATAGATAGAGGGAGGAATACAGCAAGATCATTAGAGACATTAGAAATACACAAAAGGCTAAAGGCTGTAGACCAACACAGAGAAACATAGAAAGAGTTGTGGAAGTTTTTTGGAGTTCTGGACTGTTCTGGAACTCCTCCACAGTGGTATGTGGTGGAGTTCTCTCAAGCTGCTTTTGGGACCTCCAGCACTTCATGTGGGAGGGTGCGCTGTGTCTCTGGAGAAGGGAGAAATGGAGAGAGGTAACATGATGAAGATGAGGATGGTGAGAGCGAGAGAGAGATAGAGAGGAATAGAAGGGGAGTGATTGAACAGCATGGAGATGATGGATACACATAGACATTAGGTGCACATTACATGAACTTGAAATTGAAAACTTGAAAAAAGAAATACACACGTAGGGGTCAACATAGAACAGTTTTTGACCCTCATGTTAAAACCTAATGGTTCACCATACAATGAAATGTAAATACAGAGGAATACACACATGCACACTTCTACATACTGTACATACTTTACATACACCTTACAGACTTTTTATTTACCTATTCACCTGCTACATTGGTTGTGAATTGAACTAAATGAATTTAGTGATTAAGTGATAATGCGTCCCTTCACTTTTGCAAGACAGAGAGAGAGCTTAGAAGAGAATAGAGTGTAGAATAAAGTGTGGCTCGGTTATTGTACATAGAGCTATTTCAGATGGAACTCTCCTGATGGTCCTCCTCTCCTAGGTGGTGGAATGGCTGAGGGGGCATTTAGGGAAATAGAACACAGGCTGAGGGGGCATTTAGGTAAATAGAATACAGGGGCAGTTTATTGGCATTTGCAAAAATGCAAAATATTTCTTGACCTCATAACCGTCACCATCACAGTGAGATTTGTGTCATGGTGAACATTATCTCTTGTTAGTGATGCTTTAGGCCTTGTCAGGTGTGTGTGTGTGTGTGTGTGTCCATGTGCGCGCCTATGCAGTCAACAGAAGAGAGGGCACCGGGGGAAGAGGAGAAATTAATGCCAGAGAGGGGAGGCAGTTGCATCCAAAACTCCACTTTGAGATGCATTTGGTGAAGGTAGGGCTAGCTTGTAAAACTAACTATAAATAAGTGTGTTCATCCATTTATGTGGGATTGCTGGAGCTGGTCTTGGTCTCATCTTTCTGCTCACTGTGAAAGTGGACCCAGCCCATCAGCCTCACTAGCTCGCATCAGTATGAGCATGCAGTGTCAGAGCACCCTGCATTCAAAGACCACACACAGTCTCTCTCTCTCTCTCTCTCTTTCTTTCTCTCTCTCTCTCTCTCTCTCTCTCTCTCTCTCTCTCTCTCTCTCACACACACACACACACACTCGCTCACTCACTCACACACACACCAAGAGTGCTAATAGGCTCATTACCTCACTGCTGCTGACAGGCAGTATAGAGCAGATATAGAAACCATGTCTTTGGGTGTTGCAATAAGGCACCAGACACACACACACACACACACACACACACACCCAGAGTGACCTCCTAGGGCTATCCCTAAAGGCAGTGGAGTAGCTCCCATAGAAAGTCTGCTATATTAAACTATATGCACATCGTTGCCACTGTTTTAGCGGTTTGCTTGTCCACATGTTAACTCAGGACTGTTTGGGACGAGTCACTGGTCATGAAGTCTGCTTCAGCCGAACCAAACACAGGCTGTTTAAGAGGAACTACTCAAACTAGCCAGACAGGACTGCCACTCTCTCTGGTGACAACATAATTTTTACCCCAAAAAGTGATTTAATTAATTAGTTTTAACACCCATTTTCACTCTAAAACAAACCATTTTTAGACACATTGAAAGGAAAGTTGAGAGAGGGGGAGAGGGAGAAGGAGAGAGAGAGAGCCAAAGGATTTGCAGATGAATTAATTTTACTGTCTCCAACAGCTGAGGGTCTGCAGCAGAACCTGGACATACTACAAACACACTGCCCTGTCTATTGATATCAAAAGACAAAAATAATAACATTCCAAAAAAGATGATAACTGGGAAATAAATATAACTTTGGACAAAAATAGAATTGAAGAGGTGACAAATTATACATACTTTGTTTGAAAATCACATCAAATGGAAACTTCAGCTTGACTGTGAATGAATTAAAAGAAAAAGTCAGAAAAGCCTATACCATCAAAAAATCTATTTAGTTCAAAATACCAACTGAAATTTGTCTCAAAATATTCCAATCAGTGATTGATTGTGATCTATTACCTATTGCAGTGAGGTGTGAAAATTGAAAGAAGAGCTGACAAATTTTAAAAACAAGCAACCCCACATCGTTTTCAATCCTCATTTCAAAGCCCTTAACAGACAAGAACTGAACATTGAAAAGGGTCCTCTCAGCCAAATGATCCACAGGCTCCAGACAGAGAGAGAAGTAGCCATGGATGAGAGAGAGAGAGAGCAGTAGCCATGGATGGGAGAGAGAGAGAGAGCAGTAGCCATGGATGGGAGAGAGAGAGAGATCAGTAGCCATAGATGGGAGAGAGAGAGAAGTAGCCATGGATGGGAGAGAGAGAGAGCGAGAGCGCAGTAGCCATGGATGGGAGAGAAAGAGAGATCAGTAGCCATAGATGGCCATAGATAGCAGAGAGCATGGAGAGAGAGAGAGAGAGAGAGAGAGCGAGAGCGCAGTAGCCATGGATGGGAGAGAAAGAGAGAGCAGGGGAGAGAGAGAGAAGTAGCAGAGAGAGAGAGAGAGCAAGAGCGCAGTGCTGGTTGGGGATGGGAGAGAAAGAGAGAGCTTTTAGAGATGCAAGAGCGAGGGGCTTTTATGCAAGAGCGAGGGGAGATGGGAGAGTCCCAAGGGAAGCCTCTGCTGGGTGTGAAGAGGTCCTGGAGGTCTTAATCTCACACACACACACACACACACACATGCAAAGTGATCTCCTAGGACTCACACACACACACTTTCTTGGGCAGCTAGTGAAGTGGGTTAGCCTGTTTTTTTGAGGAGTTTCCCCGCAGGACCAGTAGTAGCCTGGAAACTCGCAGTGTTTGTCAGAGAGGGAGATTGAAGGCGAGAGAGAGCGAGAAAGATGAAAAGAGTTTTGTGAACATATCTGTTTTTTAGAGAGTTGGAAACAGTACAACATGATTCAGATTAATCGTCAGCTCAACCCAGTGACTCTTGTCTGTCAGAAAATACACAGTTCTGACCTCGAGAACAACTTTAGCCTTTTGTTCCTCTTTACTACCCTTACAGTAAGTTTTATCAGTATAGCTGTTGCAAAAAGCACTCTTACCAGACCATCTTGGAGCTCAGACTCATTCTGGGCCCAGAGGCATTATGGGTAGGAAAAACTGACATCCCATCTGTTCTGCATACTTAATTATACACCTTCTGGGCTTCCTTACAAACTTTCCTCATTTTTCCACATTGGATCCCAAGAAGTGAGAATATATGAGAAGATATGCTGTGATATTTCTTCTGTTTCATGGGGTCACTGACCAGTGGAGCCAAGATGGTGGCATGTCAGTGTCAGTTTCCTTGTTTGTGCCTCACTTGGTGAGCTGCATGAACACCCATTATGTACATGCTGTAGGATATTGGTTTTAAGAAGTTATATCTTCTCTAGAGTCTTGGAACTTGTTGAAGGAGTTGTGATGCAGGTGTCAGAATATGAGGAATGGCTGAAAATGCTGTATAGATCTTGGGTTTTCTTTTTAAATGGTAATCATGGTTTGAAATAATAATCTCACTTCAAACTGTTGAATTCATTAAAATGGAAGTTCAGGTGGTCTTTCTGTTATTAAAAGTATTTTTTAGTTTTTATGATTTTTATTATTATGTTATTACATTTAATAATTATTTATTTTATTTATGTAAGAGTTTGCTAGAACATAAAACTCTATGCCGCAACACATTTAAATAATGCAATAACCATTTAACCGCCACTCTCTAATACTTCAATTTAATGTCACTGCTGGTTACATCCTTTAGAAATTATATGTGAACTGTTGGTAGTCTATGTGGTGTCAACCAGGCTCAAGGGCCACAGGAACATAAGAGGAATGGGCCAAAATTTAATTTTGTTAAATTTAATTTTGTTCTAGCAGTGCCAGTATGGTTCTGGGAAGCATCTGGAAGGTTGTGTGCCTTTTTACTTTTACTGCTAAGGCAATTTTATACCCGGTCTCCATAATGTTGCTTTAACATGTTGTCAACTAAATCTCAATCTCCAAGTAGAACCACAGACTAACCAGCTGTTGGCTGTTTCTGAAATCAAAGCCACGTTATTGAGTGGGCATGCACTTGCCACTCATTCCCATGTTCACTCTGGAGTTCATGTGCTCCCAGTACCCAACGGCCCCACTCAAGAGGAGGACTGTGTCTCACAAGTGCATTTATATACTGACAGTCAGTCAAGCAGGCAAGGCAAGTCAAGGCAGGCCAAGGCAAAGCAGGAGAGTGTTAAGGCCCTGATTATGTAATGGCTAGTCGCTGTGCAGACGCATCTGAGAGTGTTTGTGCGTGCGCCTTTGTGTGTTTATGTGCATGCATGCTTCTGTGTGTGTGTGTGTGTGAGAGAGAGAGAGAGTGTGTGTGTGTGAGAAGGAAAGAAAGTGTGTGTGTGTGAGAAGGAAAGAAAGTGTGTGTGTGCGTGTGCATGCACAGAGCAAAAGCAGCAGTGGGACTCATCGTTGTGCAGATGCATCTCCGAGCGAGGTGGCCACTGCCGCCACTGCCTCTGTGTGGGTGTTCTGTGGTCCGGAGGGCAGCAGCGGTTCACTGGAGACGGTGGATTTAAATAGCTGGATTACACTCGCTTGGAGAAGTGTGAAAGAACACACACACACACACACACACACACTTGGCACATGTACATACAGTATACGCATGGCTGCTTTTACATCTAGGCTCTCTCTCTCTCACTCACACACACACACATACACAAACACAGACAGACATGCACTCACACAAACACTCATGGTATACACATGGCTGCATTTACATAGACTCTCTCTCACACATACATACACACACAGTATACATTTGGCTGCTTTCAAATAGTCTCTCTCTCTCTCTCTCTCTCCTTACACTCTCTCTCACAAACATGCACACACACATGCAGACTGGACTAACGACCAGTATGTACTAAACAGCTTTTAAATGGTCTGGTCAAGGCCATGCATGTCATGTGGGTAGGACTATACTGCCATCCTCCCACACACTGTATATATAGTCATATACAGAAGATGACTATGTATGTATAGAGGATGTATAGTTTGGTTGGATGAGAATTGGTGGATGTGTGTTGTGGTTGTGGTGGATGTGGGTTGTGCACTACAATATGGCTCAAGAAAGACATCATACATAATCTACTGGTGGCTATGTATGTCCAAATTGTATGTCTGTGCATGTAAGTTTATAAGACAGGTTAATCCAATGCAAGTCAGCAACCACAGCTCTGAAGCTGCTAACAGTAGAACGAGAGAACTTGGAACAACAAATTGAATTGCGAAGCAGCAGCTAATGCTGACTGAATGGCGCCATGGGAAATTAAACTGAAAGTGAGCTTATTGTGCCATGGCAGTCGACATAAGATGCTTACTGACTGCACTCGGTGAACTTGAACGGTTGCAAGTACTCCAGACTATCACTTTAAGGAGGATGGATGAGTATTGAAATTATGCAGTACTTTGAGTATGAGTACTGAGTACTAGTACTAAGTACTATGACTACTAAGTATTTGTAGTTGTCTCGTTGTCTGTGCAGTGATAATGGATGGTACCATGGCTCAGTCTAGTACAGGATGACTACACACTCCAAGGCCTTGTGCCCCCGTTTCTGTCACTTGTTGAAGAAGCCAAAACTCTTGGCCACAGAGTCTCTTTGTAATATGAGAGCTTTGCTACATTGGTAATTGTTTTGTTTCGCTGCTAAAGGTGTTCAGTGAACCACTGATTTAAAAAAATATGTGCAGGTAGCAGTTTAGTAGGGAAGGTGAATACTTTTCCAATGCAGTGATCTACATGTTCAAATGCATGCTGCACACATGCACACACAATAAACCCATTCAAGATCCATTAGCTAAGCTATGTGTGTGTGTGTGTGTGTGTGTGTGTGTGTGTGTGTGTGTGTGTGTGTGTGTGTGTGTGTGTGTGTGTGTGGTGACGTGTGATTATGAATGAGCTTAGTCTTGTGTACGCACGCGTGCGCGCACACACACACACACACACACACACACACACACACACACACACACACAGACAGGGCCTCCACCCCTTCACCAGCCCTTCTGCTGTGCTGGCCCTTTGGCTAGCATCGCTACCTCATCTTCAGACACTTGCGCAACGTCAGTGCATGGAGCGAGAACTGCCATGGCCAGCCACCGCAAGAAACAGGGTAAGGCTCTTACCAAGAAGGGCAAGAGTGCCTTTCTGGTGTCGGAGTGGGGTCACGGCAGCATACGTAAGTGGTCGGTGTGGATACTTAAGTGGTTCTTTGTGTTTCTTGTTTGATAAGCGTTTCTTGTAAGATAAGCGCATGTAGAGCGTAGCCTGAGGAGAGGAGTTGGCACACGTGTGTGTACGTGTGTATGTGTGTCGGTTTGGGACATAGAGGAGACATGTGCCGTGCGCTTCTTGTGACGTGGACGTGCTGTGCGTCTTGTGGGCAACTTCCCAAAGTGGCACCTTGGACATGTTGGATGTTTGTAGAGTATGTAGCTTCCAAATGCAGCTTTTGAGGGGGGGTAACAAACACTGATAGCTCCCTATCCCAGCAACCCACACCCTGTCTGAATCTCCAAAAATGTTAAGCGTTACTTGTACTAGCAGACACTTCTTATAATCTCTCCATCTCTTTGTTTGTGTGTGTGTTCTATTCCAGTCGATGCTGATGAGATTAAGAGACTGGGGAAGAGGTTTAAGAAACTCGACCTTGATAACTCTGGCTCCCTGAGTGTGGAAGAGTTCATGTCCCTTCCCGAACTACAACAGAACCCCCTGGTCCAACGGGTCATAGACATATTCGACACAGACGGCAATGGGGAAGTAGACTTTAAAGGTAAGGTGGCTGCCTTCTTGTGCTGAACCGCCTCTACAGCAACCATTGTTGCTGATGACGTTGCATATAAGGCTTATCTGATCATTCTAGATTAGATTGGGGGAGGGGAGGGTAGGGTGTGTTTTTTTGTGGGGGGGGGGACCATGTGTTGCAAGCATCTGCCAGGTTGTTTCTGTCATGAGTTAAAATAGGCACTGCTAATTAGTCATGAAATTGGTTAACGTTAATGACCGCATTCAGTTTTTTATAATGGGCTCTTGCCTTGACCACATAGCATCAAAATCAGTTTGCCTTTACAGTGGTTACTTTTTTAGTAGTCTACAGTGCTTAGTATTTTCTAGGCTAATAACTGCATAGACCTTGCGTAGTTTGCGTTGTCCTTCATAAGAACTGAGTAACTGAATATCCTTGTGGCATTATTTGATGACTGTTAAACACTGTCTTGAGTGCTTTTACAGGGCATTGACTTGCAGTGCGAATTATAACAGTTGTTTTATTTCTTGAGTTTGCCCAAATCCTTTTCTCTCTCTCTCTCTCTTTCTCCCTCCTTCCCTGGCTGCTGTTGTGCCTGGAGGCTACTAGTGTATCAGGATGCCTGTGATCATGTTCTTAGCATGTTTGTAATGTGCCACCCTTAGTCGTTCTTTCTTTTCTACCTGTCTGCCTGTTGGTTTGATGAGAGTGTTTCTCCGTCAGACGCTTTTCACTTAACCGTTTCTGTTTCTCCAGAATTCATTGAGGGAGTCTCCCAATTCAGTGTCAAGGGAGACAAGGAACAGAAATTACGCTGTAAGTAAAAAATTGCCAAACCACTTTTTTATGTAAAGCCAGTACAGCACAAAGACAATAGTTTCTCTCATGTTGTATTACTTGGTACTTAAATTGTCTCTCTTTTTTGTACATCACTCCTGGCAATACTTTCTCTCTCTTTATCTCCCTCCCACTTTCTCTCTCTCTCTATCTCTCGGACCAGTCGCTTTCCGGATCTACGACATGGACAAGGATGGCTACATATCCAATGGCGAGCTCTTCCAGGTGCTTAAGATGATGGTGGGCAACAACCTGAAGGACACGCAGTTGCAGCAGATCGTCGACAAGACAATTATCAATGCGGACAAGGACGGGGACGGCAGGATATCCTTTGAGGAGTTCTGTGCGGTGAGTACAGATGAGATAATTGAGGATGAGAAGAAGAATGGTTGATTGGTGTTGACTAATTTGATTGTGATGTTGACGTATTTGTTTTGACAATTCCATGGTCATTGTTCAATTCCAAAACCCTAGTGTTGGAAGCAATTGGTTTATCTTGCTAATTTTTTATGTATTTATTGATTGGTGCTGCATATATTAAGGCAGTGTTTATTGCAGGCAGGTATTGAAAATCCCTCCAGATGCTTTTTTATGTGTGGGTGGCTATTGTGTGAATGGCGCTTTAAGATTTAGCAGACTCTTCTTTCTGAAGTGAAAAGTACCTCGCAATGGCAGGTGTGGGAATCCAGGTCTGGGTCACCTCATTGTCAGAAATTAATTTCTCTTTGACACCAAGAGTTAGCATTAGCTGCTGGTTTTCTAGAAAAGAAAAACTGGTGGTGGCTATGGTAGTGTGTGCCGTTGTAAAAGACTTCTTTCTCTCATTTCCTGACAGGTGGTTGGCGGTCTAGACATTCACAAAAAGATGGTGGTCGACGTGTGATCTTCACTCCTGTTCCTCTCCCACTCTCTCTCTGTTTCTCTCTCTCTCTCTCTCTCTCACTCTGTTTCTCTCTCTCTCTGTCTCTCTCCATGGACAAGCTCCCCCCCCCAGCCCAGCCCAGCCCAGCCCAGCCAATCCCCTGGTCCTTCTCACTTGTGTGTCCTTGTCCTTTGCTTGTCTTCACCATCATTATCAAGGAAAATCTGCTAAAGCTGTCCGTCAAAAAAACTAAAATTCAAAGGAAAAAAAAAATGCTTTGTTAAAAAAAAAAGAAAAAGAAAAGACAGAAAAAAGAAACTCGTTCTGCCCCCTATCCAATGGAGAAAGCTATTCTGAGTAAAGTCACTATTATTTGTGGGTTTTCTGTTTTTCAATATCTTAGTTCTATCTTTTACCTTCTTCCCCAGTTCCCCTCTGCTAGTTTTTGGTTAGGCAGGCTTCTTTGTGATGACCTCCCCACTGGTTGTAGTACTTTCAAGAGGACAGGCATATGCAGAGTGGAGGACCGCTTTCTGTTGTCGGGCGAGCATTTCATTTTGAGTGAAAAGGAAAGGGAAGTTTAGTGTGCGTTTGTATACATGTTCCTGGATGTGGGTGTGTGTGTGTGTGTGTGTGTGTGTGTGCGTGTTTTTGTTTGCATGTGTCTGTGTGTGTGAGCTTTGTCTTTGTGTCCTTGTTTTTGAAAGGGGTGGGGGATTCTCAAAAATATTTATTTTGGTCTTTTTTATTATTTTTGCGAGGAAGATCTATCTATCTACAGGGAATATATATATATATATATATAAATATATATAATAGTTAGGTGGGATGAGACCTGTTGATGTACTTGATTTCAACAAAACACAAAGGACAGAGCATGAAGTGCCAATCAGATCACTCAAACTAGTTTAAGCATGGTCTTCATTTTTCTTCATTTTTAAACATGCCGTTTCACACACACACACACACACACACAAATATATATGAGAAGTTGATGATATTGAAGCAGAGGCTTATAATAGGACTGCCTCAGATATTTTCCTTGGTTCTATAGGTTGCTTTTTTGCGTTTGTTTCACTGAAGGTCAACAAGACAAGTTTCAGTTTTTAACATATTAAGATTTGGATCAAACAAATATATTCTCTTTTCCTCCTTCTCGAAACTCACTCACACACACACACACATAAAGAAAAAAAAATCTTTTTTTGTAATATGGGGATTGTATGCTATATTTATATTGTCAGGGAATTCCATCTACCCTAATGCTTTCTGATGTTCTATAGAGTAGAGAGAAAAAAAAAATTGCTATTTAAATTTGTGCACATACAAGCGTATATGGTTTACCTTTTTGGAGACAGGTCTTTGTCTGTGTCATTGGTGAATTGTTTATTTTTTGCAAATGGTTTCCACCTATTTAAATATACAAGAAGGAATAGTGCCATCAGTTTCTGTATGAACATCTTTGGCTTTCATTAGCTCTTCTTGACACAAGTGATTTTGTTTTTCTTCTTTTTTTTCTTGGTTCCACACTATTGAAAATATTTGCTTAGCTACTTATTGTCACAAGGAACCTTCACAGACACAACATAATATTTTGTGAATCAAAACCAAAAAATGCACATCAAGAATATTTGGGTGTTTTGTTTTGTTTTTTCATAGTTTTCTGATTTGACTGCAGGACAGCTTTGAACAGGTGATTTGTTTATGTGTATATTGGGCAAGTAGATCTGAACAGGGATAGGTTGAGCATAACAGGAAGGTTTAATGTAATTGCGTGTTTAACATTTAACATGATATCACATGAACTGCGCGGGTAAAAAAAATGCCTTCCTATTCCCTTCTCCCACTATCTACACAACGTTAAAAATGCAACCTTTTACGACGATGACTTTTCTGCTTCGACTGTTTTGAAGAGGCGCGACTAAAACAATTTAATTGTCACACTTTGAATTTTGAAAAGAAAGTCGCTTTGTGAACTACCCTCTGGTTGTTGTTGTTGTTAATTGCTTGCCTGGACGCTCTGACAGACCGCATGGGCATATGAAGGTGCGGCCCAGTGTCACCCGGAGGCGCTCGCTCTAAGCGCCTGCTTGTGCCAGTTGGCTCAGTTGTTTTCCTTCCGAGGGCTGCACGACGATGGCTTCTCTTTTCCTTCCCTAGGGATCCAGCGAGGTCTCTGTGATTGCATGACGTGGAGGGTGTCTCTCTTTTCTATTCTGTTAGTTTTCTGTATGCATGTAGATCCGATTTTGAAGAGCGCCTCTTGTTTACATATGAATCGTAATGTTAATATAATATGAATGACAATGACATATTGGTATGTGGATGTTGCCAAACCTCTTTTTGGTTCATGTTTAAAGTACGGAAATGACACAAAAAACTCCACTACATATAACCATTCTTATAGTGATAATTATAATCTTTTGGATCTGCATCACATGACAATAGTTAAAACAAATCAGCAAAGCTTCTCTCCCTGACAACTGCCAGATGCCGTTTAGAGAGGGAATATTTGTTTTGTCATTTGTTTTTTTTTTTGTTTTGTTTTTTTGTACAGAATATTTGTTACACATAGCCTATGAGTGCTCTCCCTATATCTATTTCTTTTCTTTCTTTCTTTTTTTTTCCTTTCAAATCGTCCGTCCTCCTGAGATATGGCTGTGTCCTCTGCTTAGAGAGGGAAAATGGGACACTGTCTCTAAATGGTGTATGTCACTGGAGATGGTGATGGGATAAGGGCTTTCAAAAGATGACAATGGCTTTATCCCAATGTCACCACTAAACCCTGAACCCTCAAAGACTTAACTGGCATGAACAAGCCAATCACGAGTTAAGTCTTTGAGGGCTCAGGGCTTAGTGGGGACCTGGGGATTCAACCAATGATTTCAGTCGAGGGTTATTCCCTTTTTTTCTTTCTCCTCTCTTACATGTTTGCATGCTGCATCATATGCCGTGGGAACCACTGAAACTTCATACATGAAATTGAGAAATAAAATATTTGAAACTTGTCATTACTCTCATTCACTGGCCTTTTTTAACACAACACAATTTAGTGTTTTCACACAATGAGGCTTGTAGTAGGCCTCACAATGCAGTTTATGCAAATTATGTGCTGTACATGTACTGTTGTTGGTGGGGTGTGCCCCTTGCCAACTGTCCCTTGAGATCGATCGGGCCACTATACCTGCCCCAAACTGAACACATGGAATGGGTTGGCAAGTGACACAGGACAGTGTTAACAGGACAGTAGGCAAGTGGCTCAAGGTTGGAGAGGGACAGTAGAAAAGTGCAGGACAGAAGGCAAGTAGTATAGGACTGTAGGTAAGAACCAGGAAGAAGGAAAAAAACTGGCACTAGTCAATAAGGGACTGACATTTCCACTAACAGAACTCCCTAACGTGACCAATAGGTGGCAATACAACACAGTGCAAAATTTCAGTGGAGATTTTTTGTTTTCAGGTTTTTCTTAGAAGAAAATAAATTACAAAAACACTGTTGTGAAGTTAAAGATCCCATTCTGTTGCTCAGGTTAATTGACTAAACCAAGCACTTTCGACTTTTCAAAATCACTGTGAGGTGAAATGATATTGTATGCCATTCTAGGTAGTTGAATGGTGTTACTGCCTCAATTGCACTGCTAATTCAGTAATTCATCCTCTTGTGTCCATAGTGCCAACAAAAAGCCATGCCTTTTATGTAAATGATTAAACAGAATTAGGGACCACTGTATTCAGCTGTAGTGGTTACATAAAAAATAGACTAAAAATACTGATTCCTCATGTTCATGACATTTTGTTAATCACATCTAGTGTTGTGAATTGATGTTACCCTTTGATGGTACCATACATATTTCAATACATCAATTGGCTTGTGCCCTTAAAAAACAAATCAGTGAATACATCAAGGAACTCGCCAAAGGCTTTTCAGATTCCCCAACTAAATTTTCTAGCAGCTATTTGGTGACAAAACCAATAGGTTTAAAGTTTGAACAAATTGCCCACCCACCGCAACATAAACGCATGCCTTTTTTGTCTAAATTTAAATGTTGAATGCTCATCAGGACCAATATGCCTACATTTCAAACATGCTGATGGAATAAGATATTTCATTGTTTGAAGCATAATAAGGCTTGTACTTGACCTAAAGCCTATTAAAGGTGGTAAAGGGTGTTTTGGCTAACACAAAGATTCTAGCCTGGATTTCAAATCCCTTTTCCACACTATCCACACCTAAAACATCACACCATCAGGATCATACATACAGGCAATTCATGACAATAAGTAGGCTAGTAACCTGAATCTGTGATCGTATTGAATTTATGGGATGTAGAGACAGAAGAGATTCATTTGTTCTATGCTGTGCATAAAAAAAATCCTTTACAAAACCCAGACCACCCTGACCAACACTGATGTTCGTGACTGGGATGGGTGCCAATATCCCTATGGGTCATATATGCTGCGCATTTGAATGATTTCGCTAAAGAAAGGCAGGATGTATGTCCAAGTAAGACACTTGGCAAGTAGGTCTTCCAATAAAATATTTCTTTTTGTATGTGTGAACAGGTGCAAGGAGTTAATATGATTATGGAACACACGCAGCCACACACTTACATTCATTAATTTGAAACATACTCTACACTTGGGGCTTGAGGGGAAAGTGTGCCTCCCTAAAAGTCAACAGAGCTCTCAATGGTGTGCAAGGATTTGTTTTAAGTGTAAATGTCACACTTTACAGTAATATACTGCCCTCGGGATGACTGTAAATGCTGTGTGTGTGTGAGTGTGTATAGGCTGTCATAGAGAGTGTGGACCATGAAAGCTGAGTTGAAATGTCCCTGGAGATAGACTGTTGCAGGTTCAGTTCTTCTGAGCTCCAGAGGGTGCAATAGGCGAGTGGAGTGAACTGACCTGTTCCAGAATAAGAATGTTGTTAACAAAGGCCAGCTGTTCCAAAAAAGGGCTTCCAGAACGCAAGCCGAACCAGATGTGGAAGGGAAAACCTAACACTAAGCACACACCCATGCAAATCATCTGCATGCTCCATTTTTTCAGAGTAAATAACTTTCAGATAACAGATAGATAACAGATAACAGATAGAAATGATAATAGGGTTCAGTAGATTTACTACTAAATCTACACTGAGGTATGACTCAGCTCCTCTGAGAATGGGTCTTGGCTTTAATTCACAGAGATTCTTTTGTTAATAAACCATAATTTCACAGAAGACAGACTCTTGACAGAAAACTTTTGCTTAGACCAAAGCTGTGGATTAGGCCTATTGGCTTCTACACACAAGGGGGTTAAAGTAAAACAGTGTTGACATTCACCTAAAGAGAAAAAGGCAGTGGCTTACAATTCGCTAGCATCCAGCCACACTCCATACAAGACTTCACATTACCTGGACTGATACTGGCTTTATATGGCTGCAACAGAAACACTAGGACAAAGACTAAGTGTAACAACAACTCACATGGCTCAGGTGTACACGGCTGGCTGGTGCAGATCGCCATCTTCACAGCTCCCTGTCAGAAAGCAGGTAGGCATTAGGCAGGTGGTCTACCATTCAGGTAGGCCTACAGGGTGGGTAACACCAAGTCCTATCGGCCATCATCAGGTTAACATGAAAGAAACAAACAAAGCATTGTACCAGCTATTAATTTCCCCCCAGGATGTTACATTATAGGGATATCGAAAGCACAATCTCATTCTCTGCCTGTAGTCCCCAGAGGGGTGGCGGTCTTGGGGTTTTGAATAGGGCCGGTGCAGATTTGGCGCATTGCCCGGTCTAGGTCGCGTCGTATCGGTGTCTCCTATAATTGGGGGGTGGGTTGATGATAGGTGTGATTGATGTCTGGGCGAAGCAAAGTCAAGTTTAAGGTTTTTAAGGAGCGGGTGGGTGAGAGAAGCGGGTCGACGGGAGCGGGCCAGCGAGGGGCCATCCAAAGTTCAGCCAAACTCTCAGGTGACCTCCCTCCGTGGTGCTAGCAGGGTTGGTCTCGATAGTTATCAACACACTCAGGCATGATTTCCGAGTCACATGCAGGCTATGTTTGTAAGGGTGTGTGCGTGTGAATGTGAATGTGCGGTGCGTAACACAAAACCATGGCAACATGTTCAGTCTGCGCACTTACAAGGTGTCGTCTTGAGTGCACAAGACCCCTGTTAAGACGATGTTGTGTCACGCGCCATGTTATAAACTGAGAGGCCAAGCTGTTTTTTACGCAAACTGTCCGTCTGTTGTTGGTGTTATTGTAGCCTACCAACAATACCATTCGTCTGTCTGGGTTAAAATTCAGACCGTGACGACATCTCGGCAGACACAAGAAGTAGCATTTCTTGTCTCAGTGCTTGGTTAGCTAGGTGAAGAGCGAGACGCGGTGGAATAGCATATCACGGCCGCTGGTTTACAGCTATGCAGCTGCCGGCTACGGTTACACTGCAGTCTGACGGCAACGGAGACTCACCTTTCAGGTGCGCTCAGGTGTGACACTCGGGGCCAGTCAGTTCTATCTCCCCGAATCGGACAGGTGTCAGTACCCATAGCGACGACGGTGGAGGTGTGGAGGGGGTGATAGAGGTAGGGTCTGGATGGAGCAATGGCAGCCTGGAATCACACATCCCAATACGCGCGCGAGCACACACATACATAGACATACTCTATACTAGGCAGAGTAGGAGTGCGGTAGTGTTACTGTCTACAACCAGGGGAGATGGAGTATAACCTACCAAAATGAGCCAATTCTCCCCTCTGCCAATACGAAACAACAAAAAATACGCCTCTCATTGCAAAATCCCCCTACTATCTGTTCTATTTTCTGTTGTAAACATGTAATATGCCCCCACATCATTCTAAAGGAGAAAAAAGGAATGTGTAGGCTTACTCAGCCTCCTTTATTTTTATTATTTCGGATTTTTTTTTTAAATTTGTACTTCTCTCTGACTGAGGTCAGATGGTAGTTGTATTTTACAATTTTCTTCCACCTGCCCATGGGCTGCAGACGGGAATCAGCAAGTGGTTAATCATTTTATATGTGGCCCATGTATGAAACAAAACACAATCAATTAACTAAACTAGTTTAAGGTAATATATCAACTATCAAATGTTAAATAAACGTAATAACGTTCTTAACCGTTTTAGAAGACATTTAGCAAAGTTTCACAATGGCAATACTGGTGAAGGTGCTTCTGGGTATCATTTGCAAAACCACCAGACAAATGCAAGACAACAAGACAAATGACACTCAAAAAGACACTCAAAAGTTCACCTGGAATGGTTCATGGCATTTATTTAAACACAAAAATACTTTAAAAAACTAATTTCCAATCAATAAATACACCATTTCAAAAGAAAACTCAGGACACTGCCCAAGACCATATAGGCCAATTCAACTTTTTTATGGTCACAGACTGAATTACTAGAACATTAAAAGCAAACAAAACAGACATAAATAATGAACAGACAATGGCCGCCATCCAATTAAACGAAAGGTCAGGTTTCTCATGAAAGACAAATACAGTAAATCCCTTCAACGGCACAAGGAATGAAACTAATTATATCATTTGAAGAAACATGTAATGATAGAATTATGAACTTTGAAAATGTCTCACTGCTGCCTAAAGTTTGAATACATTTATTAACTTTTTATTTCATCATAAAAGTTACTGTGTCCATAATAAGTTTTTATAAACATACATACAGCAACATCTTTAAACTTCCACCAGGGCCTGCAGTTTTAACCGTTCACAATGAAAAATGTATCATCAGTCTCAATCCTCTGAGTTGCAGGCCACAAAGTGTAATGCAATATGAAGTTAAGTCATGCAATCATTATAAGGCAGCAATGTAATTTCATGCAATGCCACCTAATCTTAAACCATATTCAAGATTAATATGCAATGCTGTATAAAGCTAAAATCTACCGGTAGTAATGTATCTTCTGTTGCATATGGTGTGCATTTTGACATCTTGTGTTGAGGGAACCTTGTTCTGGAACCAGGCCTGGGCTACTTAGCAGGGGGCTCTGAGGTTCTGGTTTTGATTCTGGGTGGCACGCATTCGGAGTCGCCGCCTCTCCAGGGCCTCCTGCTTCTTGCGCTCGATCTCAGCCTCGGAGCACCTTGGGTGAGTGGGGTAAGGGACAGGAGCTGTGGAGGTCGGAGAAGAGAAATACATTGTGAGCATACCTCGCCGCTGTGTTTACACTCACTCACTCACACCACACATTGACATTGGTGTCTGTGTCTTGATTTAAAAAATATATCTTGACTTGAAAATCAGATGACGTCCCCCTGACTTAATGACCGGCTCATTCAGTTACGTTTTGACGGTAGAGAGCTTGAAGGGGTACACCGAGATTGAGCCAGTGTGTCGCTAAATAACAAAGTTATGACTAAATTAGTGTTGCAGTTCCAACCTTACCTTGTGTGGTTACTGTAAAGCAATTTGCACTGCTATTTGTTGGTTTCTTAAAACTGTATTGACTACTACTGCTGCTGGATGATTGGTTGTAGCCTGATGTGTCTCTGCCCATCCCTCCAAGCTGATTGGCAGTATTGGGTGGTCTCACAGAGTTCCTCTGGCCAACGCTGCCAAATGATGATTGGCCAGTTTGAGTATCAGAGCTCGTACCTCTCGTGTGATTGGCTGTGGTGGTGTGGTGGGAGGAACATCCAAAGGAAGAGGCCCCCGCACCTGCTGAAGCACTAAGTTGCTTCACAGTGTTCCTTTGATACTGAGCACTAGAACCCCCAGCGACTACGGACGCAGTCCTTTGGGTCGCTGGAGGCACACTATTAGCCAGTGAGCCATTTCCCGATGCACTGAAACCTGTTCTGCTAGCGGGTGGTATGGGTTGGGCAAAAGTAGCAGCTGGTCTATGACCAGGGGCTTTAGGTGCAACATTTCCTGCTGTGGTCACAGATGAAGTGATGGTCTTAGACTGGGTCCAACTAGATGTCTGGTTACTGGAGGACACTTGTTGTTGCTTTAACGTTGAAAAGGCACACAAAGGTGGCCCTTGAGTGCCCTCGTCCATGTCATTAAATGCTTCGCAGAGCAGATCGTCGTCGTCCACATCGTCTCCCCAGTCGGAGTCCAAAGCAAACAGAATGTCCAGGTCGTCATCCAGGATACCAGCCTCCCCATCAGGGACAGGGACATTACTTGTTGGTTTCTCCTGAGCAGTGCCTGCAGTTTTCACTTGTGGCTTCGTCCATGTAGTTGCTTGTGAAGTCTTTTGCTGAGCAACAGTGGCTGGTAAAGGTCTCTGTGGTGCTATGCATGGCTGTGCGACACAGCTAGCAAGCTTTGTCCTCGTCAGAGGCTGGGTCGCAGTCAGTGCTACTAGAGTAGTCGCCATTTTGCTGCTGGGAAGATCTGAGGAAGAGCAAGGTAAGGTGTTCCTGTTATTGCTGTTGTTGTTGCTAGGCAATTTACCTCCAACAAATAAAGTTCTGACTTGACTGGTGTTGATTCCTTTTCTCTGTGCCTGCCCACTTTTCACCTCAGTCTGAATCTGAGACAAACCAAAACCTCTGTTTCTGCCGTTGCCTCCATAATGGTGGTGCTGGTTTGAGGTGTTTGTGGGCCCACTGGTGCCAGACAAAACCCTCTGCTGCCCCACAACAGACTTTTGGGTGGAGCAATGTTTGGGCGGAGCAAAGAGGTCCGGGTGCTGAGTCATCTCCATGACCATAGAGTCATCCAGCAAACCATCATCCTCCCAGTCATCGTCAAAACCGCCACCACCACCACCTCCACCATCCACACGGCCAGTGGTGTGCAGTGCACTGGTAGAGACCACTGGCACATGGCTGCACATCCTCACGTCAGAGTTTCTGGAAGTTTCCGGGGCATTTACTGGGCAGTGAGAGGTGGTCACTGTAGCCTTTATGTTCTGGGAGATGCCAGAGAGAGGCTGACTGAGACCATTCTCCAGGCTCACTGTGGGCCCATCAAACAGCTCGTTCAGCAGCTTGTCGTCATCATCGTCCATATCCTGATCAAGCAACAGAACCCCGACAACGTTGGCCGGAGAAGGGTCCATCGCTGGGGATGGAGCCTGGTTTTCATCGCCGAAAAGGTCAAGGTCTTCCGCATCCTGGCCTGCAGGTTGAACAGGGCACCGGTTTTGGAGAGACACCTCATGTCTGGTCAGCTGGAAGTCAAATTGCCTGGCCAACTCCTTGAGATGGTCATGGGTGTCCTTCCTGTGGGAGAGATGCAGATAACATCACATGAAGCCTAGATTATCTAGAAGATATCAAGGCCAAGATAAAGGCTAATAATGGCACAATCAATTCATTCTAACTGTCCGCCCTCACAGAATCAAAGACTTAAATGCGCGTTCACACTAAGTTTGCGAGGGTTAGTGGCATCCCGCTATCAAAGTCTGAAGTGTATGAGGGCTCGGTTGCACCCTTTCAAGTCTTTCAATTTACTTTTTTGTAGTCAAAACTATCAGCCCATTCTATGTCTGCACTAAAAAAAAACCCAACCAGTTATGTAAGTAATATATGCTGTTGTAAACAGTATATAAACTGACGTGAGCTGTGAGATGATAACTCAATAGCTGATAGCTGTGTTCAAATAACTCAAATATCAAACAATCAGAAAAACAATTCTTGTAACATCTTGCCAGATGTCACCTACACCAGTTAACACACAAACTAGTCTAGACAGCAGCAAAAAACATGTTGAATTCACTCACTTTGTGACTCTGGTCTTTATTGTGGGTTGTGACTGCTCAGGAGTGCAAGGAATTCCACTGACTCCAATCCACTGGAGCATAGAATCTGATGAATCTACTGGTCTGAAGTTCTGGAACAAACACTCAACTTAAGACAGGAAGAATAGACTGGAATGCATGATGTGTAAAGAGTAAGAATACAAAACTACCTTGGGAGCTATCCGACTGACAAGATCATTCACGTCCGTTTTTCCAGTGTAAGCTTCTTTTCTCCGTCCTCTACCTCGTGTAACACCTCCATCTGGATTGTTTTTTTTTTTTTTTTCAAAACACAAAGAAAGTATAACGTTAACGTTAGAGAGGGTTACGCCGGTCAAGCAATTAAATCCAATCTATGTTGCCAAGTTTTTGTCAAACCTACCTTTTCGGACGGGGGACGGTGAACTCTGGTCCCATATGATATCGTGTTGATGTTCGGAATCATTGCATGGGGATTCCTTACCGATCAAACGGCCAAATTTGGTTCTCACAGGGCGGGTAGGTGTTTTAAACTCTGTTTCGTTTTTTAAAAGTACGCAGTATTATGGTAGGTTATGATGTCTGGACAGTCAGGCAAATAACCCGACACTTCACGTCATCCTAGGATAGCTAGGGTAGTGATATCTAGCCTAACGTTAGTTCTGTTGTGATCGCTAGCCTAACTAGCATACTCCGCTGTATTACGTTTGACGTTACCAAACAACAGAAGAATAACATAGCAAATCAGGTCATTCATAGAAGTAACTACTCTTATTTGTATGTATTTCTTTTACCTGGTTGTGTAATATCTGAGGTGTCCACCGTGCGTGGTGGTCGTGGTGGATGTGATGGAGGCTTGGGACTTCGCTTCAGTCTGTTTATTTTCGACTTGCTCTGTTCAAGCTTGTGTAATTCACTGTCGAGTCCATCATCCCAGGTTTTGTCGGTACATGTCCTTCGCCTGGGCATACTTACCCCAGGTAGTTACACATTATAAAGAGTTAACTGCGGTATTTTGTATATACTGAAATCCATCCCAACATGTCAAAACTCCGTGATCATCATTGCCAACATTCAAGAATTCCGCCAAGAATTTCCCATAGGCCTTTGCGAAATTTTCTGCCAAGTCGCCTTTTAGACCATCCAACATGCGCAATTACGACGCATTTACTAATACTGAAATATTCCGTGTCCAAATCAGTCATTTGCACTAATCTCAAAAGAATGTTCATAAATCTAAATTTGTGGTGTTATGTGTCTCTATTTTATGTCTCCATACATACAATTAAATAGAACAATAATAGATTTGATATTGTGTTGTGATTTACAAAATACTTCTTTACTTAAATAAATATTTTACAGTTCTTTTGTAAATAGATTGGGAAGTAGCCTAATGTAAAATAAACATATGGCCATGATCTGTACATTGAATTGATTTAAACAGATTTTAGGTCTTTATGTTTTTTTAAGTTGTCTTGATTGTCTTTTCATTGTCTGAAAGCAGAGATTGTCACATTAGAAAATATTCGGATATATTAGGCTACCCCTGCTTTTGAGATTAGGATGTTTAGTGTTGTCTGTCAGTAATCTATCAAACAAACAAATAAATATATAAATAGCCACGTCTATCCCATAGTTTCGGTCAACCAAGTTTCTCATGTGAGTACTTTGGCTGTAGATCAACTTTTTCCAGAGTGATGTTTGGTCCCTTGCAGTCTGCAGAGAGCTACATAAGGATACAAAGCAATAGAAGTTTCAAGGGTCATGACATTAACATTTATTCATTGCTCTCAAGCACAGTCCTTGAGCCAGAGGTCTGGTCATTATCATGGGCAGTAAAGCACATAGGGCCTATCGTGCCGCGGCGCACTGTGCATTCGGGACATGCGCATGGTGTCATTACTATTCTGTGCCAGCGCATCGTTCATTTTTTCAGGCAAAAAATCCAGTTGTCTAGATAGCAGATGACACTGCGCCGTCACGGGTGTGTCAGCGAAAAGAAGAGGTGTGGTCTGGCGCTAAGCGTGCCAGATGCTGTTATAAGGACGCAAAAATTAAATCCGCCAGTGACCAACAAAATCCTGGTCTGTCGTCAGTTGCGCATTGCTGAAAAGCTATTTTAGGGGCGCACAGCGCTTTGGGATATGAAAGCGTACACAATGCGCGCACACCCTACTTCTCTCATCAGCAGGAGCGCGCAGCAGGGTTTATACAAAAGTTTTTCATGTGGAGAAAAAAATTATGCAGTCCCTGGAAATATTAAATATAAATGTACATCATTTGCCAAAGGCGGAGGACACAACTGAGGATATTTCCTCCCATACTTCCTTGACCCGTGGAGGTTTGGGGGGATTCTTTCCATCCTCGAAGATAACCTGTCCACGCGCTTTTACCTCACGCACTAGCAGATCGGTCTCCTCCATCGAAAAACGCTCCTGTCTTCCGGGTAAATTCGCCATCGTAATAGCAACACACCATGGAAAATGCACCGCTGGCTTTTAAAGGGAATGAGAGTATAAATCCTGATTAGTTAATTGTATGTTACGCCCAAAACACACCCATGACTAATGAAGTACTTTAAGACCAACCCTTTTCATGCGCCTGGCGCAATGTTCGCTTTTCCCGCTGTCAAAATACCAAATTGTGTCGGGAACGCCCCCAAAGCAACTTGCGTGATAGACTTTAGACAATGCGCATATGATCGTGAAAATAGAGCCCATAGTGTTTTTGGAATGGTATAACCGCCCAAAATAAATGATAGCATTGTAAGCCTTTGGAGGGATATATTATGAATGAATAGAGTAAAAATTGTAACAAATAGACATTCCCCAGAACTTCCCCTGATTATTTACATCAAGGCAATGTTGTTGTTTTTTTTGTTTTTTTTGTATTGTAAATTTGAATCTGAAATACTGAGCCATTATCCACTGAAATATGTAATTTGCATATATTAGGCCATGGGCTACGACCTGAAGCAAACTTTTAGTGTGTGTTTAGCTGTGCTAAATATAAAATTGAATGATAAAATGGACAATGTACGTAAGTTGTTCTAGGGGAGAGTGGCCCTGAAAAATTGGTAGTTGACAAAATGTAAGTTGCTTTGGATAAAAGCATTTGCTGAATGCAATTCAGAAGAGGATCATGCATTGCTGTGGTGTGGAATAAGGTGTCACTTGTCTCTTTGCACATTAAATCACTTCTACAGGGTGTGGGCTTCTAGAAAATATATAGGTTAGGCTGTTTGACTTGTTTACCCTTACAGTACAGGCCAAAATATAGATAATTATTGCCTATATTTAAGTGTATGATGCCTCATTTACATATTTATGCATAATATTTTAGAGAACTTTTAAAAAAAATTGCCTTAATGTAAATAATCAGCGGAGGAAGTTTTGTGGGTTTAAATCTGTTTAAAATGTACCCTATTCACCCGTAATAAAACTTTCCATAGGCTTATAGCAGACATAACAGCTTGTTAAAACAAAAAAGGATGATTCTAAGGGCCTCACAGTGACAGTGGGAATAATTTCATATTATAATCAATGTTTGGTGAGCCCAAAGTCATTTTTCTGTCATAGGGCCCAACATTTTTAGCAATGCTCTTGTGTATCAGTAAACTCATATTTGGTCTTTGCCAAGAGAAAATACAGCCTCTGTTAGTCATTTAAATCAGGCTACAAATCTATTATTAGCCTGCCATGCCCTCCTCTGCACTTCCACTTGATTAGCATTTCCCTACAGTGCTGGTTGTCAAAGGAGGCATTTTAACCTGTCCAATCAGCAAACAGAGTGAGGCGTTATGAATGCAGAGCTAGAATGCTATCAGTCCAGGTAAGCTATCAGTCAAGGCCTGATCCAATCTTTTTAAACTTAAACACCAGCAAGCAAGCAAGTAAGCAATCGAATTTCTCTGTACAAAACGAAAGTGTAGAACGAGGGTCTGGTTTTATTACCAGGCTATTATTATGACAACTGAAGAATCTTTCACCACCGTCAGGTTTTGTTGTAGGCTACTCTGGCATTCTCTGCATTTTTTCTTTGTATAACTTGTATAACTTTGAGGCACTTTTGGCCTGGTGAAGTGTGGATGATATTATTTCTCCACAGATGTAGGTCCATGTATGGTGATTTCATCTTAACATGTGTGATCCACGAGAAAAGATTCATGAGCGTTTCCCCAAAAACATGTTCAAGTACATTAATTGTTGTGACTAGATGTTACTAGTGATTCAAATTATATAAGTCTCTCTCTGTCTAATGGTTTTCCTACTGGTGGTTGTTAGGTGGGATCCCAGGATCCCATATCACCTGGACCTTGGGACACATGTACCCATGTGATTATACCTTGTCTCAGCCTGATGGTCAACCTTGACGCCGCGTTCACACCCGATTAGCCTGTTCTCTATTGATTAGTGGTCAGCCGTTATCGGATCACAGTGCCATAGCGGACTAATGGCCTAAACACAGACATGACCAGGCAAATAAAGTCAAATCATTAACAGAGGACGAAATGGATCAAACAAGAACAAGGATTGATGTCAGGTTTCCAGATTCCAGATTTCCATATGTGTAGCTCCACACTCTGTATATCTCTCTAGGCCTTTTAGTAAGTCTGTGACCATTTTTACATGTTAACACACTGAAGCCAACTCAGGATGTCTGTGTGGTTCCCCAGGTACAAATCTCTTTGCACAATAATTGATTTAATTCACATGGATATGTTTATACTTACTTTGTGTCCCATGTACATACTTACTATGTGCCCAAGATAAGCACTGCTTCAAAGTTAAGACCTTATTAAATGCTTTATAAAATGTTGATCATCCATTGATATCTAATTCAGTTTCATAATTAAACTACAGACTTACAGAGAGGGTTCAATGATGTTTGCTAGTTAAAACTAGGTTGCACAGTGACACCCATACACAAACAGACACACACACACACACACACACACACACACCACAGGTAACAGTAACCCAGCCTTGGCCCTCTTTGTCGTCTGTCTGCCATTCAATCCACATACTTCCTCAGTTTCGAAGTTGGACCAGACTAATTCATCTTTTAACCTTTGAGCACTAAGTACACAGATCAGTGGCTCAGATACACTGGGTGTGTATTACCTCTTACACAGGTGAGCTATCTAAAGAGTAAGGTTAAGTTGTTTTATTTTTGTAATGGTTTTGTCAAGGTGTGAGATTTACGCCCTGGGTGCTGGGTGGGATAAGGGGTTCAAAGGGGGGGAAACTGCTGTTGTTTCTTGCTGGCCTATTTCTCGATTGCAACTCCTAAGAGATAAACTTCTTTTAGACTCAGCTTGGATTCTCTTGTTCTTTATTTTTCCTAATGATGTGAAAGTCCAAATGAGATCTCAATTATCATTATCAGAGAGTCAGAGAGAACAGCAAAAAAAAAAAAAAATTCTGCTACATCTCATAGTCGCCCTGCAGGTGGCGTCGTAGTCATAGTGTTTGAGATGAAGTTGCAGCCACAAGTGTGTAGAGCGTGCGTCTCAGCTGGTGTCACCTTTTGGCGGGCTTACTGACTGCGGGAGCACATAAATTGTATGTTAAGCCAACGTAAACACTACATAAAACACTGTGTTCCATATGTTTGCGAGTTCATTATTTTCCTCCCAATACCACGCTCACAGCAAATATAAGTGAGCCATGGAAAGTTTAGTGACACGTTCTTTGGAAAATTGAATTAAGTCTGTCGTACTGTAGGCCTACAGCCTCACCTTTTATCTTTTTTCATTAGCCCACGTGGGTTTTGTAGGATAGCCTATATCAGAAAGCGAAATTCAGCACACAATTTTCTGCGGTCAGACAATCTCTCACCAGATGTGAGTGTATTCAGACAATCTCCGCTATTCTGGTCACACTTTTTTCCCCAAAGGTGGCTATTCTTAAAATAGGTAATGGATAATTGTTATAGCCCAGGGCAGTTGTATTTCTAATGTTTTTACATAATGAACAGTGATGGAAAATTATAAAAGTGTTGGACTACTAAACTACTAAATTAATCTATTATTGGTAGGGTTGTATTTTGTTCTGTTTTGTGTGAATTAATTAGATGCATATTTAAAGTTGATACATTTCACATAACATTTCATACAGTAATAACAACAGAGCAGTATTTTGTGGTTACTACGACTTAAGTGCACAAATTATCCAGTCACTGGAGACTGGAGAGAAATGCCTAGAAGCTGTTAGATAGTGTACCAAATGGCATAGAAGTTCCTCCCTAGAAGAAATGTTAAATTTTACATCTGCATAATTTTTGCTTGTCTTTTAATAATAACAAGTCAAGTTTTCAACATTACATGCTCAGTTGCAGAAGTGACCATAGTTAGGTTAAAACAGTTTATTCTCAAACGTGAGGCAGACGTATAAAGTTTTCAGTTGTATGAAAATCACACACAGACATCAGTTTAACACACACTTTAAGACATTCAAACACACGGCTGCACAAACTCACACACACAGATATGCAGTATACACACACACACACGTGTGCACGCACACGCACATACACACACACACAAACAAACTAAAACACACATACGGGCATGCATGCACACACACACACACACACAGTGTGGATAAACACGTCATATCCTCGACAACAAATATATATCAGAGCACACCACACGAATACCAGCGCATTTACCCCTGTACACCCCCAGCCCAAGTCCAAATATTTCACAGCAGTATTCATCATATGATTGTCCAAGTCCACCCCAGTCAAGTCAGACTGAAAAAAAAATGAAAACAAAACAAAAAGCCACAAAATGAAACATACAGTGCAGGCCTCCATGGCAACCCCGTTTATGACAACACCTCAGTTCAGCCTGCCCCACAATGTTGACATTTAGCAGGAGCCACTTTGGGGAAGTTAACCATCTTCCTTGTCCAAACCCGCACTGTATTGTGGGTATTCTTGAAATTCATTGCTGCTGGTCAAATCAACCTCAACTGTCAGCAGGTTATTATCTTCCTGTTCCTTTGCAGTTGTGGCTCATCCATTGTTTTGGTTTTGTTGGTTTGTTGCTGTTTTTTTTTGGGGAGGGGAGTTTGGTTTGGTTTGTGGTTTCAGTTTGGTATCCAAGGCAACCGCTGTGGCTTTTCCTGATTTCAGGGGGTCTTTATAACAGTGTTGAGGCACCTGAGTTCAAAAAAGGTCAAATGGGAAGGTTACTAAGGAGAACACTGGGTTCTGGAGGGAGAAGAGGGTCTGAGGGAGGCGGGTGGGGTGGGGGTTGGGAGGGCAAAGGCTTTTCAGGTAGACTTCTTCAAACGACCCACACCCACCAACAGGTAGCCAGGAGAGGTGAATGGTGTGATCTGGGTGTCACTACGGCAACGTTCATAAGAGTGCGTCTTAGGCGTAGAAAGGAGAGAAGACTCATGGGAATTCAGCAGAAGGCTCCATTTTGGGGTGGGGTGGGTTTGGTGGGGTGAGGTGTGTGTGGGTGGGTGGTTGTGGAGGGGGTGGGGGGGCGGGGGTTAGTGTCACACCTGCACCTTCAGAGCATACCTGTGCATGACACCATTACTGGAGAATGGACGTCCACACTCCTCCCTGAGGAGAGAGAGAGAAAGCATTTCAGTAATTGAGTAATTCAGTAAAAAAAATATTTTTTGACACCACCATGTCTGGCAAATGTGAAGGAAATAAGCAACATATAAGACACAAAAAATAAACATCTAGGTCATTTCTCTGAAGGCAAACAAACTCCAAAGAATTTATTTTCAACACACACACACACACACACACACACACTAGTTCTAACCATGCCTGCCACTCGTGTTAACCCTCCCAGTTAGCTGTGAACTCTGGCCCAGCGGCCTATACTCTCGCCAGGGGAGCACATTAGCATGACAGCCTCTCTCTCTCTCTGTCTCTCTCCCTCTCCCCCCTCACTCTCTTTCTCTCTCCTTCCCTCTCAGAGGCCGTCCACACGGCAACGTTTTTCTGTTAAAACTGAGAAGTTTCTATGCGTTTTGGCCTTGCGTCCACACGGCGCCGGCGTTTTGGGTGACCTAAAACTACGTTTTTTGAAAACGGGTTCCAGAATGGAAAAATCTGAAAACGCAGCCGTTTCGTTGCTGTGTGGACAAGCAAAACACAGCTTTTTGAAAACTATGACGTCGCCAATCTGTCACCGTCACGTGACCAGAAGAGCAGTGAAGACCCCGGCACACAACAATTAGTAAAAACAACAATGGAGGACAATGGAGTTGTGTTTGTGCTCTACACGCATGCTCTCTCTGGTGTTGGTGTGTCCAGTGGCTCTGGGTGTATCTGTTTACAGCGCCACATATAGATGTGGAATATGTATTACATCGTTTTCACTCAGTGTTCCGCTGTCGTGAGGACGCAGATATTTTTCGCTCCGGCTCGTGTGTGGACACAGATTTTTTTCAACCCGCAAAAAAAAAATACGGGAACGTTGTCGTGTGGACAGGGCTTCATTCTTTCTCTCCCTCTCTCCGTACATGGGGGCCTCCCAGTGCCTGACGCCTCCAGGACCTGCCGTCTGACCCAGCTAAAGCTAACTCAACCTACCCCAGCTCTCTGTCTCTTTTAAATGCACTCCCAGGCCCACGCTATCCTGTTACTTCTCCAGGGCGCCTTTCAAGAATATTTATACACTGGCCCTGGAGATGAAAAGGAGAGACTCAGGATGGAGTGATCTCTTCTGTTTATACGTCCTTATAGGCAACGTTTGGACACTTGGTTCATCCCTCTCTCTTTCTCTCTCTCTCTCTCTGTCTCTCTCACTCTGTCTGTTATAAAGAAACACTCACACAGAGAGAGACAGGTGTGATTGTTTCACTCACACTTGTTCTATCTCTCTCTTTCTCTCTTTTATATAAACACAGACATAACATGCATAGAGACTAGCACGTACTTTGTGAACTCGCTCTGTTTCTGTCTCACGTGTAAACATGCAGACACACACTGTCAGTCTCATTCACATACAAACACAGTACAATTCTCTCCGTACAGAAGGAGCAAGGCTCATGTGTAGTATGTGTGAAACACACACACACACACACACACACACACACACACACACACACACACAGCTTTTTCCACTGTGCTTCTCCCTTCGTCTCACACACACACACACAGAGGGACAGAAGAGGTTAGCGGAGACTTTTCTGAGTAGGATAATTGGAGGAGTGTCCCCTTTGTTAGAGTGCAACCCCTGGTGGTGCTGGACCTCAGGGTAATTAGGGAAAGACCCTCCACTCCTCCGCACTAGGCACTGAGGATACACACACATATATTCACACACATGCACAGACACACACACACACACGCATAGACACACACACGCACACACACACACAGACACACACACACACACACACACACATGCACAGACGCACACACACACACTCACACACACACACACACACACTCACACACACACACACACTCACTCACACACACACACACACACACACACACTGGGTCATTAGGGAAAACTCCTCCCCTCCAAACTGGGCACTGAGGACTGATGAGAAACAGAGGGATGATGGAGGAGAGAAACAACAGAAGGAAAAAGAAAGACAGAAGGGACAGGAGAAAATGAAAGACAGAAAGGACAAAAGAAAGAGGAAAAGGAAGCAACAAACAATAAACAGATGCTAAAAGATACTACCTAGACAAACCTAGACAAATACTTTTGAAAAAATTTAATATTTTAAATTCAAACGAGAAGAAAGACAGACTGGAAGAAAACACCAGTGAAATATGTATAGAAATGCTTCTTTCTCTGTCTTTAACTCTCCTCCTCTCTCTCTGTATTTTATACACACGCACACACAAACACACACACACACACACACACACTTCAACTTCTCTACTTGGCCGAGCACAGCGCAGGCAAAGATGACAGGCGTATTCTTTTCCCTGAGGTTCCTAATCTGCGTAATCTGTGTTAATCCCAGAGGGTAGGGTGGAAAGTGTTACTCTACTTCTAAGGGCCTTTTAATTGGCTTTAGGGTCGCAGCTAATCTCAAAAGGACTTTGTCGCGGCAAAAAAAAGAAAAACACACAAGTTTGTTCCTGAAAAGCCTTAGGGGATTTGTCACAGGAGTGGTGATTTGCTTGAGTGCACACACACACACACACATACTCACACACACATGCACACACACAAACTGATCCACACAGATGAACACACTGTCAAGAATCTGCCTAAGGCCACTCAACCAGATAATCAGATGACAAAAGAGTCACAGTCATGTCTGCCTGTTTTTTTGAAAAGCTGGAGTACTTACAACACAAGGGCCCTTGAAGAGACGGTCTATATTATCACTAAGCTGTCACTTCTATAAGGAGAAAATGACAGTATGTACACACACACACACACGCACACAGCAGAGACTTCTGTCCAACTTCTTTTTAATGCAACTCAAGGTGACATGCAGTTTGGCACAATATAAATGTTTATGACAGGCTCTTTCTACTCTTACTCTTACTCTGCTCTACTCTCCCTTGAAAGTTTAAATCAGACATTTTTTTACACACACACACGTCACCCATACACACGTACACACACATGCGTGCGCATGCACACGCACACATACACACGTCACAAACACACACACACACCAACTTCGAGTTCATTATGAGAAAATCGTCACACACACACACACATACACACATGTACGAATGATGTATGAAATGAGTTGTGAAACAAAACTTAGTTATATTTACCTATAATACTTATATTTACCTTTATATATTTATAGTCGTTAACTTAAGAACTCTGTATCTATCCTGGTCTGTTGTTGTGGTGACAGCATAGAACACGGAGAGCATTCCGTATCTGTGGTCCAGTGCTGGTCTGTTGCCCTGGTAACCCCCCTCTCCTCCACTGGCGGCTCGGCTACTCACCCTCAGTTGAGCGCAGTGACTGGAGTCTCCCAGTAGACGTTGCTTACATGTAATGCCACTGGCCTTCCATCCCCATGCCAACGCCCATTCCACCCAGAGCACCTGCCAACAAAAACACCCACACACACACAATTTTTGGTTATATAAATAATTTTGATATCACAAACACAAACAATTAATATTAACAGTTAATTGTCACTGATGAGCATTGAGGACTATGTGAGGCAAGAAATGAATAATGCAAATGAAAGATATAACACATACTGTAGCTTCAGTGTTTTTTTTTTTTTTTTTGGTTGCCATAAGGAACTGAACAGGAAGTGGGCGGCAACTTACCAGGTGGGCGGATCCCCATGTGAGGCTGTCCGTCCATCACAAAGCCTCCCATTGGTGGACCCTCAGGCACATAGGGCCCTCCCTGACCTACTGTGATTAAAAGGTAAATAAATGTAGCTAAGTGTAAATACAGGAAATCCTGCAAATGAACAGTCATGCAGACCAGAGAAAAGTGAAGGTAATGGGGTATTCAGCAGACACTTTATATCCAGAGTGGCTTACAGATCAAAGACACAACCAGGTCAGGCAAAAGGAGACTGATTGAACACCAGCGTCAATAAATCACTAAGATGCACACACACACACACACACACACACACACACACACACACACACACACACACAAGGAGTCTTTCTCCCTGTTCATGGGCAGTTGTTTAATTTGTGTGTAACAGCTGGGTCAAGCTCCATAGTAAAGTAACCATAGTAACCAAGTGGTCATTATCCAGGAGTGATGTAAGTGTTCTTGGAAAGAAAGTCAATTGAATGAAAAAAAGAGAAAAACATACAAAAGTAATGTTTAAAAAGATATTCAGTATTTATGCCAGTTTATAAATGAAAAAGTAATGGAAAAAAGGCAGACATCCTAAACCATCTCTGCGCTATCATCACAACTGAAAACAACTGTTTTTTTCACAGCATCATTAGCTAAGAAAGAGAGAGAGAGAGAGAGAGAGTCTTGCTCTGTCCCCCGCATCCCATAAACCCTAAACCCCTTTGAGTTGGACTCTGGGGACTGACACTGTTTTTGGTTTACTCCAGTCAGCAGTCGTGCAACAGTTCAACACCCCCCCTCCGCCCCCCTTCCAAAAAAAGAGAGAAAAAAGAAAACAGAAAAAAAGAAAACGGCTTTGAACTTAAACACAGTTCCCTCCGCTGCCATCGCCGCCTCCTTGCGCCTCCTCTCCACTCGTGACCCCTGCACCCCAGCACAGATCATAAATTTTACAGCAGCACCGAAAACAGGCCCACAGGCCAGCCGACCAGACATCCCTCTACACATACAAGATGAAGGGAGACAGAGAGAGCGAGAGAGGGTGAGAGAGAGAGAGAAAGAAAGAAACAACAACATGAATGATGACACTCAGATGAGGAGACAGTGTGTGTAAATACACATCTAAATCGAGCTATTGGCAATAACTGAGCTAATGATTTAACTGGAGCGTCCAAGTAATCTGAGTATACATTCATGGGAAGAAAATGTAATTATCGGCGTATGACTCCGCAACAGTAGGTGGCAATATACTCCCGTTTGGGTTTCTACCACCCTAGTTGTGGCCAATTCTTTTACTGTCTACGGCTAATCCAAAAATGCTAAACCACAAACTTCCAATGTAAGTTTAAAGACTATGGCGATATTTGATGGGAATATGAGCGAGGAGATGGTCAACGCTGCAGCACTGGAGGTACATTTCGTACACACTTTACTTTTCATTGTTTTGCACGTGAGACACGCTGTGCATGTACACAAGCCAGCAGTTGTTGCCAGCAACTGTTTTTTGTTCCCAGAGCCCGTTTACCGACCTCGCTATTGCTTTGTCATTCGAAGTGGGTGTGTCCAATCTTAGCAGCTGCCTAACTACCTGCCTGCAAGAGAAATATGATTCCAAACGGCTGCCTTGGCTCGAGTATGAGTAGGCCGGTTCGGTTCGATTTCAGCCAGACTAATGTTAGCCGGACAAAGGAAAAATTGTATTTTCTCTTGGTGCATGTAAACGTACTGACTGTGAAAGGTTCTATGGGAGTGGAATGGAAAGGGATATTGAGAGAGTTAGCATTTATAGAGAGAGGGAGAGAGAAAGAGAGAAACGGAAGAATAGACACTGGATGGGGAGATGAGGAATTTGCTGGGACCTTGAGACTAGTAGTTGAGCCCTGATCATTTCTTTTGTACACAACTGCAAATGTTACAAATGAGGGAATGAATCAGTGGTGAACGAACAAGAATAAACAAATGACTAGATCGTGGCAAGATAAGGCCTGATATCTGGGCTTGATTGATAAACCTTTCCGTAAGTGTCAGTCTCTGTGTTTATCTGTGTGCCTTGATTAATGAGACTGTGTGTGTGTGTGTGTGTGTGTGTGTGTGTGTGTGTGTGTGTGTGCGTGCATGCGTGTATGCGTGTATGTTTGTGTGCTTCATTCATCAACCTACTTGCTCGATTTGACTGGTCAATCATGGGCTGGACTATTCTCCTCCGCGCATTAATGAACCTGTGCAAGAGAAATAGTCCAACAGAAAGAACAGATGGACAGAGAGAGGGGGGTGTTAATACAATACACACACAACACAACCTATCTCACCTCAAAAAACTGGAAGTTCTACATCCTCAACGACATCATCAACAACAACAAACATCAAAATAAGAATATATAAATTTTAGCTTCTTCTGGCCCATCAGCCCCTTTTGTCTCCTCTCCCCTTAACAGACATCCAGACATCTCTCTCCCTCTCCCCATCTTTCCATCCCTCTGTGTATGTGTGTGTGTGTGTGCCAGATGCCTTTGGGCCTATTGGACTCCCATGACTGGCTGACTGGCTGAGCACAGATACAGGAGACAGTGGTGCGGGCTCAAAGGCCAGTTGTTGTGTAAACTCACTACATGCAGTGTCAGGGGGAAGGCCGCGTCATGCACAATGAGCCGAGTGTCTGCGTCTACCTCTTTGAAGTGTCACAGCCGCTTTGGAACGTTTCAAGTCCATCTATTTGATGAGGAAGGCTATACTAGGAAATCTGTCCTTAGTGGAGCCAGGAAAATTTAAAGTGTCTGTGTGTGTGGGGGGGGGGGGGAATGAGCATTTCCTCATGTTTGTAGATGGATTGGCATATTTTGAATGGCGGTAAGCTTACATCTCTATGTGTACATATGTATGTATGTAGTCATACAACACTTTGCACAAAGACCTTTTTTGCGATTTCTGTCCTTAATCCTGTGCAATCTTGTGCACAACCTTTCACCTTTTGACCCCATGACCTTTGAACTCCCTGCCTTTAGCTTGACCTCCACTCACACCCCCCCCCCCCCCATCAACCCTAGGCCAGGCATCTCTGGTGAGGATCAGTCTAAAGAGTACTGGGGACCCCTGCCAACCCCTGCGGGGGGAGCTGCCAGAGCGCCCGGTCCGCCACATGATTTATGTCCCCCGTCTCTCTCACCCGTGGGCCCTAAGGTTCCATTTCATCTTTTCTCTCTATCTCTCTCTCTGTGTGTGTGTGTGTGTGAAAGACAGACTATGAAGAAAAATACACACACGCACACACACACACTTGTCCGTATGGTTGCTCAAAGGTTTCTAACACACTCACATAAAATTGAAAAGCAGACACAAACATTTACTCACATGCACCAGACATTTCTACAAACACATATGCAAATATATACACACACACACACACACACACATACTTATGTCCATACATAAACACACCTCACAGACACGTGCAGGTAGATAAAAGCTAAAACACAGAGAAAAAGGAAAAATAATTACTGAATTGTTATTATTATTTTATTGGAAGTCTTAGGACAGGGTCCTCTTCTCAGGGTCTGTCTCTAAGGAGCGAGGCATTTGTGGTGTGTGTGTGTGTGTGTGTGTGTGTGTGTGTATGTATGTATGTGTAAGGGAGGAAGGGGAGGGATGGTGGGGTGAAAAAACCATTGACCCTCTCCTGACCCCTTCACACCATGGGGCTGCGTTTTACGACCTCTATTCTCCTCTCTCCCCCTCCCCCTTCTCTCCTCTACCTCTCCTCCTACTGTCCTCTTTCTCCTGTCTTCTCTTACTCCCCCATTCTCTCCTTCTCCTTTCCAGCCCTCTCTTTATCTCTCCATTTGCCTCTCACTCCAAAGACCGACCCTTAACAAAGAGACCGTTTCAAAACAAAATGCTAAAAACAAAAACAATCCCTGAACATTCTATTATGTTCCCAAACTAATTCCACTATGTTTATATCACATCAAACAGCCGTTTGGAACATTAAAATGGAAACCCTGTAGCAACAGCTATGACGCTTATAATCAAACTCTCTTGCAATGGTTTATAGCCAGCTTATTAGACGGATTAGATGGTTTGATATTTTCATATTTTCTTCGATACTTTACTTTCATTTAGACTTATTATCAAATGTGTTTATAAGGTTGCAAATGCATTTCACTTGCACGGATTTCATTTATTTATGCTATTTTGATTAACAGCTATGTATTTTCAGCAGGTTTATAGGTTCGCTGTGACTTTGAATGTCTTGACATCCATCTGGCATATATTGCACTTACATAAAAACACATAAAAATACTTAATCGCCAACAAACACTCCTAAGCAGGTTCAGCACATCAACATTCGTCTTCAAACATGGGAAGGATATGGCCAATGTAATGCAATGCAAAGCAATGCAAACTCTATTCTACTCTCTATAGTGTAGAACCAAAACTAGAAGCAAACAGAGTCAAGGCTACAACAGCTACAACACACACACACACACACACACACACTCACACACACCACCCACAGCTATGCCAGCTAATTGGCCGAGTGCTTGGAGAAATCCATAATGCAGGGACATGTATGTTTCTGCGAGATGGCATTACATTAAAATGTCAGGAGCCCCAGCAGTAAAATTCAGACTGTGACTTATGGCCGAGAGACTCACTGTGTTTACCTCAGGAATGATTCCTCAGAGAATTTGGAGGACAGAGTGTGCAGACACACACACACAAAACACACACACACAGACACACACGGACTTACACTTACTCTCTCTCACACACAGCCATATACACAGACCCACATACTCACTCACTCACTCACACTCACTTACTCACACACACATACACACGGACACACAAACACATAGACACACACACTCACTCACACTTCACTGTCTGGGGCAAGGCAGTCATAAAATGGCCTCTCAACCCCACCCTAACTCTACTTGGTGTCAATCTCAGGTCATTCTAATCCCCACCCCCAACACACACATGCAAACACACACACACAGCACCTCCTACGTCTGTAGGTGTTTAAATAAACCAGGCCAGCTGTTTGCCGTGAAAATTCCATTTACACTGACAATCCTCCACTCACTCCGTCCCCTCCTCTCCTTCCCACTTTTCCTCTCCCCTCCTCTCTGTTCTACCCGTTTAGCCTCTTCTCTCTTCTCCTCTCTGTTCTACCCGTTTAGCCTCTTCTCTCTTCTCCTCTCTGTTCTACCCCTTTATCCTCTCCTCTCCTCTTGTTTTGTCTTTTCTTTTCTTTTCTCCTCTCCTCCCCACTCTTTTTTCTTTTCTTTTATTTTCTCATCTCCTCTCTGTTCTACCCCTTTATCATCTCCTCTCCTCCTGTTTTGTCTTTTTTTTTTCCTCTCCTCTCACCTGTCTCCCACAGTTCCTGCATGGCCTGCATCGTCTTTTTGCATGCAAGCGCACATCTAGGTGTGTGTGTGTGTGTGTTTTTCAGCATTACTGTATAGGTTCAAATGCAATCATAAATGTATGCAATGTGTGTATGTGTGTGTATGTGTGTGTGTGCATCTGTGTGTGTTTGTGTATGTGTGTGTGCATCTGTGTGTGTGTGTGTGCATGTGTGTGTGTGTATGTGTGTGTGTGCATCTGTGTGTGTGTGCATCTGCGTGTATGTATGTGTGTGTGTGCATATCTATCCATTTGATTAATTATATTATGAATTAAAATCTCTGCTGTAAGACCAGTGAAACTCAACCCTTTTAAAAAAACAGATGCACCCCCACCACAAGCAGGTGCACTGTTTATAAAACCACCCTGTCCTATCCATGTGTATGTGTGTGTGAGAGTGTCAGAGTGTGTGCGTATATGTGTGTACATCTCCACTTAAACCAGGCTACCGAGCCATTCGGTTCCCTCACCACAGACTCCCGAAAAGGCCTCTTGAGTCCACTGAACCAGACAGCTGCGCCACACACACACACACACACACAGTGCATCAGCGATCATCAACTCATGCCAATTATACTGCGTGTGTGTGCAAAAGTATTCAGTGAATCTGATTTATGTATGATGTATCAGTGGATCTGATTTGTACATGAACTTAACTAAGCCCTGTTTACACGTTTTTTAACAGATATTTATTTTCCCATTTAGACCATAAATGGAGTTTTAGACACCTCAAACGAATATTTTTTAAAATCACCCTCCAAAGTGGAGATTTTTCAAAACGTTGGTTGCTGTGGATTCTGCTGGATATGTCAGTATCAGTTTCTTTTTTAAAATTGCTTTTACAAAAATATCTATCTAAATACGTGTAAACATGCCATAAGAGATGGTGAATATATCCTACAATGGCTTGTTAGTGCGTTTGCAAAGATGACTCACTCCGTAGGAATAGTTGGGTGGGATGAGGGACTTTGAACTGACCGTGTGTGTGTGTGTGTGTGTGTGTGTGTACATGTTCTTTAACCACATATAATCTGATCATCCCAAAAGAGCCTCACCTCTTTTCCTCTCTCTTCCACTGACATGACTGCATACATTATTACCAAAGCATTTAGTTGGAGTAGTTAACTCCAAACAGTCAACACAATCAATATCATGAGCAGAATTAAAAAAACAAACAGCCTTCTTTCTTTCTTTGTGAGGCCGTCCACACGCCAACATTTTTCTGCAAAATGCAGTTTTTTGAAAACTATGACGTCGCCAATCCGTCACTGTCACGTGACCAGAAGAGCAGTGAAGACCCTGGCACACAACAAGCGGTAAAAACAACAATGGAGGACAATGGAGTTGTGTTTGTGCTCTACGCGCATGCTCTCTCTGGTGTTGGTGTGTCCAGTGGCTCTGGGTGTATCTGTTTACAGCGCCACATATAGATGTGGAATATGTATTACATCGTTTTCACTCAGTGTTCCGTTGTCGTGAGGACGCAGATATTTTTCGCTTCAGCTCATGTGTAGACACAGATTTTTTTCAACCCGCAAAAAAAAAAAATTGGGACCGTAGTCGTATGGATGGGGCCTCTGTCTCTCTCTGTCTCTCTCTCACACACACACACACACATTCTGTGTGTGTCTTCTCGTCCCTGCTTTGGTCATAAATATGTCAAAAACAGAGCAATAAACACCAAAATAAGCCTTGGCAAGAGCTGGGCTATGAGACCTGGAGACTTGGAAGCAACACATGCACAGTGAAGGCTGTATATGTAGTCAGGCACACACACACACACACACACACTCTCTCTCTCTCTCTCTCTCACACACACACACAAGCACATACAACATACTGTCACAAAAACACACACACTCTTTCTCACTCTCCCCCATGCACACACACACACACACACACACAAGTGCTGTCTCTGTCTCACACATACAAGCATTCTCTCTCTTTCTTACACACACACACACACACATGCGTGCACACACACACACACACACATAACACATCTCCCCCATGCACACATACAAGTGCACTCTCTCTGTCTCACACACACACACACTCTCTTTCACAATGCTTCATGAGAAAGTGGTCTACTGTATGTAAACACGCCAGCTTCAGAAGCAGCAGAGACCCTATGGGCCGAACTAGAGTTAGATGGTGGCAGCCGCCTCTCTAAGAAAACCAGACCTCCACACACCATCACAGACAACAGAGGAACACCAGTGTATCATCTCTCTCTCTCTCTCTCTTTCTTTCCCTTTCTTGCGTGCCTTCCAGAATCTCTCTCTCTCCCTTTGAGGAGCTATCTTGCTGGTAAACACTTATGTTAGAACACACACACACACACACACACAGAAAACTCACCAGTTGTTTACTTGGAGGATTGTCAGCCCTGTATCTTGTGCCAATTGCTTCTTCTGTTCCTCAGATGGATATGGGTGCTGGTGAGGGACAAAAACATGACAAAGGTAAATATAAAAACTGTACTGTACACAAACATGGTAAACACACCAAAGCATAACAAAGGTCATCTATCATCTAACTAACTATTATTTACTAGTCCTATCAATGCACACTACAAAGAACTACAACTCCTATGAGACTACAAAAGAACTACAAGTCCCAGGAGACTGGTCAAGTTCGTATTTAGTGTCTCATGCCACTGACGACCACCAGCCAATTATCTATCTAAAGTTAGGTGCGGATGTTTCCTAAGATTCACAGTTGAACATTAACGGAAAGCCAATTATGTGGTTGCTTAATTAAACCTCTCGACAGACAAACACACACATACAGACATACACACACACACACACACACTTCCCCAACCACTCAGGAATCCTCTAGTCCTGTCTCCCAGCAACCAGCCCTAGAGGAGCAGATATGAGGAGATGTTTGTGTTTGGGAGCTGTGTCTGGGAGCGCGCACACACACACACACACACACACTGGGAGCTGTATCTGGAAGCACACAAACACACACACACACAAGGAGCTGGATCTGGGATCTTTCAAAAACAACCAAAAACAAACACTAATCAATAGCCTCTGTATGGTCACCTGGGTGATTGTGATGGTGGATTACTTTCCCTGTGTGTGTGTGTTTTTGTGTGTATTTGTGGGTAAAGATATCCTAGGGACTCAACCCATTTGAGAAGCCTAATTTATTACAGGTAAACAGAGGAATCAAGTCACTGTGTAGGCTATTTATGTTGTTTGAATGTGTGTATGTGTCCGTTTGTGTGTGTGTGTGTGTGTGTCCTGATTTATAGATAAACATCTGAATCAAGTTACTGTGTCGGCTATCTATTTTGTAAATACTATGAATTCACTGGGGTGGTGTGACCGTTTGCATGTGTGATTGTCTGAAGTAGGTTAAAGGGTTCAGGGACCCCAATGTGCTGATGGCTGACTACAGAAACATCAGATGACTTGTTGGTAATCCAATTACAAAATCGACAGAACATATTTTTAAAACATTTCAGAAAGCAACACATACAAAACCAAGTTCTCCAAGACTCCATTATTACATCATGAAATGGAACTGTCTGCAACATTCTAGTCATATGCTTGTGATTGCGAGAGAGAGAAAAAAAGCAGTTCGGAGAACAGTGGGTTTGAGTCTGTGTCCCCCTGAAGCCGAGGCGGAGAACAGCCATGGCTAATCATAGTGACACCCAGAACAGCCTAACAACTCCGTCGCCACAGCCTCCTTCTCCTCCTCTTTCCCTGTTGCCCATTCATAGCTACTGTCTGGGCATCTCAGAAATGATGCCTTGTTGTATGGCCACATCAGCTCTATTCCCTAAATTAACTTGCTCAGCACTTTCATCTTTCAGCATGCCAAGCCTGGACCAGACTAATCAGCAGGGTTGCTGTATTTCAACAGACACCTGACAGACTACTACTATTACTACTACTACTACTACTGCTACTACTACTACTACTGCTACTACTGCTACTACTGCTACTACTGTTACTACTACTACTGCTGCTACTACTACTACTACTGTTACTACTACTACTGCTGCTACTACTACTACTACTACTGATACTACTGTTACTACTCCTACTGCTGCTACTACTACTACTGTTACTACTACTACTGCTGCTATTACTACTACTACTACTGCTACTACTGTTACTACTACTACTGCTGCTACTACTACTACTACTACTACCACCACTGCTGCCATTGCTACCACCACCACCGCTACCACTGCTGCTGCTACCACCACCTGCTGCCACTGCTACCACTGTTACTACCACCACTGCTGCCACTACTGCTGCTGCTACCACTGCCACTGCTAGCTACTACTACTACTACTGCTACTACTAGTACTACTACTACTACTACTACTACTAGTAGTACTACTACAAATGCTACTACTGCTGCTACTTCTACTACTGCTACAGTGACCACAACTACTAGCCTACTACCACTACCACTATTATTATTATTTTATTGAGCGTATTTTTACTTATACGCTTTTACGCCTGTAAAATCAGCATGGATCCATAACATACATATACTGCTTGAGAAGGTAGGGCAACTAGCACCTCAGACAAACAAATCATTTATGATCTTATAGCAGGGACAGGAGCTTTTTTTTTTGTTTTGTTTTGTTTTTTTGTTATTTTTTTTTCCAGCCATCCTCAACGCCTCTCGGCAAAAGCATATGCTGCATCACTTTATGACCATGATGAGGCCAAATGGAATATAGGACGTGTAAGTGTGTGTGTGTGTGTGTGTGTGTGTGTGTGTGTGTGTGTGTGTGTGTGTGTTTACGCTCAGTCCGTAGCAATCCTACAGTAGACTCTTAAATCGAGAATTATGAGCGTTGAAAAGGAAGCCACAATGATGGAAAGACAGAGAGAGCATGAGGAAAAGAAAAGAGAATGGGCCATTTACAGTTAACTTCTCCATCTCTCTCTCTCTCTGTTTCACACACACACACACACTAACACACACACACACTACACAAACCCACACCCTGTTTCACACCTGTTGCTACCAGGGTGGCTTGGAGCAAATGGTGAGTGAAGTTCACTGGTTTACGGCTGAGTAATCAGCAAGGGCTCACACATTTTAGCATGCCTGCCATGTGTGTGGGTGAGTGTGTGTATGAGTGTGTGTGTGTGTGTGTGTGTGTGTGTGAGATGTGTTTGTGAGAGAGAGTGACAGAGAGTATGTGTATGTATGTGGGAGCAAAAGACATAGAGAAAAAGAAACTTTGAGTGTGTGTGTGTGTGTGTGTGTGTGTGTGTGTGTGCAACGGGGTGTGTGAGTGAGTGAAAGAGGTGGTGATTATGTTGTTTACTGAACCAGTAAACCTGCTAGGGCTTGTAATTACTGTTAATGCAGCGGGAAGGGCCCAGACAAACACCCTCCTCACCCCACACCAGCCTCTCCCCACAGGGGATACCCAGGCCAGAAGATGGGGGTGCCACCTCCACAACCCACTACAGACAACCAGACAGTCAGGCAATCATCCACTGCATGGAGGGAGGCATTATTATAACTTCTCGAAGATGTTACAAAATTGTGTGTGTGTGTGTTTACATGTGTATATATGAGTAAAAGTGTGTGTGTGTGTGTGTGTGTGTGTGTGTGTATGTATAGATGTACACACATGTGTCTATATGTCAAAAAGTTTTTGTTGTAGTCAAAGACTTTTTGTCACGTCCACAGTGCTAATAAAAAGCCATGATATTTGTATGAGGTAAATGACAGCATGAAAGCTGAGCATTTGCTATTTTTGGCTATGGAACTTAATTATACCTATTATTTAAATACCACCTAAATATTATGTGTTGTTTACTTATTTCAGATAGTCTTTGGGATGGGCCACAAACCCTGTCTCAGCCATGCCAAAATAGTCAATGAGAGAGACATCTGTGTGTGTGTGTGTGCGTGTGTGTGTGTGCGTGTGTTTTCACAGGAAATGACTAGCATTAACCACCTCCGTAGATTACAGTAATTTACAAGTAGCTTAAACCAGGCCAAAATCCTCAACACTCTTTCAGTATGTTTTCTACCCCTCTGTAATGTGCAATGTGCAATGTGTTTTAGCTTTAAGTAGGACAATATTAACTGTTTTATATCTGTTTTACATCCAATACAAGTTTCATTGAATTAATTGAACAATTAACAATTTTATTATAAAATTGTTATTGTACTTTTTTTTACTGTTTATTGTCTTATTAAACATATGGGGCATTGCCCAGCTGTGGAAAATCAGGCTGTGAGAACAGGCAGTGATACTGTACCAGTCTTTGCTAATTTACTGACAAGTTGCCTATAGTGCGCTAAAGCAGAAATCAGTTGAGGATAATTTTACGGAACATCTAGAGAAACATTATGGTGTTTGACTCTGAAGAAGAATTTGACATCTATGAGCTTTTGACGTTTTGTTGAAAGGGTGCCATTTTATACAAATGCATGTAGTCACTTTAAACAAATGAAAGCAGTAGTCACTTTTAAAAAATGTGTGCACTCAGAACAACTTTGTCTGTGCACTGACCCACCAGTACTTGGGTGGTGCACAGTGGTGTTGCATTTGTCCGTGTTAAGCAAATGTCAATCAAATTAGCACTAGTTTGTGTGTGTGGGTATTAACACATTGCTTTGCACATACCATAACAAACAAATTAGAGCCCTTGATGTTATACAGCCAGCTCACATCAGCAGTGAAGTACTGAAGTCCTGACCAAGTTTGTTTTCCTTGCAGCTCTAATGTCATTCAACTTTATTAATAGCCAAACTTCTAAAACTAGCTTGACAGTGAAAATGCATATAAATGGACTTCATTAGGAGAAAGGAGTTCAAATAAACAGAAGATGGGCCTATGGGCCCCATGGCATGAGGAATGAGAAGGAGGAGGGACGCTTCATTTGTGGTTTGTGAACATGAGTTCCTGGACCATTTACAAACGTACAGTGTACGGATACAGCATATGCCTTAATATGTCCATATGTAATTAAACACATACAGTATATGTATACGTATACAATCCTTCAGATGAAAGATGAGTGAGAGTGAGAGACCTTTGCCAACAGTCGTTAAGCTTGCAGGGCATTAGGTGAAATGACACACCTACAGGGAGTCTTTCTTTAAAAGACGTAAAGTTGGGAAATGAAATGCCATAATGTCCATTATGAAATCCCAGAGTGAGATCTGGGTATGTTTCCCAAGGCAGACAGCTGGGAACGCTCCAGTGCTTAAAGTGAGTTGTTTGTGAGGAATGGCAGACATTTGGCAAGACAGCTGAACGATCTGCAGAAAACTATCATTAAAGTTCAGCTGACATAGGCTATTTCTTCCTTTCTTTCTTTCTTTCTTTTTTCCTGCCGTTAGTTCTTTCTTCCTTCCTTTCTTTCTTTGATGCTCGGTCAACCTCTCAAAAAATTACCCCCCAAAAATCTTCATGGCCTACATTCTGGCTGTTTTCATTCAGTGAGTCTACGCCTGTCGAGGCAGATCTGTGGGCAACAGAGTTGTTTCATTATTGATAGCCTTTTCACACCAATGACCTGAGTCAGATTGGACTTCTTTGACCGAGGTCTAACCTGTGCTCCGTCAATTCAGACACATGCAGCCGATGCTAGTAATCTCCAGGTCATGGCAATCCAGATAGCACCTGGGTCACCACTCGGGACACACACTGGATACAGTCTATATTTGCTCTCTGCAATATTTACGTTTGCTTATTGCCTAGTTTATATTTACTTGTTGCGTACCACAGGACAATAAGGTAATTTTGGCATCAAGCTGCAACAGACAAGAGTGTGAGAGAAGCAGTTTGTTGTTTTGTGATATTTACATTTGCTAATTACGTAGCATAGTTTTGTATCAATGGTAACCAGGACAATAAGGTGAATGTGTCACCAAGCTGCAACAGTGTGAAAGAAGCAGTTTATTATGAGAGCGTCAATAATTGATTGTTACCTGGCACCTTGTCCTGTCCTCCCCAAAAACACTAATTAGAAACTCCTATTTTAATCCTATGATATTTATGTAAACTGAAGCACTTCTTGATGCAAGTGTGGGGTCATGACCATGCACAGAGACAAACAGAGTTTGTACTTTCAGTGGAAATGCTGTTTTTAGTAAATGAGATGTGTTTTCTTCTTGTCTTGAGTTTCTAACATTCTTCAATGTGTCTCACACCCCTTTTGTTCTCCACTTACTTTCTTTCTGGCCTTTTCTTTCTCTCTCTCTCTCTCTCTCTCTACGGGTTCATTATCTCAGTTTCTAACTGTGTGCCCATTTAGCCTGTCAAGGTAAAAAGGGATACCCATGATGGATGAGGTTCCCTTGCCCCCCTCCTCCTCTCTTTCTCTCTCCCTCTTCTCTTTCTCAAACCCCACCCCACCCTCCAACTCTCTCCTTTCTTTCCGGTCACTGAAGGAAATCCCCCCCCCTCCGCCCCCCAACCTCCCCCACTGGCCCCCTGGCAGTCTGTGTTACCCTGAGTGGCTGTCACTGAGGTAATGGATGATGTTTTCATTGCAGGGACCTGAGAGAGCTACAGAGGAACCCCAGAAAGCAGAGGCACATTTTAACCCCCGCTAACTACCCCCCCCTCTCTCCTCACAGCACAAGCCCCCTGCCCTTTCCACCCCCTGCCCTCAGGGTCCTAGAGACCCCCCACCCCCACCCCCAACCCCCCACCCCACCTCCCAACATATACACACACACATACACAAACCACTGCACAACTCGACAAACTGCTATCCAATTCGGAAATTTGAAGAGGGATTCCATCCACAATACGTGCACACACATGCACACAAACACACACAGAGACAGACACACAGACAGAACACACACACACATTCCACACTACAGTGCATAACTCACTGAAGTGTCTTAAGACAACCCCACTGGCCCTCTCAACATATACATACATACACACAAGCTAATTCATGCACACAAAGACACATATACACACACACACACACACACACTTGCACACAAACACACTCCTCCACATGAAAAAAGAAACATCCTCCACCCACACCACCAGAGCCCAGAAACTTCACCAGATCTCATCCCATCCACCAACTATTACGTTGCTTCAAAGACATTACACTCAATTCTGGTTCTGTCCTGCCATCCAGGAATCCGTCTTTACCTCCAAAATGTTCAGCTATCATACAGTCATTTCAAAGTCAGGACACACAAACAAGACAATTTGGAGCTGTGTCCGTCTGTGTGTGTGTGTGTATGTGTGTGTGTGTGTATGGGGGACTGTGTAAGACCTAACAAGTAGATGAAACAGACAAAAAAAATCTTGTCTGAATACATCTCCATGTGTTTATAGCTGGAAACAAAAGCATCCATTCAAGGTCGATTCGCCGTGGGGGCGATATGAAAGCGATGAGGCTATTTTTGGGAGCCCCAAGGAGTTTTTGCAGTTCTGCGGTGATTCGTCTCATCGGGGGGAAAAGTAGGTGCCCGGGGTCGCCAAGGCTACCGAAACATTCGCGATGTGTGTGCTAGCTTGCGTACCGCTCTTCATCAGGACTAATTTCACTGGCGCCTGCCATCCTGCCACTCGGCCAGTCGGCTTCTTTTGACCGCGTGGGCGACGGGGATGGAATTAGACGTCTTAATCAGAGGGAGTAAGGCGGGCACCTAATTAAATTTGGGGTTAATATCAATATGGACAAGACTGGGACTGGGCATGAGATGTTGACATGAATACAAGAAGGACAAAAGATTCTTTTTTTGGTGGTTTGGTGTGTGTGTATGTGTATGTGTGTGTGGTTATCAGGGGGTACCAAAATAGGGTTTAGTTTTTTTTTGCTTTTTTTATGGGCCAAAATCTCATGATACTTGGCCTGGCAGAAGCTCTGGAGCTCGGATTGGCTGGTGGACCAAGGTTACAGGGCTTCTGGGAGTTGGGGCATTTTTCATTTCAATGCATTGGTGTGTGTGTGTGTGTGTATGTGAGTATGTGTGTGTGTGTGCGTGTGTTTGTGAGATGTGGGTAGCAGAGAATGCCCTCTGTTGCTACGGGTGATTGCCGGACCAACACAGAGGGTCAGGCGGCACAATAAACAAGTCGCAGATGATGAATGGAAGCCTTGAGTGACCTCTGACCCCTGGGAGCCAGAGGGACATTGTTCGGTCGGGCTGAAGTTCCAAGATGCAATCAACTCCCCAGTGGTCCCCTAACCCCCAAAACCATCCAATAAAAACAGCCTAAGCATTCAAGAATACCCAAAAGCTTTGTACGATACAAGCTCATTTGTGATTAATTATTGTGAAGGGGCAGAATTGACAATAGGTACTACAAAAATTGTTGCCACAAAAAACAGATTTGTCAAGTTCTTGTGTGAATCAAAACATCCAGAAAAAGCAGAGTGTCATTAAGGCCTAATTGTTACGTCTGTCACGATTACCCAGCAGCCATTGGGAAAATCCTAATGTCTTCCCTAATACAAAGATCCTCGAGGGCTTAAAGGAGAGATCCGGTGTGAATCAGTCCATAGCCCTGAGGTCACAGAGTGCTGTTAGTAGGAAAAAGAACTGAAAATTTTGATTAAACAAACACCAAATAGCGAATCGACAAGTAACACTAACTGAATGGGGCACAGAAACTTGCTTTGAGTTTCACTTCCCTATGCACCATTCAGTTAACATTAGTTATCGGTACGCTATTCGGTCTATGTTGTATCAAATTTTCTGGTTCGTATTCCTATAGACAGCAATTGGTGACCTAGAACACACCTAGAACAGGGCTATGGATTGAGGCAACTTGTAGCCCTGTTGTTTCATGTTGCCGAGTGCTGTCGGTAGGTATGAGAATAACAGAATTTCGTGTAACATGGACCATATAGCGAAACAGCAGCTAACGCTGATGGTTTGGTTTATGTCGTACCAAATGCTGTCCAAATGCAGTCTATGTAACACCTACCGATAGCACTCAGCCGTCTCAAAGAACAGGGATATGGGCAGAAAGACTCCAGATCCTTTCTTTAAGGGGTAACATTGAGATTCAGCTACTGTCGCTTAAGGCTGTATTACACGTAAGGCTCTCTACTGAGAGTTCAGACAGTAGGTGCTTAAGACTGTCTAACAGTAAGGCTCTCTACTGAGAGATCTGACAGTGGGCTCTTAAGCCTTTCTTACAGTAAGGCTCTCTACTGAGAGTCCTGACAATGGGCTCTTAAGGCTTTCTTACAGTAAGGCTCTCTACTGAGAGTTCAGACAGTAGGTGCTTAAGGCTGTGTAACAGTAAGGCTCTCTACTGGGAGTCCTGAGAGTTCAGACAGTAGGTGCTTAAGGCTGTGTAACAGTAAGGCTCTCTACTGGGAGTCCTGGAAGTGGGCGCTTAAGGCTGTTTAACAGTAAGGCTCTCTACTAAAACCCCGTCCACACGACAATGTTCCCGTATTTTTTATTTTTTTGTGGGTTGAAAAAAATCTGTGTCCACACGAGCCGGAGTGAAAAAAAACGGAACACGTGTATGTAATACATATTCCACATCTATATATGGCCACTAGGCTCACCAACACCAGACAGCGCATGCGCGTAGAGCACAAACACAACTCTGTTGTCCTCTATTGTTGTTTTTACCGCTTGTTGTGTGCCAGGGTCTTCACCGCTCTTCTGGTCACGTGACGGTGACAGATTGGCAACGTCATCGTTTTCATCGCTGCGTTTTGCTTGTCCACACAGGAACGAAACGTCTGCCTTTTCAGATTTTTCCACTCTGGAACCCGTTTTCAAAAAAAGTAGCTTTAGGTCACCCAAAACACCGGCGCCGTGTGGACGCAAGGCCAAAACGCATAGAAACTTCTCCGTTTTAACAGAAAAACATTGCCGTGTGGACGGCCACTGAGAGTCCTGACAGTGGGCACTAGATAGATGATTTAGATAAGTTTCATGTCGGTGTGAGCCTGGAGGGAGAAGGTATGACTTGTTATGGCATCACACAGCCACACACAAACACATACACACATAAGGTATATAAGCCTGTAAGTGGTGTGCGTGTATGTTTGTGTCTGTGTCTGTGTGTGTGCGTGTGTCTGTCTGTGCGTATTTGTGTGTGTGAATGTGCATGAGTGTGTGTGTGTGTAAGTGCATTTGTGTGTGTGCGTGCATGTGTGTGTGTCCGCGCGTGCATGTGTGTGTTTATGTGTGTGTGTGTGTGTGTGTATGTCCGCGCGTGCATGTGTGTGTTTATGTGTGTGTGTGTGTGTGTGTGTGTGTGTGTGTGTGTGTGTGTATGTGTGTGTGTCTTTGTGCATGCTTGTGGGTGGGGTTAAGCTGCAGGAACAGTAAGCAGCATTCTCACACCTGTTTCTGCTGTGGGGGCTGGAGAGAGAGAGAGAGAGAGAGAGAAACAGACTCCCGGGCAGCGCACTGTAAAACAGATCCACATCTGCTAACGAGAGCCTGGCAAATTAACCCCTAATTACAATAACAGAGATCAGGCCTCCCAGCAGCAAACATGGATTTGGAACAGAGGAGAGAGAGAGAGTGATAGAGAGAGAGTGAAAGAATAGTGGGTTGGATAGGAAACCTGTAAAAGAAAAAGGAATTGAAATAGACAGAGAGAATATGACAGAGAGAGAGAGAGAGAGAGAGAAACTAGGAGGTTGATTCAGAGCACTGTAAGAGAAAAAGAGAAAGAACAGTGAAAAAGAGAGAAAGAAAGTGAGAAAGATGAGAGGTGAGTGAATAGTGGGTTGAATGGGAGAACTGAAAGAGAAACGAGCACGAAAGAGAGGAAAGGGAACGAGGGAGAGAGGAAGGAAGAGAGGGTATCTAAGCGAGAGAAAGAGAATTGGTGAAAGAGAGAGACAGCTGTTGAGATGGCAACAAGGAAGAGAGACTAGCAAGGAAGCAAGAGAAAAGATGGAGAAAGAGTGGAAAGGAGAATAGGTATGTGTTATAGAGAGAGAGAGAGAGAAAAAGAAAAGAAAGACTGTGTGTGTGCACGCGTGTGTGTGTGCATGTGCGCGTGTATGTGTATATGTGTGCGCGTATGTGTATGTGTATGTGTATGTGTATGTGTATGTGTATGTGTGTGTATGTGTGTGTGTTCTGTGGTTTAGCATTTTACAAGCTGCCATACCAGCTCCCTCTTGCTCACACGGCCTCTACGTGCAAATGAGTTGTGAGCCCAGGGCCCTCCCACTTTGCCGTGGTAACGACCCTGACAATCCCTGGCGGAACCTCCCACGGAGACCCAGAGTGCACGGCAACCAGCTGAGATGTACCACCACACTTTGGCAACACTGTACATGAATGGTCATGTCAATACAGCTATTTGAGTTTGAATATGAGTCTGAGTAAAAAAGATGAAAGAAAGAGAAAGTGGGAAGCAGCAATCTGTAGAACATGTAAATGGGTTGATACACAAGCACACACACACACACACACAAGACGCATGCACGCACAAGCACACACACACAGACACACAAGACGCATGCACGCACAAGCACACACACACAGACACACAAGACGCATGCACGCACAAGCACACACACACAAGACGCATGCACGCACAAGCACACACACACACACAAGACGCATGCACACACACACACAAGATGCATGCACGCACAAGCACACACACACACAAGACGCATGCACGCACAAGCACAGACACACACACACACACAAGACGCACTAGCAAAAAAAGGCATGAAAACAAAAACAGGAGGAGAGCGGGTGAAAAAAAAAGAAAAAAAAAGGAAGAGTGGTTTTGTGGGAAAGATTGTTCCTGCACTGCTCATTTTGTGTTCAATTAAACGCTATGCTGGCAGCCAGCAGGGTGTTAGAACTAAACTGTCCAGATCCCCCTCCACTCTCCATTGTGAAAGTAGGCTTGAAGGAAGAAGGGAGACAGAGAAGGAGAGAGAAAGAAAGAAAGAAAGAAAGAAGAAAGAAAGAAAACAAACAGAACAAAACACTGAAATACCTAGAAAAAAAGAGACAGAAGAGTAAAAAAACAAAACAAACGTAAGAGAGTTCACTCAGACAAGGAAGAGAGAGAGAGAGAGATAGACAAAGAGAGAGAGAGAGAGATGGGAGATGACGGAGGATGATGAGGATCACATGTAGGAGGGAGAGCCCAAACATGGAGTCTGGTGTTGAGAGACAGACAACAGCACAACAGAGAAGGGAAACACAAGCAGGAGACATAACCATGTGTCAGGTAAAGTCAGGCACACTGGAATCTCACATCTCCATTCTACAGAACATCCTTGTTATTGCTTGCAGGCCAACTTCAGAGAACGGCTCAATTACTACTGCCAATGGCTCTTTGCCTATGTTAAGTCGGTCACAACAAGATGGCAGATGTCTGCTGATGTCATCCGAGGTGCGCTATAACACTATTTGGGCCAAAGGCACTCATCGATGGGCACTACCAGATAGCATGAATTCACTTTTAGGCCCATCTGAGGTGGCACAGCACCGACTTATGGTGTATGGACACTGTCATGGTATGGATAAAAGTTTCACAGTTTCCAAAGGAGTTGTTATACACACACACACACACACACACACTAATTATCTTATTCATGCACACGCATGCATGCTCACATAGCACACACATGCACACGCACACACAACCACTAAACTTTCCACACACACACAGAGCTTACAAGATTAGTGTACAAACTCCAAACTCTGCTTATAAAGTTCTTAGTTATCATCTGCCCAGGTACAACTCAGTTTGAGACTCTGGATGTCCATCTGCCTGAGGCTGTGTGGCCCCTGCGGTTTGGTGCAGGCAAAGGCAAAGGCCAGACTTTGCCAGGCCAGGTTTTGGCAGAGTGTCCATTTCAGCAAAGTGCACAGAGCGATTTGTAACACACACACATGCAGAAAAACGTGAAAACGTTACAATGCCAACTGGCCCCACCCATGCCCCGCCTCCAACCAACAATCACACACACTCACACACACACATGATTTTTTACTGAGAGGCAACTTTTGTAGCAGGCAAACAAGAATCACACATCATCAGTAGCAGAAGCCCCATGATTGGCTGTCTGTTGCAGAGGGGATGGTGCTTACTCGCTGGGCAATATATCATCATCAACATGAGGGTCGTTTGTTTGCCACAAACAAATCATCAGCTTTTCAAATGGTACTTTTCATGTCTGCCACCTGCTGTGTGCACACTGTCCAATCAGAATGGATGTGCACACTCCTTAACACTGTCTAACAGCCAATCCAATGGTGCCCACAAACCACTTCCCGCCTCCACTCCCTGTGGGGACCAATACGAATGACAGACAACACTGTGTGTGTACAAGACATCACAATGGAACCCACAGAGTCCAAATCATTTACATGTACAGTGACCAGACGCCTTTCCCCAATCACGTTGAATTGCTTGCAAACGCCCATTAAAACTTAAAATAACTGATTTGATTCCGGAATGCATCCTAATTGATTTTTTATGACATTGTGAAGACCAGCTTTCAAGTGTTGCACTTACTCAGTCGTTAGCAGTGCTTTCATCTGAAGGATTTTTCTCAATGTAAGAGAGACACTGCTTGGCCTGTGAAAGTGAATGTGATGTAGTACTTGTACTACACTGAAAGAATAAAAATACGGGCCTTTTCCTTTTCATGCTACCAACCACTAGAAAAAATGTAAGTATACAACCTATTTTTTTTTCTTTATCTATCTATCTATCTATCTATCTATCTATCTATCTATCCATGAATTTATTAATATATTTATCTATTTATATATAATAAATAGATATTTATTTAATATATATTTTTTTACTACACTACTATACTATAGTATTCTCTTTTTAGTAGTTACACTTTAGTATAGTACTCGAGTGTTATACTATAATAGTATAGTGTTACACTATAGTACTATCTTTTTATAGTATAGCACTAACATGTTACAGTACTATTGTACAATACTTGTAGTATTTCTATTGCCATTTGCAAGTCGCTTTGGACAAAAACATCAGCTAAAGACCATATGCATTCCTAGCAGATGAGCACTGTGCGTGCTACCATCTCTGTGCCACTGCAGGTGCACTGTGTGCATTGCATGTGTGTTTACTTCAGGGAAGTCTGTGATATAAGGGACTGATGAGGAGTTGCTATCTCTCTCTCTTTCTCCCTGGGCCACGTCTAGAGTGTGTGCCTCATCTGTGCCTCCCGTGAACACCCTTTCTCCAGCAGGTTCACGACTACAACGCAGATGAGCGTGGGAGTGTGGAATTGCTAACCTGCTGACACGGGCACGGAAATGGCAAAAATGCACGCATGCCATCTTTAAGGTGGTCTTACGACTCGTTTATACGCAGCCACCACGTGCCACACATGCCACGCACCTGGTACTAATGGGTCGTAAGACCTCCTTAAAGATGAAGCACTCAGAAACAAAGCTTTTGTTTGATGGTTTGGCACGTGCTTCCATACAGACATTCCCAAGAAAAAGCTTCTACTTTGCAAACAAAGCAATGAAACGCGACAAGCAGTGACTGATCACTGTATTTTAAGTGTGTATACGATGCATGAGCTACTCAAAGTTAATACAAAATCTGGGAACTTCAGTACTCTCTCACTAAATTATTCAAAGATCACTATTAGCATACTAAAATCTACTTATTCTCTTAGCATACTAAAATCTACTTATTCTCTTGGCTGTGACATTTTAAGCATTACAGTTTGGCGTGCAAGAGAGATGACTTTTTATAGTACATTATGCTACATTAAGTCAATAACCTAAGAAAGAAATGTTTTGTGGTACAGAAAAGTGTTTGTCCAGTGTTATTTAGGGAAACAGGCAGAAGCCATGGCTACACCACAACACCAGCAGTGTAACTCACTGTTAGGTGCTGGAAAAGCCAGGCCCTCATGATGTTGGTCGCCACCTTCGGGAAAATCCCCCGCTTCTTGTTGTTCCGCCGGTCCCGGTCGAGGTCGTCATCATCCCCAGTGCTGGGAGATGCAACACTGTTGTCCAGACAATCGCCTGTTCAAAAAAAAAAAGGAAATTACAGAAGACACATCCATAGATAAGCATTCTGACATATTTTCTAGGGTAGTTGTGAAAAGGCACAGGAACTGGTGCAAAAAAACAAATCAAAACAAAAACAAAAATGTCTAACTGAGTTGAGGATTTGTCTTTTTTTTTCTGGAAAAAAGATAGCCACGCGACGGGCAGGTCACGGCACAGTTTTGGTGACTTCAGCACTAAAAACTCTCAAGCTGCCGTCCTCTGTTTGGTTCATGCCAAACAAATGTGAAGTAGTGGATGCTGAGCTTGGACCAAATTTAGATGCTGCCTCGAGAAGTTAATTATTTGTTTGTTCAGAAGAGACAGTATTTTATTACAGTATACATAAATCGAAACAACATGGAAAGGTCAAGAATTACTCAATCACAGACTTACACTTGAACTTGGAAGGCAAATATTTATTTACTTGCTTAGTTACATACACACGCTATGCACATACTTATTTATTTGTTTCATGTCAGTGTTTATCAGAATAGCAGTTACCGTCGACATTGCTGTTCACATGAAGTTAATAAGGAGTGTTTTCTCTCTCTCTCTTCAGTGATATTTTTTACTTCACTCGCACACACACACACACAAACTAACTCACTCACGCACACACACACACAAACTAACTCACTCACTCACATACTCACACACACACACACACAAACTAACTCACTCACTCACTCACTCACACACACACACACACACACACACACAGCAGGAAGGAAAGAGACAAAGATAGCAAGAAAAGAACAAAAAGAAGCAAAAGCTAAAAGATCCTATTTCGGCAAGAGACCATCTTGTCTCTTTTCTCTCATCTTCTCTTGACACAACTTCCTTTCAGAAAGACCATTCACACACACACACACACACACACACACCACACACATTAGCCACTACCTCTGAGTCTGCTTTTCTAATGAGCAGCGTGTTCCTCGGGCTGTTTTCACAGTGGCACTGTATTTGCCTAACCTCCATGTGGATTCAGGGAACGAGGGGCACTGGTAGGCTTCGACGTCCAAGACTTACTTTTAATTAAACGTTTACTTTAGAGTTTTTTTTTCTATTTCACAGGGCAACTTTGACAGAAAGGGGTTGTTGAAGTCACACTCTTATTTGTGTGCTCCTTTTGCTGTGAAATCATACAGCTAGTGAGGTGAGTTCAGCCTTTGAATATGAATATTCACATGTACTTGCACACACACACACACACACACACACCACACACGCAAGCACAGTAATGAAACCTCCACCAAACCTGAGGTGAAAACTAGGCCTGGGCAAAGTGTGTGTGTGTGTGTATGTGTGTGTGTGTTGAGTCATAGGGTGAGTCTAAAGGGGTGGAAATAATCATAAAAATGATGGTGAGCTCCTTAAACCCACTCACAGCCTCATTAGGACTGGGGTGAGGGTACGCACCCCACCGCGCTCCCCTTCTTCTCTCTCTCTCTGTCTATCGCTTTTTACTCCTTCCTTTCTCTCACCCCTCAGTGGTCCCCTCGTTCTCTCTCTCTCTCTCTCTCTCTGTCTGTCTCTTTACCTGTGTCTTCCACTCTCTTTCTGTCTGTCTCTGTCTCCCACTCTCTCTCTGTCACTCTCTCTCTGTCTCTCTTTTTTCTCCAGTGTTTTTTCACTCCCCCTGTTTCTTCTGGCCTCACTTGCTCTTGCCTTTCCATTCTCCATTTTTCCTGATTCTCTTTCAGCTTCACTCCCTGTTCTCCATCTCTCTAATCTTCCCTCTCTCTGTATCTCTCTTTCTCTTTCTCTCTCTCTCTCTCACACACACACACATCTTTCTTCAATCAAGCAATTCCTACTCAATTTCCCTCTAAAGTTTCTTTCTCTCATAGTCTGTTTTTGAGGGCTCAAATGTTGCACACAAACACACACACAGACACACAAGCACACAACCACACAAACACACACACACACAGAAACACACATACACACACACTCACACTTGGTGAGTTAATCTTACTGTAAACAGCGCATCCCTGCTTTCTCTGTCTTTATCTCATTCTCTCTCATCCTTTTTTCTTCTCTCTATACCCCCCCCCCCCCCAAACTACCCATACCACAGAGTTTAGTGGCCAGCGGCCGTCGGCCCACTTCTAACAAGGCATAACTCATGAGTGGACTCACTGTTGGCCCAGTCTATCATCGCACACACAGCTGCAAGCCAGCCAGCCAACACCCGAGAGAGAGGAGAGGAGAGGAGAGGAAAAAAGAGAGGAAGAGGAGACCAGAGGACAATAAAGAGAGAGGAGAGGAAAGAGAGGGAAGAGAGGTAAGGAGAGGAGAGGAGAGAGACAGAAGAGAAGAAATGAGAAGACAGTAGTGGAAAGGAGTGAGAGGTACTCTCTCACTGAACAGAAGATTGCAGATTTGGTTTTATTTATCTGAGACAATAGCAAGTTCGTGCTGGCGTCTGCACCTTTACTTAGTGAAGATGTTTCACCTCGAAACAAAAAAATATCGAAAAGAACAGTGAGTGCAACTCCTGTTTTTCTACTTTGTATTATTTAATCATATTTGTAATTTGTAATTGTAATACAATTTGAATTATTAAAACATTAAAACAATTGGGTATGATTAAGTTTACATTTATTTTAAAATTGTTTGTGACTGTGTTTAAATAAATATGTTTAAAAACATATTTCTTTTCCCTAGGTAGACATTAATTTGGAGCTAAGGGTCAACAGACTTCATCTGGTTGGATCCAGATACCATCATGTAACTCTCTAACCCTCCGCATATGGATACATCAGAAAAACATACACAGAAGACACACACACACGCAAGCAAATGAGTGCATACATATGAAAACACACACACACACATTTTTCCCCTGATGGAGTCCATCCGTGGCGGTGCTAAGTTGTAAACGTATGCAGAAGATGACAAAAATGCTCTGGGCTTGTTTGGCTTGGCAGGGGAGCAGCACTCCAAATGGCCCTTTTTATGGCTGATACCGGCTTGACAGAGCCTCGTCCACAGTGAATGACAGGGCAATGTAAAACCAATGCCTCAGAAGTCTGCACAAATATACTGTGGTGGAGCACACTGCTGCACACACACATGCACACACACACACACTTACGCTTGCATACACACATATAGAAGATAGACAGAAAGACAGATATAGATAGATAGATAGATAGATAAACAGATAGATAGTATATTGGTACAACCTCTACAGCTGAATAAACCTTCAGGTTTCCTAGTCATTCACATCATACAAATGTTGATTGATTAATTGATTGATTGATTAGTTGGTTGGTTGTTTGGTTGATTGATTAATTGATTGATACCTTGCTCGCTGCTGTTGTCTCCACTGTGGGAGGCGTGTCCCCCACTGCAGGGTCCGGGGGTCCCAGAGGAACGCACCGATGCACAGTCCTCCTGATCCCTAGCCCACGACATCTACAGACGCAGAGAGAAACAGAGAGAAAGACACACACACACACACACACAGAGAGAGAGAGATGTTAGACAGTGAGTTTACCTCCTAAAAAAGTCATGTCTCATGTCTAATGTTACTGTCTTGCCATGTATTTGTATTGCATCCAAAAGTTTTTGTGTTTCTCAGATCTTTGAGCGATTTATCAGATTGGGTGTTGCATCAGGTTTGGTTTATATAAAACTGGAGGAAGAAATTAAAAGCACCAATTGCTGTCTATTCTAATTATAATCACTTCTGCACAACTAACAGTGGCTATAAGCTGGAGCTTGCCTCAGCTCAGAGGTTTGTCTAATGTCAAAAGTTCTCTAATGGAGAGATGATATTTTTTTCCCAAACAAAAGGAAATGTTCTCACTGATACAGTTTGTATCACCTCACAACAATCTTAGCTGACGGTTGCTAAGCTTTCAACTTAGCCAAAAGTGATTTAGATGGCTCTGATATACAATCCAGTGTACTGCCTTTTTTCAAAACACTATCCAGTCTCCAAACACGGCAGGAATTATTCCAACTGATACAGTCTATATCATCTCACAATGATCTTAGTTTTACTGCACCACGGGGGGACGACTATGGCCTTTATAGACCTGTTCCTGTATTTTAGTCTCGCTCCGTCTGTCTCTATTGGTCTCTATGTCTGTCCGTTTGTCTCTCTAGCCGTCTATCTGTCAATCAGTCAGTCAGTCTCTCTTTCTCTCTCTCTCCCTAGGCTTGGAGATGAGGAGTCGATCATTCGTTTGTTGGTTCGTTTGTTGGTTCGTTTGTTGGTTTGTTCGAGGCGAGGTGAGCCACATAGAGTGGCTCTGGCTGTAGAGTGGAGAAGGAGAGGATAATATATGGTCCGTGTCGCTGCATACCAGAAGCATAGAGTAAGGGAGTAATCTACAACACATGCGCACATGCAGTGGGGAAGGAGAGAGAGAGAGAGAGAGAGAGAGAGAGAGAGAGACCAGTTGGAGACGGAATGGACCTGATGGTCAAACTGGGCAAGACCAGTCCCAGAACAGGGCCAAATTCAGACTGGAGCTGGTGGGGGCACTTAAAACACAGTGGAAGAAAATACTTTGACAAAATTTTACATATTTGAAATATAAATGTATTTGCATATGATTGTTTAGTTTTAGTATCGTGGATGTGGGGATAGTGAGAAGTGGCAGCGATAAGGAGTTAGTGGCGATCTCAAGAAATGGCAGAGACAAATAACTCACTTAAATTAAAGCAAAAATTAACATTTTTTGATGATTGATTACACTTGATAACTAATTACTGAGTGCTTGATTAGCATTTATTTTTATTAAATTATGGGAATGCTGATCAACTGATAATCATAATTTCATGATAATCCACCAGTACTGTAACGATGTAGGAAAAGTTTTTGTATTCTATATTGCTGTATATTTTATATTCTATATTATTGTATTCTCTATATTACACACACGTACATGCATATGAATTTGCCGTGAACACCTTATGTTGCTATATGAGCATACCCACAAAAACAGCTGGGGCACTGGAGACACTCACATATTTGGTACATTGGCTGCTGTGGAAATACATATCAAGATAAATATGTAACTGTAGCTAACAGACCCACACACAGCTGGTGGATCTCTTGAAAAAACCATGGAAACAAATCCACTACAAAAACATTAGCGCATTCAACATATTCCAGTCATCTCTCTGCTTTTTACAGAGTTGTGTCAACGTGTAGTGTCAAGTTTATCACACAAAACAAGATCAACTTGGCTGGGTTTTTTCACTGAGCGTGGTAATCCTCTCTGTTCTTAATGTGTACCTGACTGTAACAGGAAACAGAGTTTGAAATCTTGGAATCCAGCATCTCAGTGCCTCTGGTAAATAAGCAAACATGTTTGCCACAATGGCAGGAGGCCTGTTATACACATGCTGAAAAACATACACGTATTGCAAAAACAGCGGCAGAGTTACACATATAAAGACACCAGCTCTGAAAGAAACATTACATACATGAGTATTCTTATTTAAAAGCCTGTTCTCTACATGAGTATTCTGCATTAAAAGCCTGTAGTCTACATGAGTATTCTGCATTAAAAGCCTGTAGTCTACATGCTTCAAATGGTGCAGCTTCTTCCATCAGACACACGGGCACACACACACACAGGGAGTGGAGGGGGGCAGATTTGCAAACTAACACACTTTTTACATTAATACACACATCCATAAAAATACAAGGGGATGCCTATCAGTAATTTTCAGTATGTGCCTTTATGACGTTACTGACAGTGAAAGCCTGGTACTTCTAGATTAAGTACTACAACTACTAGTATACTACTATACCACCGCTACTACTAATAATAATGACAATAAACAACAAACAACAAACACAACTAATAATAAGTTACTTCCAACCTAAAGAACACAGCTAGCAGAGTAAAAGGCAGGGGGGGTTGATGGCACCCCACCATATGATATCCTCTGCTCTTTGTAGTGGTGTCACAGCACAAAAAGAGAGGGACGCTTTCAGAGAGGTGACAGCCCTGGGTGCTCAGCACAGTGAGATATGCTGTTCAGATCAGATCACTGAGTCTGAGGGCCGCGTGAGTCAAAGTGGATGAGGGGTTGTGGGATATATATATATATATGAAGGAGTGTAGTGTAGTAGAAGAGGCTTTACTCAAAGAGGGGGTGGACTTACATTGGTGGGAAGTGTGTGTGTGTGTGTTTGCAGTGGCCACACTTGCACACACATGTGCACATACCCACACTCACATAAGCTATAAGGACACATTTATGTAATAGCCTCTTTCCCATGCAATATCCACAAAGACAAAGATTCATGCACATACATGCTTCAGTCTCTCTGAACACAGTCGCGTGGGTGTACAAGCATGCACACACACACACACATATACGCACACACTATATTGACTATGTTTTCTTGGCCAACACGTGAAGGCCTGCGGTAATCTGAAAGTGAATAGCGTGGCCCGATGGTGCAACTAGGCCAACTTCCCAACTGGCGGACATTCTAAACCACGTTACATAGAACACATGAATAGGAAGACAACGGCAGCTGAGGAGGGGAACACACACGGACCCTTGGGTATTTGAGACAACTTCACGCCGCTTAAAAGCTCATAATCCGTGGAGATATGTAGGATTTAAGGGGTTAAATGGTTTTAAGGGGTCATCAAGGGGAATGACGATAGGTCCTCGAGGCACCGGTCATAACTAGCCTATGTCCTGAAGTAAGGAATGTCATTTTTGATGCCAAAAATAACCCAATAAACGAATTTTGCATTGGCAGTTTTCACATTTATGTGTCTCCAAGGAAGGAGAGAGAGAGGGCTCCAGGTGAATTTAAAACGTCACACGGTGCTTATGAAAAATGTCCTATTTTCCCCTTTCTTCCGTTAACACCTTGGTCTGTCAGTTAAAAATTTTACGCCTGAGGGTGTCACTACTCAAGTTCAAAGCGCCTCTATCGTTTCATTTACTAGGCTACACCCACCTGCGAACACTTCTTTTTTAAAAAAAAAAAATACTACTTACCATAATACAATTAGCCAATATTTCAATATATTTTCCAAGTTCTCGGTCAACCAAAAATATTCATTCCATGAAACAGTGCACAATGCAGTACACTTTATATATGCTGAAGAACCTCTGAAACAGAAGAATTTGTTCTTTAGCCTACCTGGCCAACATTGCTAGGTGTTCTTGTGAAATCCTCACTGTCCGACTTCGAATCTCCATCGCGATCGTCGATGACCAGATCAATCGGCATTTTCCCTTTCAGGCAGCTGATATACCGATGACAGAAATTGTCACAAAGCTCGTGTACCTATGTTCACCAAAGAAGAAAAAATGACATAAAATACCCTTTATCTCTACCTTGTGCGCACAAGACGCGGCACAAATTACAGTGCGCCGTTCACGCAATAACCGGCTATAAGTTTAGCAAGTTACTGCCGATTTAAGTGTTTTAGTTGAATGTATAATCCTCAGCTAAAATTTATGAAGATGATTGATATGCATTTCACCAAGTAATAACTCTTGAACAAATTATTAGAGCAACCCTGCTATTTAAAAACACCCCTTTGATATTATGCCGTTGTATAGATTTACCTTCTCTAGTTCCAACAAGTGAAACCGTAATACTTGTATGGCTTGAATCATCTGAGGGGGGAAAAAAGAATAGTTAGTTTTAGGTGACAATAACACATGCTGTTAGACTACAAGATTGGGTCATTTTACCTAAATATAATTTTGGTAGTAAAGTTGAATTTAAAGACAGTCGTGACGTGTTAAAGCATACCTATGACCCAGCTGTTCTTCTCAGTTTCGTTTATCTATTTTTATTGTCTTGTTTCTAGCATTGGTATCTTTATTATTAGGCTTCTGGATGTCATACCCTGTAATTACAGGCTAATTATAGGCCACTACTGCTGCAGTAGGCCTAATTACGCCACGTTCAGATTGAAGCACTTTCCTATCTGTCAGAGCAAAGGATTCACTACCAGAACAAACAACCTGTTGCTCGCTTCGAAAGTAAAACTAAAGCGTAACAAATAGGATCATTTCTTACCAAGTTATCCAATTCCGGATTAGAGGAGAACAAAGGCTTTTCGGATCGCATCTGTAGAACAAATTGTTATTAAAATGTATAGTCTACAAAACATACAGCCTGTCATTCATTGGCCACTGGCTTTAAGCCCCCCCCCCTCCCCCATACGATGTAAGTCCAGAATCCCCAAATATAAGAAAAGTCAAAAAAGGTTTTACTGTTCATCTTGAATTCATCAGTATAAGCATGATCACTAAAATATAATTCACAAATAACCTTAAAACAACGAGGATATGTACGGTATTCAGTTATCAATAAGATGCACTTCAATTTATTCTCTTAAACAAACCTGCTTGGCGAACACTGCAATGTCTTCGTTAAAGGACTCCGACGAGCAGACGTCTCCCCCTGCAACCCCGCTCTCTCTCGGCGTGCAAGTAGCTAATTCACATTTCTCGAAGACCAGTGCAAGAAGAGGAAAAAGGGGATGCCTGTGCGGAGATAAAAACGTGCAGATATACAAAACAAGTTCAGTTGAAAGTTCACACCGACAAAATAAAAACAAAACTTGGGCCAACTGGTGGTGATTTGTCAGGCCGAAAATAAACTGGCAGCGTGATGACACTGTATGCCATGCTCCTAGGCCTCAGGCATGTTAAGCAACTACATCTCTAAGGCGTAGATACCACTGTCTCTTAACTGATAAATGTTGACAAGAACATTTATCTTATTTTAGCTTCTTCTCATTTCAGCAATTTGAAGCATCCTAATTTGAGCGCAAACATGCAGAGTTTGGCTACTACAATTTTATCACAAAAGAAAACATGTTAAAATCAGATTACTTAACCATGAATTATGGACACTGGATAACAAAGACTTATAAATAAGAATGAATGAATGAATTGTATCTTCAAAGCAGCGACACCATCTCAAAGTAGGCAAAATGTTTTTACTGGTGTAAAACTTTCCTAAAACTTGGAAGTGGTGTAAAAACTCGGAAGAAATAACGGAAAAAACATCACTCAGACAACACCAGTAAAATCTGTAACATCGTATCTTGTAAGGAGTAATGTGGCCTGCACTGTGCCTGTGGGCTTCGTAAACCTACCCGTAAATGGCATCTTTGTCTCGTTTTAAAGCGTCGTTAACCGGAGAGCCCATACTGGGCTGCCCGGCGGTTGCATGTGGCCCGTGCGGGTGCGGATACGGGTGCGCGTGGAGCTGAGAGCCGTGGTTAGCATGAGCTGCGTGCAAGGCTCGGGCCGTGTGAGGGTCTGGGTACATCGAAGAGGGAATCCCAACTACGTCCATTCCGTAGTGATGCAGATCTTCATACTAAACGTTAATTAAACAAGATAACAAAACATTATTTTTTAAAGCCAAAGTAATATTTGGCTAATATTCATTATCTAAGTAAGTGGTCATGGACGAAGCATTTTATGTTCTGTCAAACATTTGTATCATATATTACCAGAATATACAGTAGTTATATCTAATGAGTAAATCGAAAAAATGTTTCTCCGTTTAGTCAGCATATAGGTCAACTACACTCTCTAGGCCTGTACTGAGCAACTAAGAAAAAAGTTTTCAAGTCAATTATATAAACATATGGGGCCTCCTTTCACGTAATCTTTAAATACTAAATTTAAACAATAGTTTAATATAGTATGCTACACTAGACAAAATCCAAAACAACAACATACTCACCACAGGTGAAGAACAATGGCAAATCATATTGGTGTACAGCCTACACTGTTCGGGGTGTTTAGAATCAGTAGCCTAGTCTGCTGCGGGCTATGTATCGCTTTCCGCTTATTTAAACAACTGAATCTGCTGATCTTTTGTGGTTATGATGTGAAAGATATACAGGGACGTTGGCATTTAAAACTGAGAGATATAACTGCTTCAAGTCCCCACACTTCTTCTGGTCACCATTTTTCCAAAATGAAATTAAGAACATTTGGACTGAGCTTCTGCGAACACATTCATGTTAATTGAACTGACAACATTAGCGTTGTCCCAAAACAGTTAAATGTGTCACTGCATTTTCTTCGTCCTACTGTGGGTATTACATTGGGGTCACATCGGACCAAGTTGAAACAAGCAGAATTTATTATTAAAGGTTAATTATCAATTAATTGCATGATTGTAAAACCTTAGGCCCTAACCTTGACTAGGCTACATCTAAAAATTAAATGGAGACTTCTTAAAGCTTAAGTAGGAATAGATTATTGGCAACGAGCTAAAATAATCTCGAATCTGTTGTTACAGAAATTAAACCAACAGCAATAAAATATACACACAGGTCTACCACATATCATTCATGGTGAAATCGGTACAGCAGCATAATGTTCTTTCTGTGCAATCTATATTCGTAATTTGTGCGAGTGGAACGGAGAAAGCACGAGTTACGATTAGTTCTGTCATCGGCCACGTTTTCATTTTAACAAAATATTTTCATGGGACTGAAAGTTCTTGTGGTGTACCCACCCGTTGCGCCATGGCCCCTGTCACCCTTTCCTTTCTTCCTCCGAATCCAAAATTTCTTCTTAAGACGCGAGAGTTCAGGGGAAATCAACACAAAACTTCATACACGACATTGCGATGCCACCCCGCTCGCTATTCCTTAAAATATATCCCAAACCGTCTGTGTCAACAACGGCAGCACCGAAGCATTAGCCGTTATTTCTTCAGTGGAGGTGTGATGGTCAAAACGGCGAATTCTTCTAGGTTTACGTTTGGATAACGTTGGAAATGCCTCGCAAGAGCTAGCTCTCTGTCGACGCCGCTCCAGGTGTAATGTTAAGTCGGTCAATAGCCAAGGCAGATAATTGATGTCTGTTGGCCGTGTGCTGACGCCCAGGTCAGAATAGACATTTTAAAAAAGGGACGCTTCATATTAACATCCCCATCGCGCCTTGGCTCATTCTCAACTCCTGAATTGTTTTCTTGATGCAATATCGTGTACATGAGATCTAAAGGGTAGAAGGTGGAGTGGAGGGTGGTGGTTGTGGTGGTGGAAGAGCTGACTTCTTAAAGGCACAGCGGTCGCCAGCGTGCTCAGTCGAAAGCGTGTCTGTACTGGAAGCGCAGGGTGCGCGAGTCCGTGTTTGTTTGTACCACGAGGCGCGCGAGCGCGTGCGCGGTGTCGGTGTTGCCGAAGCCAGCTTGTTGGGGCAACACACAGAGAGCAACTGGAAAATCGTAGTTATTCTGGCTGTCATGACAACAAACGTATAGCATCAGGTTGTATATTTTTCCATTCTTCATTATCTACTGTTGGCCAAGAAGAAGAGAAGAAAAGAAGGATTAGGCCACTGCAGATAGGACACCTTTTATTATCATGGGGTTGTCACCTAAATATATATGTATGTCTGTACTGTGTATTGGTTACATTCACTATATTAGAGCACATACAATTTGCTAATTATACTAATATGTTTAATTTTCATTGTTAAGTTGATTTTGCTCGAGGCTATTGCGCCCAAAAGCTTCCAAACTATGATTGCGCATATTTCCTCTCTTTCTATTACGCTATTCTATAATTCTGTCTTCAGCATAGGACCGTTTGATTAGAGTGCGCTTATTTGTGCAGTTTCTGTTTTTTTGTTTGTTTGTTTGTTTTTAAAGAAGATCAAGATTAAAGATTTTTTTCTTTTGTATAGAAATGATCACCTTACTCTTGTCATACACAGCCACTAAATAGTATACAGTCAGCCAATTGCGGACTAGGTTACTGCATGATATATGGTATTCCTTTACAGATCACCAGCAGGGTATTGTAAAATGTCGAATCGCACACGCTGTCGCTCTACATTGTTTCTAGGCAATTAGCCTACAGGTTACATTTGCGTTCTATCGCTCTTATCAAAATTAATATGTGACGGTTTAAGTCTCCCGAGCTCGATCGATAGCCACTGGAGCTAATGTCCAATCTGTCCTTCACATTTCATCTGAAAAGACATTTACTGTTTAGATGAACAGGAGAGATACGGTAGGCGTGAGTACACGGCTCCCCCCTTTAATCGCTCAACCCAGTGTTCAACTCGTCTGTCAAAATGCAGTTCTCTAATCAATCACGAAGAACATTCTCTCTTTCTTCCTCTCTCACTCTTTCTCTCTGTGTGTGTGTGTGCGTGTGTGTGTGCGCTCTCTCTCTCTCTCTCTCTCTTTGGAAGTTTTGAAGGAAAACTACATACTGTAGGCTATGGACTATCTAGATATACAAAACCTTTAAACCTGGGATTCCTTCATGTTGAAGAAGACACTCCATGACGTGTAGATAATAAATTATTTCTGTAAACCATATCACACTATAGCTTTCCATGAAAGCCCAAGTTATTAAAATAAAAAGTTTCATTAGTCTTCTGAAAATACTCGGAAATAAGGTTGTAAAAATACTCAGAATTAAGTTTCATTAGTCTTCTGAAAATTACTTATCTACAGTGAGCTGAAATGAGTTATCTGCTTGCAAAATAGGCACTATCATTTTTTTATTATTGCAATTCTTAATTCAACAAATTTCGCACATCATTTAAACTTTAAAGTTAATTTGACCTGCAGCTTCTAATATTGATTTCAAAGCTGTGCATTGTCCAAAGAACACATTGGAACACGCAGGAAAATTAGCCCAAATAAAAATGAAATGAAAAAGATGTTGTAATTTACTTTGAATGCCACATGGGCCCTAGTCTATTAGGATATCTGCAAATTAGCTGATCATTCGCTTATAGATCTAATAGATCTAACAGCGACAACACTACATTTCGGTATAATAAAACATTTTTTGACAATTTATTGATCATTCCGATAAAGGCAGATGGGCCTATTTTGATGTCATAAGATAAATTGCCAAATTAAGATCTTCCAGTCGTGTAGATGGGGGTGCTTTATTAAATCAATAGGCTATGGCAGTGGGTCTATAGCCTACAGGTTAAGTAATTTCAACATAACGAAGATGAAAATCACCGATGAATTATTTAGATCTATTATATGTCTATAACTTTAGCATGTTGTTGAGTCTGTGACATTAAGTTTGAATTTAAGTGATTTCAAAGTTCTGCGTGGCAATTGAGAAATAAATGAAAGCCACAGTGCAAATCTAACTCCGGACTGGTTTTGCTTCATTCTGAGGACATCTGACACGACATCCTTCGTAATTATGAACTTCCTGTAGTGATGGAACGAAATAGTAAATCATCCGTTTTAAGGCCTTTTTCTAACCTGCAGTTTATTCACCTACAGTGAATTTCCTCTGAAAGTTCATGACCCCTTAACCATGCAATTCCATCTAAAATATACGAAAGTAGAAAACAGGTGTACGGTAAGGAGATTCCCGGCAACTGGATGTTTTTTAATCTCTGTAGTTGATAAGATTATATTTACCGAGACTTCACAAATCCCACAGTAACCAACACTAGCCTGCCCCCTGGTGGATACACAAAGAAGACTCACCTTTTTATTCGGCTACTGTGGGGAAATCAGACCCTCTTGTCCTCTCATCACTGGTAATAGCAGAGGATCCGTATTCAATTCTCTATGGTAATAGCTCAATCAACCCAATGTTCAACAATCACAAAGAACATATTCTCTCTCTCTCTCTCTCTGTATTACGACAACGACGATGATGATTGTTAATATTATTATTATAAAAATAAGATTCTCTCTCTCTCTGTATTACGACGATAACGATGATGATTATGATGATGGTTATTATTATTATTATATATATTTTTTTTGCTTGTTTGGTTGTATTCCAAATGTACTTATGATATAAATAAAGTACCCTGAACATGAACTTTTGGTAAGTGCACAATAAGGCTAGTCCCAAGAAGTTTTACAATGCTTATTGCACCTATAACCATTTGACTTGACATTGTTTGTCGGTTGTTTGTTGGCTGTTGTCTACTGATATTGTACATAGAAAAGTTTTTTAAAAAATTAAAAAAGAAAAGAAATATAGGCATATATATATATGTGTGTGTGTGTATGTATATATACACATCTTCTTCAGGAATTAGTGTAATATCTTGACATGTTTCTGAGCTATAGGAGGTGGAAAGGTGTTTCTCTCCTTGTGCCCTGTGCGTGATAATAAAGCTGTCATTAATGCCAAACTTCAAAGCCAAAGTTCATGTCTAGATTTTTGGTGTGGTTTCCTAACATGTCCTTTTGATTCACATACCATGTCGTATATTAGGAAGCCTATTCACATATTGCATGACCTTCTATTACTCTCTGCATCATTAGGCTACATTGTGACTTCATAAACATTTTATGCAAGCAATGGGTGTACAAGCCTAATGTTCCACTAACTGTAGGCTATTGTTATTGTGAGGTTTTATTGCCTTAAACCCTTCATTACAAGCAGTAGGCCTACATGTGTACTCTGCATCCCTCTTCACATCTTTATGATGTATTTATGTGCATTTAGAGTTCACTTTTACCAAACTTACATTCAGGCACCTGTAGACATCACTGTCAAAAAAGTTTTAGAAGCCATGTTTAAATGCTATAAAGTGAGGACATACAAGTGGGTAGTTAATTACTTCATGGAAAGTTGAGTAGTTACTTACTTATTATTAGTTAGTACTGCAAAATACTTACAATATGCACAGTGCATATAGATGTTTAACAATCAGAACAGAGTGATAGTAGGAGAATAAGTCAATGACAGAAATGCTTAATTACCTTTGAAATGTCATTGTCCATTATTGCTATGTGTACATTTACATTAGGCCTACATTTATGCACGTACCTGACACTTTTATCCAAAGCGACTTACAAAAGAGGATAACATTCAAGCTACAGCACAATGAAAAACTAACAGAGTGCATACTGCTAACATGCAGTATTTTAAGTTAAAAGTGCAAAATGTATACTAACCCATGTTCATAACCACTTGCAATTACATCTAAAATACACAAAACTCTACTGAAATATCCAAGTGAGAAATATGTTTACAGTAAGGAGATTGATTATATGTTTTTTTTATCTTGATCTTGGCCATGAAAGCAAGAAGCTTTGTCGTTCTATTACAAGCTTAGGAGCATGACCATAATCGCCAGTTTAACCTCTACACAATGCACATTATGGCTGTCAGCTATACCACTGTGGTCCAAGGATATTACAGAACAGAAGCATGAACTAGTTCATTATTACAGCTGCCTCAGCCATAGCTAAATTCATACTAAGCCAATAATGGCACTTTAGCACCATCTACTGTTGACCACAAATAGAGTGAATAAAGAGTAAAATTCACTGACTGTAGAAGATTTAGTCATAGTTTTGTAAATTGTAACTCAACACACAGAGTGTGAATCACCTGAACTATGAGTAGCCATAACTTGACTGAATGTTGGCAGCTATAATTGTAATTGCATTGCATCTCTTGATATAGGTGTATAATTTTTATATCTCTTTATTCTTGTGTTGAACGACAGCAGTCCACCTTCCATTTACCAGTCCCGAACAATACATACAGCACATATCTTCTATCTGACATATTATTTTAAAAAATCACAATAGATACCCAATCTCTGGTCGCCACTGGTCAGTCCATCTCTAAAGAGAGCTAAAATAGTTATAGGAACAGGTCAGATAGGGCCATGACACGGGTCCTAACAATAAAACCATGTATGCCTGGTATTCAAACAGTAGCCTGTGATGAACACCCCTTAAAATGTTCATGGGGACGCCATGACGATTTTGTGCCCATTATCCGGCCCTGTTTGGTCCCCATTTATGCCCATTGGTCAGTCATGTCCCCAGGCTTCAAGTAATTCTGACTTGTAATGACACCTTTCCAACGCACGATGGCGCAAGACCGATATAAATGACGTTCTCTTCCACGTCTAAACGCTCTCATCAGGTGTTGATCAGAGATGCGAGATGCCTGCGTGTATTACTGAAAATAGTCAAAACGCGTGCATTGACCTTCACACGATGGATACTGTATTATTTGTCGGCTTTGTACGACTTTGGCAGTTGGAAAGTTCATCAGAAAAAAATGTTGTCTAGTCTACAGGCCAATCTCTGTGATTGGATTTAGTGCCTCTAGCAGATGAGAACCTTTGTTTCAAGAGCTTTGCGGCTGTTCAGTTTATAACCTACTGAGAGCCATACTCATGATCTACTTAACACGTAAATCTTGAGCGCAACAAAGTGATCAGACATTGGCTATAGGTCAACTGTTTATTCACACAAGAGGATTGCGATGCTATAAGAAGGACGATTCTAATCTCCACTCTCTTTGATCATTTGCGCTTCACAACCCTCCCATTCCCTGCAGGTTTGCTGCATGACTTAGTTAAGTGTTTACAGTAAAAGGCTATGGATGCACCTTTCTAGGAAACAAGCAATCTAATCTATAGACTACAAGTAAACTTTGTTTTGTCCAATAGTAAGCTCAATCTAAATCTAAGTGTCCGTGAAACTTTAAAAACAAGATCATATTTGGAAACGTGCTGCTATGCAAGCGGGAGGTCTGAAAATAGACAAAGGCTGTGCCGATTTAAGCCAGGGAGAGAAGCTACGAATCCTTCACGTTCACATTGCCCATAATAAAGTGGCTTTGCACAGGCAGATAAACGTGTTTTAAGTGAATTTTGCATTGCTAATATGGGAGGGGAGTAATAGGCTGGTGGCCTACTGAAAACTGACTTGCGTGTCGCTCCTACTGCGGTCAGGCTACATGGGCTGTCCTTTGCAGCCTTGGCTCTGAAGAGATCCCTCTTCTGAAATGGTCTGCAGTCATTTAAATATGACGTCATCACTTCCGCACCCCCCCCCCCCCCCCGCCACCACCACCACCGTCGACGCCACCAGCCTTCCCCCATGCTTCCTACAGCCCCCCATTCCACCTTCAGTGTCGGCGGCGCTAGCTGCTCGCTGCCTACAGAATCCAACATGGAGTAACCAGAGATGGGGCTCTTATGGGGCCATCCTCACCGAGACGGACGCACAATCTCAACAGCGGCACGTTGGCACCGGGGAGTGCGGGAGCCCGAGCCAGCAGAGAATTCTCCAAGGAATTTACACTTTTTATGGACACGCACTGAAATAGTGCAGGGATAACATGTAGGACGAATAAGGGAAGAAGAGGGGGAGCGAGAGAGAAAGCGAGCGAGAGACAGACAGACAGAGAGGACAAAAACAAACATCGAAAGGGAAATAACGGTTGGGAAAATCGTGGTTGGCGTTTGGCTTTGCAAGGCTTGTCTTGGACACGGACGCAGACAATATGAAGCCAACAAACTGTGTGCGCGCGGTGGGATTTTATTGTAGGTGAAACGAGAGAAAAATGAGCGAGGAAACACACCCAGACGAGTGAGTAGAACTGGGGGATGGGGGCGTCCTTTTTTCGGGGTCTGTGTTATGTGAACGTGTGAATGTAACTCCTGTTGTGCTTGATGTTTGCATGCTAATTATCTCAACCAAAAGGCTCACGGCGAATGCGACTGTATGGGGTCTTTTCCTTGCGGTTTCTGGCGCTTTGTCTTTGCTGTGTGCGAGAGGGGGGACTGGCGGTGGGTGGTTGGGCCCCCTCGCCTTCTTCACTGCACGGTTCCAGACTTTCAGCTCAGCGAGGGAGGGCTGGGGGGAGGGGTTGGAACGGAAACATTTTGTAAAGGGACTTACAGTGAATAGAGTAATATGTCGTCGTTAAGCCTTGCAGAGCAATCCTCCGAAAGAGGAAACAATTGATTACCGAAGAAACTTTATTCCCCCGCGACCTGGCCATTTATTACTCTTCGCTAAATCGAAGCTTCGAAGCCCACTCTACATATGCATGGTCAGATCGGGCATGAAAGTCTTTCTTTGTGGTGAACTGATATGCAACATCCGCCATTTCTTTTTCGTGAATCGTTCTCATTTGCATACTGTCCTTCATTCATAAAAATACCGACGACAGAGCCCCGAGAGGCTGCGCAGTAGGCTACGCTAGCAAAAGTGGATGAGGTCCGACAAGATCAATCTGGTAATTTCTCTGGGGAGTCAAAGCCGAAAATTAATAGATTTCTAGCGAACCGCTTTCACGTCTCCCACGGCATATCTCACTTTATTGCCCACACTTCGATGATGTTAGCTTCAGTCTGTAACGCTGATACCACAGTGACCTAAAATACTTCGCATATGACTGACTGTAGGATAAAATTATACCAGATTCGTCGATGAAAACCGCGTGACACCTTTGCTTTCTCGCGAAATGTCCAGATACAATGTGTGATTTGCATCGAATAGTTGAGTTTTTTTAGAAAACTCTTCCAACAGTGTTTAGCTTAACTTGTACCATAACGTAGCCTATAAAATTAAGTCCAAGACCACGGCCTATAGTTTGCCATGGTTACATTGTACTGATAAAGTTAGCATGTTGCAACAATTAGCCTGTATTCTGGTAGTTTGTAACGGTCCGTTACATTCGTCTACTCTGAGCAGGACTATGTAACTAACATTGTAACAGATGTGTCATTATGCGGGTTCCCTCGGGAAGTTATCTGGCTAGATAGGTGATTTGCCCATCTACAACAGCAACCAGGTAAATCGTGTTGAAAAAGCCCTTTGACCTAAATGGGGGTACCACCTTTTATTGTTGAAATTTATGACCCTCTTACACACCCTTTTAGTTAAACATGACTCAGGGTGGAATGTGCAGAGCCATATAATAGTTTAAAGTTATGAAATGTTTACTTTTATTGATCAGGGACAGATTAGGTCGGCAGGACTACTCCCCATCTGTGAGAACACGTTTCTCTTACTCACATTCTAACAAGCCAGAAATATAGGTCATGACAATGATGACCTTCGTGTTAAAGTTCTGGCCACTGCTGAAAATTTAAATGGCCAGAGACAACCTATGGATGTGCTGCCTGTTTTTTTTCGTCTTTCCATCATTGAACGTGTTTTTTAAAACAACTAATTCCACATGTCGTGGCCCATTTTACAGTGATCAAAGAATTCATAGTTTGCCCACTTATTATTTTACCACTACAACCTAGTATCAGACAGATTTCACTA
>JAIFZK010000168.1:1347500-1362500 GCA_027481765.1 Tenualosa thibaudeaui
TGCAAAAATGCAGCCCTTATTCCTCTTTTCCATCAAATTTCAACAGAATCACCCAGTGCCTCTCCCAAACGCCAAAATGGTATGGTATGGTATGGTATGGTATAGCTTTTATTGTCAATTTCTTCACATGTACAAGACATACAAAGGAATCGAAACTGCGTTTCTCACTCCCCTGTGGTGGGGAGAGCAAGGGGCCGCTGTGGATGTCCGCGCCGCCCATGTTCCAAATTAGGGGGGATGAAAGGCACAATACAGCATAACATGAGGAGAGAGGAGGAGAAAAAAAGGCATCACTAGACTATGGTCCAATGGGGAGCACAGTGTAGGGGGACAAAAAACAACACCTCTACACACATGAGTACATATAGAACACATGACCTGCAATGAGAAGGAAGGGTGGGGTAAGAGATAAGAGGGTATGAAGCGGCGAAGGCATAGGGTGGGGGTGGTGATTGATAAGGGGAGGGAGTGATGGAAAATGATGTCCTATTTAATTCAGTGTCATGACAGAGTGCGTAAATGAACTTATATTCAAATATAAGAGGTTGCAGTCAGAGCATTTCTTTCTTGTACTGGACAGGAACAAGTCTGTAAGTAAGAACCCTACAAAACCCTCTGAATGTGCAAACTGGAACAGTTTACACATACCTTTGCCTAAATGTGTGTATGGGGGAGTGTGTTTTGTGCCTGCTTGTATTTGTGTGTGTGTAACTATGTGTGTGTGTGTGCGTGTGCAGGCATTGTATGGGAAGAACATCAATGTTATATGACAATAGAAAGTATGTACCTGAGGGTGTGTATAAAAATGTACTTTATGTACATAAGGTTGTGTGTATAAGCAAGGGTGTATGCTCTGTACTTATATGAGTTTGTATTTTGTGTGTGTGTGTGTGTTCACGGGTATGAGAGTGTACCTGTATGAGTGTGTTTCTGCTTGTGTGAAAGTGTGTATGTGTGTGTTTAGCAGGCCTAGCTGTCCCCGCTGTGTCCTCTATCAGAGGAGTGGAGTGAGTGAGTGTGCACTGCTGTTGGACGTGAACCGACTGTCGAGCAGTGACTCATTCCACACACACACACACACACACACACACACACACACGCACGCACACACAGTGACACACATACACACACAGACGCGCGTGCACGAGGTTCACATACACACATACACACACACACACACACACACACAGACAGACAGACAACATGGACGCGGAAACACACTCGCACTTGCACACACAGACGCCATCTGCTAGTCAAGGTGACTGAATCGAAGCACCAAAAAAGGTGGCAGAAGAGAAGAGGTGGAGGACAGCACAGACCAGACAACTCATCTTAACAAGCTCATCTGTCGTCGCCGTGGCTGCGGATGGTCGTTGGCACGGCAACAGTCTGTCAGGAGCCATGCCGATGAAGTCGTTCCGTTCTGGCTCTTTTTTTTCTCTCTCGTTTTTTTTCTCTCTCTCTTTCTTTCGTCCTCCTCTTCTATTCTGCCACTGAGAGAGAGAATGGTGATGGGCAGAAGGATGTAGGGGGAGAAAAATGTCTTATAGAGAAAGGCAAGAGGAATTTCACTCGTTCACACTCGTTTCTCCCATGTCTTCTGTTTCTTTCTTTCCCCCAGCATGCTGTGTGTGTGTGTGTGTGTTGGACTGTGACTGTTCTGTTCCGACCTAGCTCTTTATGGTTTGGTGGTTTCTTTCTGTCTGTCTGTCTGTATTTCTTTCTCTCTTTCTATTGTGGCATCTCTCTCCGTCTCTCTCTCTCTCTCTCTCTCTGTCTTTTTGGTGTCTATTTTCCTATTCATTCTTTCAGTGTTTCCTGGGTTTCTGTCATGTGTTTAATTACTTCCTTGTCTTAATCCCATCTCTCTCTCTCCCTCTCTCTCTCATATCCCTCTGTCCTCAGTTTGCCCATGTGCATGTCTGCTTATGCTGCTGTCTTTCTTTTCCCCTTTCATTCTCTACATCACCCCCTTCTTCTCTCTCTCTCTCTCTCCCTCTCTGTCCCTCTCTCTATCTCTCTTCTGGCTCATTCCCTGCATCATTGTGTCTTTTGCTCACTGCTCTTTCAATTTCTCAATCTTTTTCTGTCCTCTCTCTCTCTTTCTCTCTCTCTCTCTCTCTCTCTCTCTCTCTCTCTGTCTCTGTCATCCTGAAGCCTGGTGTAAAATGTGTAGGAGGCAAACTGTGTTCAGTCGCCATTTTCAAAGCTCCAGCCTCTCATAGCCACTCCAGATTTATGCTTCCATATCGACATTAATTTAGCCACTCGGTCACATTTGTGTGTATGCATGTGTCTGTGTGTGTGTGTGTGTGTGTGTGTGTGTGTGTGTGTGTATGTGTCATAACATGTCTATATGAAGAAGGTTGGGTAGGAGGGAGGGTTGAAAGGTCGTCGCCATAGACGAACAGGAAGTGCTAGCTGTTGCCACGGCAACCGCCATCTGCTCGTGAGCCCCCGCAAAATGCACATGCTTATGAAAACAGAGAGGGGGAGAGCAGAGCTGATATCAAGCTAATGGTCAAACACACACACTCACTCACACACACACACACACAGGGTCAGCCAGTGCAGTTACACAGATACTCAAATCTTGGTCAGTCCTACACAAGAGAGTCTCTTTTTGTTTGTGTGTGTGTGTGCAAGCAGTGTAAGGATGTCCTGAGTCCTTTTATCATCATAACAGCCTTGCATTTATGGATATTGATGGCTGCATTTTGGTTTGGGTCTGCAGTTATTGATGGGTTACCCCATGTCCTATGTCCTCCTGTGTTGAATTTAAAGGTGTTGTTGGTACAGATTTTGGCTCCGTCTGTGTGTCTGCTCTTACAGACTCACAGACTTAAATGCGTGTTCATGCTAAGTTTGAGAGGGTTTAGGTAGGGTGTTCTGTGGTACTGGGAAGTGTGTGTTTTGAAGTGTGTGTTCATGTCATGTAATGTAATGTGAGTTTAGGGAGAAAATCCCAATAATTTAAGTTAGTGCAACTGGACTAGGCACAACTGAAATTGCTTAACATTTGCTTGACATTTGCTTAAATGTCTCTCTCCCTCTCTCTCTCTCTCTTTCAGTGATAGCTACATAGTATGTGTCAAAGCCATGATAATGACTCTCTCTCTCCCTCTCTCTCTTTCTTTCAGTGATAGCTATATAGTATGTGTCAAAGCCGTGATGATGACTGACACTCTCTCTCTTTCTCCCTCTCTTTCTTTTAGTGATAGCTACATAGTACGTGTCAAAGCCGTGGTGATGACTCGGGATGACTCGAGTGGTGGTTGGCTGGCTCAGGAAGGGGGTGGGCTCAGCCGGGTGGGCGTGTGCAAGGTTGCCCCTAACGACCTGGAGCTGCTGGGTCGCCATGGTTTCCTCATCTATGGTGAGCGACTCAAAGACAAACAGGTACGTCAGCTATTTTCTGTTTTTGTTAAATCCCTCTTTCTCTTGTTTTTTGTTTCAGTCAAACAAACACACACACACACACACATACACAAAACCACTAAATGTGTGTGTGTGTGTGTGTTGGACCACACAGGTAATCCTGGAGTGTTTCTTGAGGAAGGACCTGGAGTACACCAAGGCCACCCCAACCTTTCATCACTGGAAGGTAGACAACCAGAAATGTGGCTTGACCTTTCAGAGTCCCGCCGATGCCCGCGCCTTTGACCGAGGAGTGAGGAAAGCCATGGAGGACATCACAGAAGGTGTGTGTATGTGTGTGTGTGTGTGTGTGTGTGTGTGTGTGTGTGTGTGTGTGTGTGCGTGCGTGTGTATTGCAATTCAGCAATAGCCTCCCATACCTGCATGCAGATTTTCATGAATTTATAAAATTAAATTAAATGAAACTAACTTAAAATTTAAAATAATCTTCTATCTATATAAGACATACAGCTGTTTAAGTAGTTTCTCTATCCTTTCTTTCTTTCCAAACCTTTCTCAAGGCTCTACTACGTCCTCGTCCACCATTCAGAACGAGACAGAGCTGGGAGACGATGACGTTTTCACAGTGAGTGTCACCTGATTAGAGTGAGGAGTGAGTGAGGCTCGTGTCTGAATGCAGGTTGAACACAGACTGAACTGGGCACAGGGAAAACTCATTTCACACTAAAAGGAAATTTTCTTACCCTCATGATCAGTTAATTATCACACTGGCTGCTGTTGTCGCTATTAGGTCTTTGTTGCACCAGATATTCTCATTCTTATTTCTACTAAGAGCACTGGGCAACCTTGAACAACAGAGCTAAGCGTTGACTGACACTGCACTGTTGGTTTAAGTCTCAGTAGGCCAAGGCAGGGAAAGACAAGGAAGCGGTATTAACTTCCCCTTGCTTGGTTTTTGTTGTTTAAAAAGCATGACACAAGTGTGGGCTTGCACAGAGTAGGTCTATGTTACAGCAAACAGTAAACAAGCCTGCAACAAGCCTGCAACTGACTCAAAACCACGTCTTATTTACAGAACTTCAAAACCGTTTCAAAATGTCAGCATTTATAGGTTTATAAGGAAAGTGGGTGGCGGTGGTAGCAGAGCAGTTAAGGAACCTGGCTAGCGTGCTAGTAGCCTTGTTGTGGATTCGAATCCCAGCTGCCGCCGTTGTGCCCTTGAGCAAGGCCCTTAACCCTAAGTTGCTCTAGGGGAGACTGGCCCTGAACAATTGATAGTTGACAAAATGTAAGTTGCTTTGGATAAAAGCATCTGCTAAATGCATAAATGTAAATGGATGGGAGTAATAGGAGCTCTTCATTCAGAGTAATTGTTACACATGAAAAGTTAAGTTGAGTTCTGAGACAGCCAACTGCTTCATGTCATTAATACATAGAAGTTAGCATGCTGGTTAGCTATCATACTGTTGTCTTTGCAAATGTGTTTGTACACTGGCTGGTATTAGATCTCAACATTTGCTGCTTTAAAACCACCTTGTCCAGACCTTGCCAGGCCTCAGTTCCAGCCAAAATGCCTGTCCAAGCATGTTTTAAAGCGGCAAATGTTTTGGTCTAATATTAGCCAGTGCACAATGAGTTAAGGCAACACTATGTCGTTTTTGGTTTAAAACTAGAAAATTAGCTACCTTAAAGACACACAGAACCATCCAAAACAATCAGCAGTGTCACGCTGTGAAGCTTTTTCTTTTATTTTGTGGTGGTTTCCTGCCCTCCACCCAGAAATGCATATCCTGTGGAAATAACACAACCTTGATTATATAATACAATTATTAATATAATATGATTATATGTCATCCAAGGTAACTTGGAGATTATGCTAAATTGAATAGTCTGATAAAAAGGATACCTCAAGTAGCGATAAAAAGTTTAACAGTCACAATTGCATGAACTGAAGGAGGCTGATTTGTGAGGACGTAGAAGGACTGCCGAGACGGAGTCAAGAGGATGAATGAACATGAATAGAAGGTGCCTGAATAGAAGACAGATTTGTCCAGTGTGTGTGTGTGTGTGTGTGTGAGAGAGACAGAGAGAGAGAGGGGGGGGGTATGCAGGAGTGTGAGTGTGTGTGTGTGTGTGTGTTTGTGTTTGAAGATATGCAGGCCGGTTCATGAAGACATTATTGGTGTGTGTGTGTGTGCTTCTAAGTGTGTGTGTGTGTTTGTGCGAGAATGCACACTGCACAGGACCGGCTCCAGAGTGGCTTCTAGAATGTCCGGATGCCGGGACTAGTCTGTGCCTACTGTCTGGTCTGGTGGCTAAAATTGATAATTAGTGCAGCCACAAATACACCCACTCTCAGACAGGGGTTTATACAGTGCACACACAGACACACACAGATCTACAAATGCACATTCTAACACACACTGTATGTCTCTCCCCTACTCTCTTTAAGACACACACATACACACAGATAGAGAGACACCCACACACACACACAAAACACTGCCACATCTGTTGCACAATCTTACAGTATTCCAAACACTGTATGTATGTGTGAATTTGTATTTGTATATGTGTGACTGTCTTTCTTTGTGTGTGTGTTTGTGTGTGTGTACATGTTTGCATTCAGTCACTAATAAGCCTGTGTCTGTATTCATCTATGCCACTCTCAGTGAGTGTGTGTGTGTGTATGTGTTACATTGTGTCTATGCATTTATTTCATACTGTTCGTGGGTGCATATGTGCACAAAATTGTGTGTGTGTGCGCACGTTGCATTGTGTTTTTGTGTTTATTTTATGCTGTTTATAGGTGCATATGTGCACAGAATTGTCTGTGTGTGAGGGGTGTTCACTGTTATTTTTGGCTAGGAGGTGGAAACAGTTAACAGAAGGCTTCACCAGACACTCTGACCTTGTCCACAGACTGCTACCCACCAACAACTCTGAGAAAGAGAGAGAGTGAGAGAGAGCAGAGAAAATTATGAACATGAGAGAGAGAAGTGAGAGAATAAAAAAAACGATATGGTGTTGAACTTGGGTAATGCTGCACCCAGACAAGTGCAAGCAACTTTGAAACATTAGAAATTTGTCATTTGTCAATTTGTTACATGAAACCACTCAAGGTGTCTAGAACAAACCATTGTGTGACGGCAAATCATTAGATTAACCGCTAGATGATCTATATGTGAGCTTCCTTAACTAACTGTCCATGTGCCTGTTCTGCCTCTTTCCGTCTCTCACCCTACCTCTTTGTCTGTCTGATCTGCTGTCCGTCTGTCAGAACGCCACAGACAGCTCGTCCAACTCGTCCCAGAGGCGTGAGCCCTCCCTGCAGACACTGGCTCCCATTAGCCTTGGGGAGTCGCGCCGTCACAACTGCATCATGGGACACTTCTACGACCAGCACAGACTCTCCGATCACTACTTTGTGGACCAGGTGAGACAGTAAATGTGTGTGTGTATGTGTGTGTACGTTCATCTGTATTGCTCTTCTGAGATTTGTTCTAATTGGTGCCAAGTCAGTATTACCTCTCTGACCACTGTCCCGCATCCCATGATCCTTTGCAGCCGGTGCCAGCATTCCCTCGCCACGTCAGCTTCCAGCTGGACGACCCGGAAGAGGAGATAGTGCGCATCAACCCGCGCGAGCGAGCCTGGCTCTCCACGGGTTACGAGGACTATCGCCACGCGCACCCGGCAGCTGGTGGTCGCTACGGCAACAAGCCCACCCATCACCCCTCGTCCCTGTCCGCGCTTCGCCCTCTCCATCACCACCACCACCACCACCTCCACGACCCTTTTAGCCCCACACCTTTCCTCCCCATCACAGACCCGGACGCCTATGTGCACTTTGACAAAACGGACCCACCCAAGCACGACTACACGTACCCCTACCCCTCGGGGGGGCTGGGTGGCGGAGGCTCGGACCCCCATCGGACTGAGGTCAAGAAGGCAGGAGGCGGAGGCCGAGGGGTCGGCGTGGTGACGGGGCAGCCCCGCGGCCTTCAGTCCAAGTGGAGACGAGGCCTCGGAGCCTTCGCCAGCTTTGGCGGCCGCTCGTCGTCGTCGTCATCCTCCCGCCACACCGACCTCGCCGGCTCATCTGTCGCCGTGGGCATCGCCGGCGGCATCGTAACGGGCGGTGGCGGGGGCGAGCGTGCCCGCTGCGTCTACTGCCGGGACCTCTTCCGGCGCGAGGACAACCGGCGGGGCCACTGCACGGAGGCGCCCGACCCCGTGCGCACCTGCATCCGCCGCGTCAGCTTCATGTGGTGTGCCGACAGCCTGCTCTACCACTGCATGTCGGACCCGGAGGGTGACTACTCGGACCCCTGCTCATGCGACGCCTCCGAGGAGCGCTTCTGGCTGCGCTGGGCCGCGCTGCTGGGGCTCTCGCTGCTCGCACCGTGTATGTGCTGCTACGGGCCCCTGCGGGCGTGCCATCGTTGCGGTGTGGCTGTGCACTGCTGTGGAGGCAAGCACAAGGCTGTGGGCTGAGACCAGGGGGTGGAGGACGGGTGGTTGGGCAGGAGGGAGGGATAGGGACACAGTGGAGAGAAGGGGGTTGGGGGTCAATAGATGATCTTGAACCATGCAGATAGAGGTGGTGGACCTCTGATACAGTTTGGGAGTATTGAGTGAGACTAACCACCCAGGCACCCTTGGCTTAGATAGGAACAACTCACAGGAATAGATCTGGACAGGCCTCTAGACCAGATGCAGAATCAGAATCTAGATCAGCTTCTGGAATCAGAATCTATGAATCCAGTGGGTGTGTAGAACAGTTAACCCCCTGCCCCCACCTCCCACTAACAGACCTCATCCAGGTCTAGGATTAATCTGTTCCATTCAGCGGCCTTCTTGGGGTCTTTGTTTTCTGACCTGACCTGGGGGAATCAGATGCAGTCGGTCGATTGGCAGTTGAGACTATGGCCACATCCTGTCTAGGGATGTTCCTCTCCCTCTTGTGGGTCAGAGAGTAAGAGAGGGAGGAGTGGAGCAATGAAAAACAGGAACGGACCTTTGATCACCAGCAAGAGAAAAGTGAGAAAGAAAGAACAGAGGACTGATCAGAAACATAAGGGAGGAAAAAAAAAGAACCGTGTGCATTTGGGCAATTTCTATTTTATAAATATATATAAATATATACATAAATATATATTTTCTTTGTTTTTGTATTTGTTTATATTTTCTTTCTTGCTAGCCATTGGTTGATCTCTAACACAAACGAAAGCGGAAGGGTATGGATGATGAAAGGGGTCCGTTTGTTTTTTGTTTTTGTTTGTGACCAGAGATGGTTGTGGTTTCCACAATCCTGATGGCTTTGTTTGTTTATTATTATTGTTATTATTATTATTTTTTTATTTGCTTCCCTTGTTTGATGTATGTGCAAAGGGGTACACTCAAAAGCTTCCGAGATATACATTTTATGGACTAAAACAAATATCTGTTTCTATATAAATCTATATAAAAATATTCATAAACTGGTACTTTATATTTTTACACTCATGTGTAAAGGCTTGAATTTGTGTTGTTTTTTCTCTCTTTTGTGTGTTGGTTTGGTATGCGTTTGTTTGTTTGTTTGTTTGTGTTTTCCCATTGCCATGGCTTGCCAGTTGTTGATCATGCAAGTTCTCGCTTTTCAACAAAGGCACTTATGTACACAGACTGTGATCATTATGCCTAATGTCAGGACCATCCCACTGTGTGTGTCTATGTATGTGCGTGTGTGTGTGTGTGTGTGTGTGTGAATATACTAGCGTGTACCTATTTAATGCTGGTGTGGACCAGAAGTTGAGTGGTGACTTTGTGAGTGTGTGTGTGTGTGTGTGTGTGTATTTTTATGTCTATCTTCCTTTAAACAGAGAGAAAGTGGTCATGGATTATTCCAGAAATGTTAGATAAACCTTTTAAAGAGATAGTGTTGTTATAGGAAGCTTTTAGCCACTTGCTTGGTACAATCACAATAACAGTTTTAATGATGCACAGACAACACCATTGTAAAGTAGTTCTCAGCAACACTGCTAAATCACTCCAAACTTTAAACCTCCTTTTCAAAAAAAAGGAGAAGAAAACAAAATCCAAGCCTTCGAAAACCAGTTGAAGACTCCAAAGGTAGACATATTTAGCTGATGCTAAACTGGCTAGTGAGGTTTAGCCAATTGTCAAGTTACAGTATGTAGCCAGGTTTAGCAAATGCTAAATTTGCTACGCTAAAGTTTAGACAGCGCTAAACTAGGTAACCAAGTTTAGCTGATGCAAGGTGCTGGATCAAGGAATGGAGTCATTTGTGTCCACCCTCTGCTAACACAAAGCATAGGGTCTCATCAGTGGTGTTTCCACTGTGCTTCTGGTAACAATCAAGGTGTCTCATGGGGAACAAGGGCAAGTTTCGTCTTCAGAGTCTTGGAGTCTGATGAAGATGTAACTCTACGTTCTCTGCACCTTTTTAAAATCAACTAACCAAATCGAACATCTGTTCACTCCAGTGATCTATTTTCTACAGAGTAGCAGCTCACAAGAGACGTGAGCAGATAGGCTAAGTGTAAACAGGACTGCATTCTCCCTCATCTGCAGTGCACCCAGTGAGCCCATCCCTGTCTGACTCCAGCAAGATCCTCCAGCAAGATCCTCCAGCTTGTCAGTCAGCCATTCATCACCACAATTGTCCAAGTGTTCAAGACAGACAGAGACAGAGTGATAGACTCGGAGAGAAAGACAGCTGTTGTGATCATACTTCAGTGAAATAAGTTTGTCACTGAATTGGTGGTTTAGCTGTAAACATTTAGGCCTAAATGTCCACATGAGTGTGTGTGTGTGTGTGTGTGTGTGCATGTACGAGAACTGCCTGACAATATAAATATATACATACAGTACATGTCTATTTTTTTAAGAAGAAATCCAGCCTCAAAATACTCTGTGACCTTGTATGTATGTCTGTGTGTGTGTGTGTGTGTGTGTATAGAACAAGAGAGTTAATGGCCCCATTTGTAGTAGTCTCTGTCTCTGTATATAAGCACAACACTAAAGTCAATGCTTTGGAATTTGCCTGAAGATCTCAGTGAAGTGCCCATGCAACTATGTGTGTGTGTGCGTGTGTGTGTGTGTGTGTGATACAGACCAATGTTAACTGTGGGGATAAAGGTGGAGGCAATGTACTCTTTATAAGCTGTTGTTGATTTTCCCATTATGCCTTTCTGTCCTCCTCCCATCTCAACTCCTCCTTCACCTCCCTACATTTCTCTCCATCTTTCTCTGATTTTCACCCTTCCTTGACCCACCTCCCATCCACCCACCTCACCCCTTTCTCTCTCTTTAACCCTTTGTTCCTGTCTCAACCCTTTTCACAAAACCCAATAAGAAAAGGCAAGTGAAAGCGTCTTGTTAGAAAAAGAGGGATGCTATTTTTTTTCTAAAACAAAAAAAAATACTTTTATTTTTCTACCTGTGGAATGGAAAGAAAACCAAAAGCTGACTGTCTGTCTGTGTCTGTCAAAGGCTGGGTCTAACAAGGCCCACCACTCAATTATTATTTTTTAAAGGGATGGTCACTCATTCCATTCAGTGTCTTTTAGTTAATGCAACCTAATGCCTCAGTTAACATGCCGACAAGCCATTTCCTGCTTCCTGTATGGAAAGATCACGCTGAGGTCACTCTGATGCCATCAACCAAACGTCCTTGTCGACTAATGCTTTTTCTCTCACTTTTTGAATGCAATGTAAAAGGTGTCTCAGTAGGTGTGTGTTTAAGTCAATGAGCATGCGTTACAGTCCCCCTATAACGCACTGCTCAGTGGTTGTGTTAACTGTTAGGTTATGTTACCTAAGAGGGACTTGACTGGAAAGAGCTACCAAAACACAGAAAATCTGTTTCTAGGAAAGTGCCTGAAGCATGTTGCTCAGTCCACTGCTCAAGCGTGTCTCATTATAAAAAATGGTAATAATAATAATAACAATAATAATAATAATCAACATCATAATGAATTCATTATTATTATTGTTGTTGACATTATGATGTACAAGGAGGAGAATAATATCTGTATTATTAATTGGAATGGGTTTTTTGTTTTTGTTTTTTGTTTCATTTAATGTTTTTACAATAAGCATTTTTACCTCTGTAAAAAGTAAAGTATAAATATATATATATATATAAAATATAATATCAAGTGTATGATGTACATTTTAAGTTTTATTTTTTTATCATTTCTAATAAGACGATACTGATGGGTAGTAAGGATGGATTCAGCTTGTTTTTATTTTCTTGTTTTGTTTTGTTTTGTGTTTTTTTTTTGAGAAAATGGAGTTAAATGGAGAACTGTATAAATGACCAATACATCATACAGAAGCTAACCTATCACCAGGACTCCAGAGTGAGCTTTTATTAATTGTGTGTGTGTGTGTGGGGGGGGTGCATGTGTGGCGGGGTGGCTATGAAAAATGTCAATTTGTGTATTACAAATGACATAACTTATTTTAAGCATCTGGGTGATGTTTATACTTTATATTTGTGTGTATGTGTCTGTGTGTCTGTGTGAGAGAGAGAGAGTGTGTGTGTGTGTGTGTGTGTGTGTGTGTGTTTTCAGCTGGTAAAGCAGTTCTGCATTAAGTATGTAGCAGAATGGCACATAGACACACATGGCATACATAACCATACATAACATACAGCAGATGAGTCAAACTAACATGAGTGTCATCCTAAAGTTCTTACACTTAAAGGAATTATCCGTAGTGAATTAACCGTGTCGATTGGTATGAGAGCGACAGACTTTTGTACAAAACAGACCAAATCAGCAAAACGGCAGCCACTGCTAAGTTTCATTTGTCTGTGCCCCTATCAGTTAGCATTAGCTGCCAGTCAGGACATTCAGTCTATGTTGTACCAAATGCAGTCATTCTTATACATAATGACAGCACTCGGCAGCCTCAAAGAACAGGGATATAGGCTGACTGGCTCCGGATTTTTCCTTTAAAGAAGAGATTATGTCAAGCAATTCACTGGGTCAAATTAGTGATATCAATTGCCCATGGCAAAAGCAATTCAGGAAAATGGAAGATAAAATTAGGCTTGTGCTCAGATTTGACACAGGGAAGTCTATTTTTTGTCCTTTGCTTTAACACATTTTCTAAAAAGGTTCTAGCCCTTTTTTCCAAATTGAAAATGTCAGAGCTATAGAGAGAGACAAAACGGTGTCAGCAGCAATAGCATGATAGCAGCAGAAACAGGAGAAATATGCATCTGGTCACAGCAATGGCAAAACTGGTACATTCCCACACTTGCCATTGTGTTTTGTGTCATGCAAATTGCTCAGCTAACACTGCCTAGTGCCTCCACTGAAAATCACATTTCGCTACAGCACAGTCAGGGAGCTTTTTGTTATCTTATGTTTCCCTCTGACAAAGTTTTGGTGGGGCAATTAGAAATGTGAAAGCCTTTGGTGCACCATGCTATCATGGAAATGCTATTTCTGAATATAAGGAGTATAACATTAGTATATGGCCTCTTAATATAAGGAGTATAACATTAGTATATGGCCTCTTAATATAAGGAGTATAACATTATTACATGGCCTCTTAATATAAGGAGTATAACATTAGTATATGGCCTCTTAATATAATGAGTATAACATTAGTATATGGCCTCTTAATATAAGGAGTATAACATTATTACATGGCCTCTTAATATAAGGAGTATAACATTAGTATATGGCCTCTTAATATAAGGAGTATAACATTATTACATGGCCTCTTAATATAAGGAGTATAACATTAGTATATGGCCTCTTAATATAAGGAGTATAACATTAGTATATGGCCTCTTAATATAAGGAGTATAACATTATTACATGGCCTCTTAATATGAGGAGTATAACATTAGTATATGTCCTCTTAATATAAGGAGTATAACATTAGTATATGGCCTCTTAATATAAGGAGTATAACATTAGTATATGGCCTCTTAATATAAGGAGTATAACATTATTACATGGCCTCTTAATATAAGGAGTATAACATTAGTATATGGCCTCTTAATATAAGGAGTATAACATTATTACATGGCCTCTTAATATAAGGAGTATAACATTAGTATATGGCCTCTTAATATAAGGAGTATAACATTAGTATATGGCCTCTTAATATAAGGAGTATAGCATTATTACATGGCCTCTTAATATAAGGAGTATAACATTATTACATGGCCTCTTAATATAAGGAGTATAACATTAGTATATGGCCTCTTAATATAAGGAGTATAACATTAGTATATGGCCTCTTAATATGAGGAGTATAACATTAGTATATGGCCTCTTAATATAAGTAGTATAACTTTAGTATATGGCCTCTTAATATAAGGAGTATAACATTATTACATGGCCTCTTAATATAAGGAGTATAACATTAGTATATGGCCTCTTAATATAAGGAGTATAACATTATTACATGGCCTCTTAATATAAGGAGTATTACATTCGTATATGGCCTCTTAATATAAGGAGTATAGCATTAGTGTATGGCCTCTTAATATAAGGAGTATAGCATTAGTATATGGCTCTTAATATAAGGAGTCATTAGTATATGGCCTCTTAATATAGGGAGTATAGCATTAGTATATGGCCTCTTTATATGAGGAGTATAACATTAGTATATGGCCTCTTAATATGAGTATAGCATTAGTATATGGCCTCTTAATATAAGGAGTCATTAGTATATGACCTCTTAATATAAGTAGTATAGCATTAGTATATGACCTCTTAATATAAGGAGTATAGCATTAGTATATGGCCTCTTAATATGAGGAGTCATTAGTATATGGCCTCTTAATATGAGGAGTCATTAGTATATGGCCTCTTAATATGAGGAGTATACCATTAGTATATGACCTCTTAATATAAGGAGTATAGCATTAGTATATGGCCTCTTAATATGAGGAGTCATTAGTATATGGCCTCTTAATATGAGGAGTATACCATTAGTATATGGCCTCTTACTAAAAGGAGTCATTAGTATATGACCTCTTAATATGAGGAGTCCACTAGGTGACAGGGAGAGAGAAGGACAGACGAGAGTTTGACATTGTGCCTGATTCTGATATCCCAAACTATGTCCAGCTTACTCACCCCAGACACACACACACACACACACACACACACAGAGACATGCTAACATTTCCAACATGTCCACCCAAAACAACTTGCCCCAACACACTCACGTGTGCTCGCACACCCACACCCCCCACACACAGAAAGCTTGTGTGCTCTTGAACTGTTGCCAAGAATTCCCTGTTTCCAACACATGTAGTAGGTTGACAATTTGTATAAACCACTTGTTTGCTTGATAAACACCATCAAGCATTTTGAGTTTAGATAAGGCTGTGACCTAAGAATAACCTGTGACTGAAGACACATTTAGCAGTAACTGTTTTACCAAATGTCATTTATTATGATAATTTTTTCTTCTTCTTCTTATTATTATTATACTTTGTAATTGCTCTGTTTCACAAGACATTTTTTTACATCAATGTAGACTTCAGGATAATGCAGATGTATTTTGTCAATGAACAGTGACTGAGGCCTGGGGAGTTGCCCTCTTGCAGTGTGATTCATTTATGTGTAGAGGTCGGTCGCT
>JAIFZK010000168.1:1367500-1517500 GCA_027481765.1 Tenualosa thibaudeaui
TGACACGATGCCTGGTCAATATTCTTCCATACCTATAACAGGGCCATGCATTGATGACTCTCATAGACCTTCCAGCACCAGGCAGAGAAGAACCCTTCAATCAGACTCAAGAATGGACAGTATGGGGGGAGGTTGAGTACAGTGAAGAGTGGGTAAACCAGTAAACAATTTGCAGACCAAAGCAGACTAAACTAACATTATCCCACATGATGATGTACCTGGTCTGCTCTGGTCTCTGAATGTTATACGTCAGTATATAACGTAGGGTGTCCAGGAATATCATAATGTGTGTAGTGTTATATGGGCATACATGGGGGTAACATAGTTATGTTACCACCACATTGTCCTGCAATTAATGCATCGTGCCCAATACTGTTCGTCTCCACACGTCTCCACAATTGCCTCATCCACAAAAATCTGCTCCTGATCCATGGATCCATGGCATCTTCCTGTATGTAGAATATGTAGAGTATGTAGAATAGTCTCTGGCTGCTATTATTTATGTTTATGTTGAACAGTCTTCATTTTACAAATCACACCACTAGCCACAGTGCTCTGCAAAAAGCCATGCCCTGTCTAGCGTGTTTGTTTTAGGTCACCTGCAAATTGTTTACAACTGTGTTATAATGTATGTACATATGTGTACAAGAGTGTGCACGCGTGTGTTTAGTTGTGTGTGTGGTGTGCGTGTGTGAGTGAATCTGTGTAGTCCCGCAATAGTGTATGTAGGCACTATTATGTATCTGTCTTGTCCATACTGTGTTTTAACAGTTACGTGTATTACCAATTGTTCCCGGTGAAATGTTGTCTCGTCTCACTATGTACTGTGTATATGGCAGAAACGACAATAAAACCCTACTTGACTTGACTTGACTTGTAGCTCCATCACTCTCTGGAAGAGACTAATCAAATACAGCCCAGCGACCTATGCACAGCACTACAGTAAACACTTCCAGATTCAGGACCATACCATAGCTTACCTGCACAGACTCATATAGCAGTTGTTTTTCGAACGGGACTCTGTAAATTAGTTTCATCCTGATTGGGTTGTGTGCCAGTATACAAGATAGAGAGATGCTCACGTTGTTTATGTTTTGGAAGGTGCCGTCATTCTCTGTTATGCGCAGCTGTATTTCTCACAGCCTTATGGAATTTTTTGTGATCACCATATTGACCATATAGATCTCTTATTTGTGATCACCATATTAACCATATGGATCTCTTATTTGTGATCACCATATTAACCATATGGATCTCTTATTTGTGATCACCATATTGACCATATGGATCTCTTATTTGTGATCACCATATTGACCATATGGATCTCTTATTTGTGATCACCATATTGACTATATGGATCTCATGTGATCACCATATTGACCATATGGATCTCTTATTTGTGATCACCATATTGACCATATGGATCTCTTATTTGTGATCACCATATTGACCATATGGATCTCTTATTTGTGATCACCATATTGACCATATGGATCTCTTATTTGTGATCACCATATTGACCATATGGATCTCTTGTTCTGCACTGAATATTCCTTCCTCTGCCCCCAGATCCTTACATACAATACAGTTTTATTCTGTTTCTCATAAGAGTATAGTACTACTTCAAAACTGTGAAGTGAAGTGTGAAGTGACTGTACTAACTGATTCTCATTTTGAGATGTCCTTATGATGCTTGCTACAGTGTAGCGCCTCAGGTTTGGCTGCACCTGTTGGCTAGCTTCACCTCACCTCATGTCCTCCTCCTCTTCCTCCTGCTTCTTCACCTCCTCATACTCACCCTCCTCCTCTTCCTCGTGCTTCTTCACCTCCTCATACTCACCCTCCTCCTCTTCCTCGTGCTTCTTCACCTCCTCATACTCACCCTCCTCCTCTTCCTCGTGCTTCTTCACCTCCTCATCCTCTTCCTCTAAATTCACCTCCTTGACTTCCTCCTCCACTTCCTCCTGCTTCTTCCCCCCCCCATGCCCAACCTCCTCTAATTCACTCTTTTCTCAGTTTTCTTTCTCCTTCCATTATCCTCCACACTGAAAGCTTACCTGTGGCTCATTTATAGTGCTCAGGCTGATTGCAAAGTGAACCGATGATCTAAAACAGTTTTCACATGTGACAATGTGGCCAGACAGTTGGCCAAAATAGTGTAAATAATAGCCATAAAAATTGTATAGTTTTACTAGGAGTGTATTGATAATTTGGAAATTGACTGTAAAGCCGCAAGTTGTGTTCACAGTGCCACAAAAAAGTGCTGTGCAGTGGATTGTATTTACATGTTTGTTACAAAAATTGCAGAAAGAGTACTGAGAGTAGTGTTTGTGCTTTTAATTTTGCAAACTCAGCGAGTAGTTTTCTTATAAGTATAAATAGTTTTAGAAAATGTGCTATAAGAATCATTGTTAGTGTTTAAGAATTCAGAAAAAATACTGTAAGCTGGATATTAGTGAAAAACCCATTTGGGAACCAGACCCTTCAGCAATTAGTGACTGACACCACTCATCTCCTGCAACTCTTTGGGTCTGTCTTCTGTCTTCATGCAATCATAAACACACACACACACACACACACACACACACACACGTCATACACATTGTCATACTCCCTCTCTCTCTCTCTCTCTCTCTCACACACACACACACACACATACATATTTGTCTCTCTCTTTCTCTCTCTCACAGACACACACACACAGATTCACACAATGTCCATCACACCGTCTCATCAAAACATTAAAACAGAAACAGACACACACACGTACACACACACACACTGTCATACTCCTATGTCTCTCTCTTGCTGATTGTGCTCTTGCCTGGGCCTAATTTAAATAGGCCCCAGCATGTCTGCCTGCACTCAGTTGTTTACATGGATAAAATCTGAAACAAATGTGAGCAATATGCACCACCACCACCCAAATACACACACACACACACACATGCATAAATACACATACACACTCACACATGGACTGACACACACACACACAAATACACAGTCACACACACTTTTTTAACCAGCCCCCAAGCACACTTCCTCTTCTACTGTGACAGACACAGACACACACACACACACACACACACACACACACACACACACACACACACACACACACACACACACAATGGCCATGCTATCTCAAATGGAGCCACATGTGTGGCTAGGTCTGTGATTGTGCTATTCAAAACGTTTGCATCAGATTCAAAGCAGACCTTGTTCTGCAGTGTGCGTGCGTGTGTGCATATGCTGGAGTCATGGTGCAAAAAACACAGATACATCATCATGGAGAGGTAAAGGGATTATGAATAACAAAGAAAGATAGAATGACCAAAAAGAAAGAAAGAGAGAGAGAGAGAGAAAGAGAGAGAGGAGAAAGGAGGAAAAAATAATCTTAGAAGAAACAGTTACTTACTGTTCGATTGTTAAATGTTCTCATATCACAATTCCTTCAGCACAGGTCTTGTCAGCACACACACATATAGATAATACACACTCACACACACACACACACGCACATATAGATAATACACACTCACACACATACGCACACACACATATAGATAATACACACACACACACACATAGATAATACACACACACACACACATAGATAATACACACTCACACACACATATAGATAATACACACTCACACACGCACACACACATATAGATAATACACACTCACACACACACATACACTCACACACACACATATAGATAATACACACTCACACACACACATACACTCACACACACACACATATAGATAATACACACTCACACACACACCCACGCACACACACTCACATGCAGCAGACTTCACGGATCTATAGCTGGAAATAAAAGGGGTCCTGAAGCTTGACATGGCTCTGAATTCCAGAAGCTAAAGGAGGGAGATCATGTGTGACCAACCGACACAACCAGACCCCCACAGGCCGCAGACAGCATCTCTGACCCACTCTATCTGAGTGTGTGTGTGTGTGTATGTGTGTGTGTGTGTGTGTGTGTGTGTGTGTGTGTGTGTGGTGGGTGTGGGGTGGGGTAGAGAGAGGGAGACAAAGAAAATGTGTGAAAAGTGAAAAACAATATGTGTGTGTGAGTGTGTGTGTGTGAGAGAGAATGAGAGAGAGAGAGAAAGAGAGAGATGGAATAAAACAGGAAGAAAGTGAGAGAGAGAGAAATAAATAACAGGGAAATAGGTGAGCAGCATACCTGCACAATGCATGGAAATATATGTCTATTTTGCATGAGTAAAAAGGCAAGACTATGAGAGAAAAGAGAGAGAGAGAAAGAGAGAGAGAAAGAAAGAAAGAAAAAAAGAAAAGGAAAAAAGAAAGAAAAAAGAAAATGTGCATGTGCATGAAGGCGTGAAAAAGAATGTGTGTGAGTGTGCTGGGTGTCAAAGTGTAACTAAAGTTGCTGGAAAGTTCACCCTGAAGAAAGGAAGAGGAGAAAAGATTTGTTCTGCCATCTTGACCCCCAGGGTGGGGGTGGGGGAGCGGGGCGCTTTTCGGGGGTGGTGATGGGGTCTCTGAGGACACGGTTGACCACACTGCTTTGAGCTGGGGGTGGGGTGGGGGGGTGCTTTGAAGAAACTTTAGGAATCTCAAGAGGTCTAGGTCTCTTGCACATCCAGGTGTCTTAAAGTATGTGAGCTATTTTAGTGCCCTCCAGTAAGTCACTTCCTACAATTAACAGGATAAAATTTTGATCGTAAACTAACTTATAATGCGAAAATGGCACACAATTGTCTATTGTCTATATAAAAATGTATTAGCTTGTCAGCACCCAGATCAACAGTCTTTGGGTGGTGCATAGGCCAGATCAACAGTATTTGGGTGGTGCGTGGGTCAGATCAACAGTCTTTGGGTGGTGCGTGGACCAAACCAACAGTTTTTGGGTGGTGCATTGGAAAGATTTAAAGTCTTTAGGTGGTGCGTGGGCCAGATCAACAGTCTTTAGGTGGTGCGTAGGCCAGATCAACAGTATTTGGTTGGTGCATTGGAAAGATTTAAAGGCTTTGGGTGGTGCATTGGAAAGATTTAAAGTCTTTGGGTGGTGCGTAGGCCAGATCAACAGTCTTTGGGTGGTGCGTGGACCAAACCAACAGTTTTTGGGTGGTGCATTGGAAAGATTTAAAGTCTTTAGGTGGTGCGTGGGCCAGATCAACAGTCTTTGGGTGGTGCGTAGGCCAGATCAACAGTATTTGGTTGGTGCATTGGAAAGATTTAAAGTCTTTGGGTGGTGCATAGGCCAGATCAACAGTATTTGGGTGGTGCGTGGACCAAACCAACAGTTTTTGGGTGGTGCATTGGAAAGATTTAAAGTCTTTGGGTGGTGCATAGGCCAGATCAACAGTATTTGGGTGGTGCGTGGGCCAGATCAACAGTCTTTGGGTGGTGCGTGGACCAAACCAACAGTTTTTGGGTGGTGCATTGGAAAGATTTAAAGTCTTTGGGTGGTGCGTGGACCAAACCAACAGTTTTTGGGTGGTGCATTGGAAAGATTTAAAGTCTTTGGGTGGTGCGTGGACCAAACCAACAGTTTTTGGGTGGTGCATTGGAAAGATTTAAAGTCTTTGGGTGGTGCGTGGACCAAACCAACAGTTTTTGGGTGGTGCACTGGAAAGATTTAAAGTCTTTGGGTGGTGCGTGGACCAAACCAACAGTTTTTGGGTGGTGCATTGGAAAGATTTAAAGTCTTTGGGTGGTGCGTGGACCAAACCAACAGTTTTTGGGTGGTGCACTGGAAAGATTTAAAGTCTTTGGGTGGTGCATGGGCCAGATCAACAGTTTTTGGATGGTGCGTAGGCCAGATCAACAGTCCGTCTCCACTTTATGTTGCGGCTTTCGAGCCAGCCATAACACAGTCAATATGCCTCTTTGAAAAATGATCATATTACTTCTACCTTCTCTTTGGCTTGCAAACAAAAACACATGTAAAAACTGCCAGATTTAATAGCCTGTTATTCAAAACACTTTCACATTGTTTTACTTTGTGCAAAGCACCTGGGATCCCTTCCTTCCTTGTGGGGCAGATACTTTCTGTGAACTTTAAAACTATTGGGCAAGCCAGAGCCCTCTGTTTACTGACTGACCAGCCAAAAATTTGATGATGGAAACCTAGGCGTAGCGAGCTTCCTGATGCAGTACTGGAGTGAAATGCAATATTTTGCAGAAGTACAAGGCAGTGTTAGCCTGGCTTCAGGATGATTTGCCCCGCAAAAAAAATGTGACAGAAGCTGACACAAACAAATTCACATGTAAAGGCATAAAAAATCACATGATTTCAAACATGAAAAATCACTGACTGCAGGAGGAGCTCAATAAAGGGGCTTTAGTACTGACTAGTTTGAAAAAGCATGTGTGCATGCACCACACACACTCTGTAGCTTTCACACACTCATACATACAATTTTGCTAAGTTGGTTCATACACTCATGAGGCCTATGAATGTGAATGTTTAAGTGTGTTTGTCCACATCATAACTCTGTGTGTGTGTATGTGTGTGTGTGCGCACAATGTAACTATGTCTGTATGTGTTTGTGCAATGTAACTGTGTGTGTGTTGCCTCTGTGTGTGTGTGTGCGATGTAACTTTTCAGTTGGTTCATACACACACAAGGCGTATGAATGTGTATGTTTAAGTGTGTGTGCACAATGTAACTGTGAAGCCTCTGCAGCAAGTCCTGCAGTATCTGATGAATCCGCCACCAGTGGGCTGTCACTCACATGGTGACCCCCACAGAGAGGGTACTTGGAGAGGGGTCAGCCGTAGAATGCAACAGGAAACCCTCTTCCTGTGGTCGGGTCATTGCCGTGGCAACCGTCATCGGTGGGAATTCCGATGTCAGTGGCCTGGTAACAGAACACTTTCAAACTCACTCACACAGACACAAACTCACTCACACACACACACACACAAACTCAGACTTCACACAAAAGAGAAGCAGGGAAGGAGGGAAACTGGCGAGTATGGACATGGATCTGCGATTGCCTCTAAGACACACACACACACACACACACACACACACACATACACACACAGGGCTGTAGTGGAGGGTAAAAGAAAGCTGATGATGCAGTTTACCCACATTTCAAATTTCAGAAGTTGAGTTTATCCATCTCTTAATTTTTCTTATTTTCATTTCTCACTGCATTATCCACATTTACCATTTAATACCACTGACATTGTTATACAAACACCAGACAATCACTAGCCATAATCAATGATGTTCTACATGTCTTTCCAAAATCTGATACTGCATGTCGTGGACCACTTTATAGTGATCACCGGATACCTAGTTTACCCACCTCATATTTTACCACTACACTCCAGCTCATAACGTCATGCATGTGCACACACACTCAGAAACAGATGCAGAGAGAAAGAAAGACAGGCACACAGAAAACACATTTGAACAAACCCTCCTGCTCTCAGACACACACACCAGCAGAGATGTGTATGTAAGTAACACAAAATATGAAAAACCTGGACTCGCCACCACTGTCAAGTGATAACACACACAGACACACCAATATGTATGTGCACAGACACTCGAAAACACAATTGAACAACATATTGAACACACTCTCTCAGACACAAACCAGCAGAGCTGCTTATGTATCTGTAAGCAGCTATACACAAAATAAAAAATAAAACCATAATAATAATCATAATAAAACCACAATCACCACCATCTACATAAATCATTTTCTTTTATTCAAATCAGCGGCTGGCAGTACACCATGAACAAAATCCCCCCCAAAAAAATAAAAAATAATAATATAAAAAAAATGAGTACACAGCTACAGTGACAGCACTTGGCACTGTATAAGCACACATTATAAAACAAACAAACAAAATCAATAACCATTAATATGAATTGCCGCTGATATTGTAACAAGTACCGAACAGAGACATAAAAATGTTTGTCAATTCCATATTTTGCATGGAATTTTTTAAACATCAAATATGCCACAAACAGTGTACTTAAAACTTCATTTCATATTATGTATTTTCCCATCTAGACTGGAGAATTTCATTCATCACTGAGACAAGACAGGAAATACCAGTTTCCTCTTTAGTCTTGAAGAGTGGGGTATACCATCGGCCTTTAAAAAAAAAAAAAACATCTTTTGTTTGCCCATTTGACTTTTTTTGACTTGCCGCTAAATTTGTGGCTGTTATTTTAGAAGAGTTGCATGGATTATGCCCTTGGAACAAACAATTCAGTGAATTTCTAGGTGCATGAAAAAACACACACACACACACACACACATAAAAAAAAACTTCAGTAATTTGACTTTTGTTTCAGAAATATATCTTTTAAAAATTGTGTCTCAGATGAATATTCACACCCTTCTGCTTACACCATCTGTGAGCGATCACAGAGCACCCCCACCCTTACAGATGATCCAATCCAATTCTGATGTAGACTGGATTCTTGTCAGATCAAGTGCCTGACCTAAGTCGAGGACCCGCTACAACTACCAAAGGAGTCCATACAAAACTAAGACAAACAAGAAATTTTCAAAAGGCAAATGTCTTGTTGCCTTTCTCTCACCCATCCCATCCCAGCCTAGCCTAGCCTAGCCCAGCAACTTCAAATACCACAAGTGCAACCAGGTGAAGAGATTAAAGTGACTGCATCTGGGACAAAGACAAAGACAAAGACAAACTCCACTGGAATGAAGTCTATAGGGCTGCTCAAACCAGGAACGACAGCTATAAAGATAACTGTAACTGTAACGATATGAGTGGCCACACTGACCAACGATGGCGAATCACAACATGCAACACGCTTTGGATGTCGTTCAGATTAACTAGAGCGACACTCACTCGCAGATATAATTAATGTTACTGCTGTGAACGTCCCTTATTTCTGATACTGTATGTGTGAAGGAGGGAAACGCCTTCCTTTTTTTTTTGTCTTTTGCACCTTAAGAACACAAGTTTGGATGTCTTGAAGTGTGTGTGTGTGTGTGTGGAGGAACCCTCCCAGTGGCCATTGACCAAAACTACTTCATTTTTCCCCAAATGAATGCACTTCAGTTGAGGGCATCCCAAGAGATAGTGCACTCAATAGTAAGGCCACAGGGTGCGAGTGATGGCGTGGCTATTTGTGACACGCATAACTTGAACAAGGAGCAGACAGACATGAATGACAAAAGGGAGATTAAACAAACACATAACAAAAAACACTGTATGTGGAAAGGAAACACCAATGATATTCTCATTTCTATTCTACAAAAACAGGTCTTGTGTTAACAGTGTATACATAGCGCATTTGATACATTTGGCCCACAAACATAGTCATCATCTTCATCATAATCATCATCATCAACAAAAACATAACATTTTTAAGTAAATTCAATCCATAAAATAATTTCTCCGGCTACCCAGTCTGTCAAATAGATTTTGGGAGGCTGGAGGTTTATATTAAGTGATACAACTTCTGTTTCCGTCATCTACTGAACACTTTCTGTAGTGACGGAGTCTCTATATTTCTTCCTTCTTTAACTAACTCGGCTCTACTGTCCGACAAACGCAACTGCCCCCCACCCCCCCGCCTGCCACATTCTACTCCTTTCTTTTATCTTGCTCTCATTCACTCACTTTTTTCATTCTGACTCTTGCTGCGTCTTCCTTCACAAAGGGAGACAGGCTGACTAGTTCACTGACTGACTGACTGACTGATTGATTGATTGATTGATTAACTGACCTGACTGACCGACTCAGGAGTGAGTGAGTGATTGATTGATTGACTGATGGAAACCTTGGGTGGGTAAAAAGGGTAAACTAAACGCTGAATAGATACAACTCTTGCTTGTAAAGGGACAAGACAGGTGTAAGAGTGTGTTTGTGAGCGAGAGACAGAGAGACAGAGAGACAGAGTGACAGAGAGACAGAAAGACAGAGTGACAGAGAGAGAAAGAGAGATGCGAGAATGAGGGATGGGATATTGGTAAAAGTGTGTTTGGTACAGGTCATGTTTGGTATGGTAAGACTGGTTTGGAACTGAGAAAGGGAAACTGTGTGTGTGTGTGTGTGTGTGTGTTTGTTTGCGTAGTTTGCCCACACTTACTGTATGCTACATTACACGTTTCTAAAGCACTCTTATGAAACATACGAGTGAGTATGTGTGTGCATCTGTGTAGTCTGAGTGCATGTTTATTTGAGCTTGTGTGTTCATATGCAACGTGGGGGCATTTTTACAAACCTTTCCTTTTGAGTTTGTGCTAATGTGTGTGTTTATCTTATGGCAACCCATCTTCCTTTAACACCCAAATTGGTGTATATACGGCATCTTTATATGTGTGTGCTTGTGTATGCGTCTGTGTTTGTGTGTATGTACATAATAGTACAGTGTGTGTGTGTGTGTGTGTGTGTGTGTGTGTGTTTATCTGACGGTGACCCCAAGCTTCTCGAGCACACGGACCCCTTTCTCCTGGTACTCTTCGCGTGTGAGCCAGAAGTTATCCTTATCCTTCATGATATCAGCAAGCACCGCCCCGCCCAAAAACACCATGTGCTTTCGCCGTGGAGGATCCTCAATACGGATCTTAAATTTCTGTGAGAGGGAAAGAAAGGTGGAGAGAGAGATGATGGGATGATAGACAGAGAGAGAGAGAGAGAGAATCCACAAAAAAGGAGTAAGAGGACAGAAGCAAAGAACAGAATGATAGAGGGAAATAAGAATATAAGAAAATAAGAAGAGGAAGAGAAAAATAGAGAACAAGAAAACAGGATGGCATAGAATGGAAAAAGATAGAAGGAGAGCATTACAGAGAGGATGAATGAGAGAAAAGGAGGTAGGAAAAAAGATAGATGAAGAAACGGAGGACAAAACAGACAGATGACAAGCATTAGCGCTGAGTCCTGAGTTTGTATTACGCCGGTAAGGCCAGTGGCTAGTGCACATGCTGACTCTTGAGTGACAGCCATTACTCATGTCATAGGCAAGGGCGCCATCTGGTGGCTACATAACACAAACAACACAACTCCATGTAAGTTAGACAGATTTGTCCATCTGATTGTGATCTGCACAATGGTATATTAAAACAATACTCCTGTGTTTTTGTGAGTGAAAGAGACAGAGACAGAGAGAGAGAAAAAGTGATGCATTCATGAGTGTGTATGTTTGAGTGTGTGAGACTGTGCGTGTGTGTGAGTGATTGAGTGAATGAGTGTGTGAAGGTGTTTGAGTGTGTGTGAGAGTGTCAATGTCAGTGTGTGTGTGTGTGTGTGTGAGTTTGTACACTCACAGACAGCTTGTCCACGTCTCCTTTGAGTACCCTTTCTAGATAGAGCTGTTTGAGTTCTCTCTCCAGGCGCGAGGGCAACCCAGGGTACATTGTGGAACCGCCTGACAGAACAATGTGTTTGTAGAACTCAGCCCTATGAGAGAGAGAAAGAACACAAAGAGTTATAACACCAGTTGTGTTATTACAGAGGTATGACGTCATTTATTAAGTGTGTGTATGTGTGTGTGTGTACCTGGTGTCGATGTCGGCAGCCTGGATGGTGTTGAAGAGCAGCTCGGCGACTCCTACTCCCTCCACATTGATGAGGTGTGGCTGGAAGAGAGCCTCTGGAGCCTCGAAACGCTCGCCACCCACCTTAATGACACGGCCATCTGGGAGCTACACGCACGCGCACCCATACACACACACACATATAAAATAAAACAAAAATGTTTAGCTAAAGGCCAACGTTCCATTTGAATGTCACTTTTTGATCTCAGATGGAGTATACAGTCAATGGCCACCAGAAGGCCCCATGATCCAGACTGGTCAATAGTTGACCTGAATCACACCCAATGCATAGTGTAGCCCCTTGAAATGAGATTCTGACCTTCTGTTATTGTATAGTCATGACCTGGATGAACACTTGAGTAAGACAGTGTTTCTGTGAGAGTGTGTGTGTGTGCGTGCACATGTTTATGTCAGTAAGTGTAAAAGTGCGTGTGTGTGTGTGTGTATGCATGTGGGTGAAAGCACATGAGTGAGTGCACATGTGTGTGTTTTTATTTGGTTGTGAAAGAGTGTGCATGTGTGTATGTGTGTTTACCGTGTAGGATTCGACCAGGACGGTGGTCTCGAGCGCTAGTTTCTGCTCCTGCTCGATGTTGTAGCCCACGTAGCACAGTTTCTCCTTCATCATGCGCACCGTCTCGAAGTCCGCAGAGTGGTTGAAGGCATAGCCCCTCAGCAGGAGCAACTGCACGTGGGTGGAGGGAGAAACAATTAGAAATGGAATTACAAAAAGTAAGAAACAATTACAAATGGAAAAAATCATGAATTAATAAAAATTAATGAAAAACAGGAAGAATTTGGGCATATAATATATATATTTATATTCAGGAATATTCAAGGTTCATTCACATTAGTAACGAGAAAGGCAACGGCAAAAAAAAAATTATACATTGCTTAACTAATAAAGACACAAACAGAAAACTATTCTAGCCTTGAATTAGGATATAAGAGCTATCATGAACATGAAGCATGGATGTCCACATGTGATGTCAAAGAGCATAAAGCAACTGCAGTTCAACTGTGGCTGCACACAGAGGGCGCCATTTAGACAAAAGGACCATTTCAATAACCACCCTAAATATAGGGTTTTAAATGGGCTTGTAAAATTAAATTAAATTTTTAATAAATTAAAGAACATATTCTATTTTAACTTAAAAGAACAAGGTACAATACTCCATTCATCGATTCAATGTCCCCTTTAATATAAATGACAACGTCCTTGCTGCAAACCGTAACATGAAGAATGTCATCACTAAGAATTCTTTATCACACCAACATTAAGAGTTAAGAGAACAACCAATACGAACAAGTTTGTCTGTGTGTATGTGTGTGTGTATGTACCTTAATGAGGTAGCGTGTGATGTCCCGTCCGGCGATGTCAAGCCTGCGGGTGAGGTGGGGAAGGGAGAAGCCCTCGTACACAGGACAGATGTGAGTGACGCCATCACCAGAGTCCACCACCACACCCGTCAGCAGACCTGCCCCCCCACACAAACACACGCACACAAACACACACACAGAGGAAAGGCTCAGTCATCAGTGTATTGGGATAGAGGTTTTCTGTGTGTGAGACCAAAACAGAAGCAGGCTTGGTGGCTCCTTCTAAGAATGTAAACCAAAACCATTAAAAAGTTTCTGTGTGTGTGTGTGCAATACATTTGTCTGTCTTCACTGGCCAAGTGTGAGCTTGTGAGTAAGTATGTATGTTTGTATATGTGTGTCCACGTTAACTTGTTTATTTACACGCGCCTTTTGCCAGTGCAAGTACACTTTGAGTGCCTCTCATTCAGGCACAAAGCCCAGTCAGTCACCCCTGTATCCCACAATCCTCTGCAGCAGGAAGCAGGAAGCTCCAGTGGGGATTGGCCGGGAGTACAGACAGAAGATGAGCCTGCAAGCTGAATCGGCCCCTTTCATGGAGGGGAAGGGACCGGAGCTCCAAATGCACCCGGGGAGCGGACACGCCACAGAGAGATGCACTGTGGGTAGTCTGTCAAACTGGCCTGTGTGTGTGTGTGTGTGTGTGTTTCCATCCATTCCATCAAAGCAGCTTTATGCTTCACTGTGAATTTGCATTTGATTCGCTCAGTAGATGAAAAAAAATGGGACTAAATCTGGAGTTTCTTTGGGACAAAAACAATGGCAGACTTGTACATATAAGATGAATAAGATGTCTTACAGTATGTTGTCTCTCATAGACTGACTTCATGATTTACACTTATTCCTTAAAATCGTCTCCACTGCCTTATCAGACATGTGCAAACTTAAATACATAGGACTACAATTCAATGACCCAATTAAATAGCATTTCACAAAAGCATACTGTGGTGGGTTACATTACAGCACAGACATTCTTTTCAACTGAAATGAGCAATTTGTCCCAACCCCGTAAGTGTCACTAAATTCCTTGAGTTTTTTAATGTGATACAAACTGGCAGCTCCACCTCAAACCTCAACCTCAAACGGACTATTATTTACAAACTTCTGAAACGCTTATTTACACGCGATAGATGCTGTGCTGTCCAAATATGGTGTTGCTGTCTGTGTCCAAACACAACCCAAAATGTATGAAAACAACACACTGGTTCAAGCCTGAGCGCTACTCAGAAAGAGCATGCAGAACACACACACACACGCACACACGTGTGCACTGACACACACACATAACCAAGGAAACTATGGCATTACAAAATACCACAAAATAACATTGATGTTCTTAGAACATTAAGATACCGCATCCTCCAGAACACCACATTTTCCTTAAACACACACACACACACACACACACACACACACACACACACACAATACAGATGGCATGTTAACATTCCTTGTGTTTCATCAATCACACTCAAGGAGATCCAGCTGTGTGTCCTGTCTCAGCCGTGAGAGAGGCACACACCCCAAGGCTGTGTGTGTGTGTGTATGTGTGTTTGTGTGTGTGTGAGAGAGAGATGTAGATGTTTTCTTATTGTGGAAAAAACACAAGTGCACATAACTGTGTGTGTGTGTGTGTGTGTGTGTGTACACACATACCTTGAGCGTAGAGCGTAAGAACAGCCTGGATGGCAATGTAAACACCACCAAACTGATATGTCTCAAACATCACCTGCACACAGAATACACAATATCATTATCTTAGAGTGATGCGCAATGAACACACACACACACACACACACACACTCTCGTCTCTTGTTCTTTTCCATCTCTGTTTTTACTCTTATATATTTCTCTATCATGTGTGTATTGCCTCATCTCTTCCTTTCTCTCCGTCTCTCTCACACTTTCACACACACACACACACACACACACACACACACACACACACACACACACACACACACACACACACCTCGATGATCTTCTCCCTGTTCTTGGTGGGGTTCATGGGCGGTTCGGTGAGCAGGATCTTGCAGCCCCGTGGCTCGATGTTCAGCTTCTCTGGGCCGAATGTGTAGTCCCACAGGTGCCGCATGTCGTCCCAGTTACGCACAATGCCGTTCTCCATGGGGTAGTTGACCTCCAGCATGGAGCGCAGCTCTGACGCCTCGTCCCCCACCATCAGGTCCTGACAGAGAGATAATGGAATGCTCAGAGGTCAGAGGTCATGAGGATGGTACAGGTCGTTCATCAGAAGGAAAGAGGAAAACAAAGAACAAATCACAAGCAGGGGGAGAGAGAAACCATTTAAGCAAGCACCTTTACATGGTTAGCCCGGTGGACCAGACTCTTTCACTTTGCGCAATCTGGTCTGGTCACTCTCCATAGACATACATGTACATTGCAGTGGGTGGAAACTTTGTTTGAACTTTAAATTTATTGGTTCTGCCTTCAATTTCCGTTGACTGACTGGCTGCTAGAGAGCACCTTGACATAGTACTGTTGTGGAGGTATTATGGCTGAGCATGAAAAAATAGGGGAAAAAAAAAATTTATGGGGGACTTTGGTGCCCCTGTGGGCTTGGTGCCCCTGCACAGAATCTTAAAGGTTAAAGGATATAATGGAGCCCATGGAGAATGGTACTTAATGGTACGGTCTGGAATGGAATGGAACGCTACCGGCCAGTTTCCCTGGTAACCTACACTCTGTTTCAACAAAGTATGACTATTAGCATCACAGCTGTTCCCTCAGGACTTACGCTTTAACATTCCAAACAGACCCTTCTCATTTGTTCATATGGCTGTTTGATGCAATGGAAACATAGCAGAGGTAGTTTGGGAAGGACCTAGAAAGAACATTCAGGAATTGTTTTGGTTTTCACAGTTGAAACGTCTATACTGTGCACAGGCCATGATTCAGTCTTCATGCAGACAGCATCTCCTGTTCTCAACTGATGATTGCAGACATGAACTCTAGGCATTTTCTAGCTCAACAGGCTACTATTCATATCATCACCTACAACAACAACCCTTCTGTTTCGAGTCAATATCACCTGAAACACACAGATTGGTATGTGTGCTTCATCACGCTAGGAAGCATAAAAGTGCTATGTGCTGGAACTAACAGGGGACCACAACATGAGCAGCTACCTCTGCCTATAAAAAGGTAGCCATCTGCATGCTGAAAACATGTTAACAGGAATACAAGCTTGTTTTATTTTAAGAATGTGTTGTAGGCTCCAAATAAAGTAAAAATAAAAAATCTATTTAAAAAAATGTATGTGAAATATCAGGGGGAACAGTATTACACCAAGAAACACACCAAGAAAAAAAGGGTAAAACAAGGCCAGAAAAGGCAAGGAACCTGTTGTAATCTATGAGTAGTTTGAATGTGATTCTGCTTCCCATCTGTCAAGTCAAACAGACACTCACAGGAGTACCTTGCCAGTTTTTTGTTCAGGGAGTCTGAGGGATAGTTAGATGTGTAGCTCAAGAGCTAAGGTCCACTCACAATGCTCAATGAAGACTTGAAAAAAAAATCTAACTTATTCAAAGTTTCATTTACATTTATGCATTTAGCAGACGCTTTTATCCAAAGCGACTTACAACTTGTCAACTATCAATTGTTCAGGGCCAGTCTCCCCTAGAGCAACTTAGGGTTAAGTGCCAGTGAAGTACATTGACAATGACAGTGAAGTACATTGCCTATTGTTTACTCTCTAATATACCCACTTTCTCCAAATCCTGGAAATCTTTCTGAGTGGTCCTTGGGCCTTCACTCTTCTGACTATCTTTTTGACTCCTGGAATGGTTCATCTGCAAGAAAGCCTGCAGGTGGCCTGTTGATAGTGGAGTGATGTTTCTCCCACTGGCAGATAATGGACCCAATAGTGCTTAGTAGAAGTCTGAAGTTTTTAAATCTCTGAATGTCTACAAACTGTTTTATTGCTACTTATTGGCAACAATGAGCCAATCATCTTCTTCAGATCAGATCTTCTGGTGCAACACCTTTGTAACAAAAAACTTTTTTGTACTCCTCCAAAATCTACTAGGTGGGTTTAGATTTATATGCACTGATGAGAGGCATGAATGCCTTCAAACTACTTGTAGATTCAAGCTAGTTACTTACCTTTCCGTGCCTTGGTTTACTGCTTTTGTTTGGTGTGTTCAATATGTTTTTCCCCCTGCCATTTCACCTCATTACACATAACTTAATTTGGTGATTTAAAGTTCCTATTTTTTAATGTGTAGACTTGTTGGGTTAATACCAATGATTGGACTTTTGACAAGAAAATTATACCAATCAGAAATAGAATGGCTGTACTGAAAAAATTGTTGACGTGTTCAATACTTATTTTCACTGCTGTATGTTACAAATGTGAATATATCTAACATCAGTTCTTCAACCACAACAACCCTGTACATTGACTGACTAATAGAGAAACTCATGTACTCCTCTTCTGAGTCTGTGACTGAGTCATAATAACTTGACAACAACAGAGGAAGCTGGTTAAAGCGATAGTTCTGGTTACCATTCAGGTAGCATAAGCTAACGGTTCGCTATTTTCTGCTGAGTTATTTTGAACCCACTACATTAAAATGACAGTGTGCTCTAAGAACACGGCTATGGTTGAAAGTACTCTGGATTATCACTTTAAGAGCAGCGAGCTGATTGTGTAGCTGTTTAATTGTGCTGGTGTGGAAATACGCTGGACACTCAACACACAACCTTTTTTCATTTCTTATCTGCAGCTAGTTATTCGAGATAAATTTCAGTCAAGACATTCAACTCTAATTGTCCACTCATATGGATTTTTTTCTTTGTCTCCACAGACACTTAGGCACATAAACACAAGGCATCATTGCAAATAACTGCAACCCCAGAGGATGGATGCTATTTTTTAAGAACATTCTAAGGACAGAGAAAACAAACAGAAAAAAAGTCCAGCCTAAAATCAGTCAGAAGCACATTGCTTTCCACTTCTTTGAGGGCTCCACCCAATTCAGTGATAAGAGTTGGGGTAAGGAGCAGCACAGGGATTGGTTAATGTGTAAGCCCAGAATCACATCCCAGTCACTGTACAAATCAGTGTTAGCACAGACGCTGACCACATGCCTAATGAGGTACTGATTTTAATTCCATAATGGTGTTCAGTAATCACTCTACATCCACATATACTGTGTGATATATCAATTTGTGAAGGCATATGTTCACCATATCTTGTCTGTTGGAGCATGAGGTCTCCGAATGCATTTAAATGGCGTCTGTATAGAACTGAAAGATGTTTTAGTAAAAACCAAGGGGTAAGTGAATGTTGGCATGGTGATTACAAAATGCCTTGCCAAAACGTAATTCATTTGCAGGTCTGTCCCTTGGGAAATGCTGAGTGCAAACAATTCAGTCTGACATCTTCCTGATGATGAAATTGAAGTAATCTGTTAATTATTTGATGCAGAACTAATGTAGAAACCAATGTAGAAACCTCATTCAACCACACAAACTGACTAATGAGGATGTCTGATTACACCTGTGACCAATGATGTGAGCATAGGGTGTAGGGTAGGCAGAGGTTAGAGAAGTGTGACTGGTTAACGGTACTGTGACAAATAGAATAAGGAGGGGTGTGATTGGTTGTTAGCTACCTTGATTTCGATGTTGCCCACTTTGGCAGTGGAGCGGATGATGGGCCGACCCACCAGTGCAGGGAAGATGTGCTCAGGGAAGTTGGAGCCTGCATAGCCGCATTTGACAAACTGGTGGAGGGAGAGAGAGATGTTTAGACACTATTTTGAGTTTAAATTGTAGGTCTTTGCCGTAACATTTTTAATTATATTCTTTCCTACCCCTTAGTGTGTTAGAACTTGAATGCAAAGCACATCTAGTCCCTTCAAACAGGATGTTTCCCCTCAAACACATTGGCGCCAGAGATAGAAATGGGGTAATTAACGAGTCCAGACAATCGATGAAATGCTCGGACAATCCAGACTACAATTGTATATTGGAGGAGCGAGGCAGGTAGAGCATCAAAGACGCTTAAGAAAAAAAACACGACTATCGTAGCTTTGTCTAACTTAACATTACAATAATTCCACAAAATTTGAAGTCTCGGTTTAGCATCTGGAACCCGATTCGCCACTGCGGTGGTGCAGATGAAATACACTTCCGAATGATACCTTGTACGGTTACACCTTTGCAACTTCCTTGTTACATTGTAACGATAGCTCGCTAGCAAGTTAGCCATAGCTGACAGCTCGACAGTTCGCTTCTGATTACCCAGCTTTAGAGGTACTAGGTGTGTCACTGCCCATTCCAGATAGAATTTACTGTTGATGCACTGCAAAGTGGACACTATCCCCATAATTAAACTGCTTATGGGCATTGCAACCACACACTTGAGAATACTACTCCTGTCAGATGGTTAGCTGGCTACTTCCAGTTAGCTAGTATGTCAAAACGGATGGACGATTGAGATCTGCTATGCTAGTCAGATCAATCTAACCGCAATAACAAATGCAGCAATTACGTGATGCAAAAGCTGTTCTAACTGTCCGAGTCCTACACATTATACCACTCCCATCTTTCATTCACAACCTGGCATTGGCATTCCTTTCATGAAACCTAACCCACCCAGTCTCTTCGCTTGGGCTACTACTGCAGCCTACTTCCTGTTTCGCCTGAATCTTTTTGCAGCGAGAAAAGATACATTGTTGCAAAACGAAGGACGAACGCCACCGAGTCGATCGCTAGAACATGGTCTGCTATCAAACTTACCCCGGTACCATTGTCGCAAACCACCACTTTCCTTCCCTGGCTGTCCATTTCTTGTCTGATTCCGGGAACCCGCAGTCCTACCCTGCACAACTTTCTTCTTCTGCGAGGCGGAAATCACACATCCCCGGCTCCTGCAATGGGCTTCTTCCGTAATGTTTAACGTTAGCATGTGACCTCACCATTCAGCAAGTCAGTTTACGAGCAACAGAAAAGTCAGCAGCCAGATACACCTCAAAGCCTAAATTTGAACGACTATTTCTTCTTCCTTTCGTCAGGTGTAAATAGAGTATCCGTAAACGTATTATAGATAAAAAATGTCAAGGGCTTTAAAGAGTGCCATACAGCCATTATAAAAGTAATTACTCCATAACTTTACTCAATTGTTCTACTGTTAGGCTTATCAGATAGCTCATCGTCTGAAGGATTCATTTAGTCTTTGAGCCAGAGGGTTGGTTGGTAGGCCTACCATCTGAGGGCAGTAAGGCACATAGTGATTTTTGGAATGGTATACCACCCTAGAGTTAGAAAATAAATGATATTGCATTGGTGGTAGCTTTTTGTGTATTATCACCCTCTTTATGCCCATTTTAAGTCTATGGACGGATATATTATGGGTGAATAGGGTAAAAATGGTAGATATTGCTGATTATTTACATTAAGACATTTTTGCTGTTGTTGAAGTTTTCTGAAATACTTTGCACATACATGTGGATGAGCCATTATCCACTGAAATATGTGAGAATTTGCATACATTTTAGGCCATGGACAATTTTGGGATGCACTACCTATTAAAGCCCCATAAATGTACACTGAGACATTTCAGTGTAAATACTGAAAGAGGACTAGGCATTGTCCATGGTGTGGAAGAAGGTGTGATTTGTCTCAGTGAATATTAAATCTCACCTACAGGGTGTAGGTTACATACATAGGTTAGCTTGTTTTAACTTGTTTACCTTTACAGTACAGGACAATTATGGCATATATTTAAGTGTATGGTGCCTCATTTACATATTCATACTTGAGAAATCTTGCAATACAAAAAATGCCTCATATTAAATAATCAGCTGAGGAAGGTTTGTGAGGATATCTAGCCTGTTAGTTAATTATTTTACCCTATTCACCCATAACAAAACCCTCCATAGGCTTATGATGGACATAAACTGAACAAAACAAGAAAAGCCAAAATAAGAAAAGCTACCCTGAATGCAGTGCTATCACATATTTTCTAACTCTAGGGTGACACAACTTGCCAAAAAACACAATGAAACTTTTTGCCCTTGAGTAGTACCAAAGGGCCAAATTTAGAGGTCTGGCTCAAGGACTATTGTGCATTGTACAAAATTTTAATGGTTGAATACTTGTGAATAAGTGTGACTTTACCAGTGATGTAAATTCCATCAAATTCCATCCCATTTCGTTGATCTATATCGGTGCTCAAATTCAATGCATTAAATTTTGTGCAAGTAGCCTAAACCAGTAGTTGACAAACTAGTCTACAAGTACCACTGGGAGTACTTGGATCATTTAAAGGCGTACGCGAAATGAATAGATTTTACTAGCTATCAGCTAGGCCTACCAGTTACCAGCCTAAAGATAAAGTTCAGGTACGAAAATTTGTTGTGTTTAAGCGCCCCCGTATGGTTAACCAAAGTAACTACTTTTTTGACTTTTGAAAATGGTCTTTTGTTTTGACATGGAGTGGATATGGTTGAACAAATTGTAAAATTCACTGACTGCGAACATTTACGACAGTGGGAATTCTATAGACTAATCCGAGTGATCTCTTGATCTTTGTGAAACAACTCTCCATCCACAGACAATTTAAATCTGTGCCAACATTAAAAACCTTTAATTTGACAAAGTGTGGAGAATTACATGTAGCATGTTCAGCATAGTGTGCGCTGCGTAAACAGTTCTCAGGTGTGAGACTTAAATGAGCAATATAATTCACTATAGCGTTAATTGCCTATTATTATTTATGTAATTGTTTATTTGAGTCAACATATCAAAAGGTTTTGTCAAACAACACAAAGTTTTGTCATTTTCTCCTTAAGTTTCATTTCACAGATGAATTACATTTGCGCGTTTCTCTTGTGCGCAAAGGGAGTACCGGGGACATGCTTTTTTGTTCATTGACATTGCGACGCGTATTAAAATTAGCAGTTAACTTGTATGTTTTCAAATTTCAGGCGTGCTATCGGTCTTACGAAGATTTTGTTCATTAAATCATTCATTTATGCTACTGAAATCCGTGTCGTCTATGGTACATCAAGGTATTTGGTAAGCTACCAACTTTTGAGAAACCTAGCTAACATCGCTAGCAAGGATAGGGTAGTGGTGGAACTCGGCTGTCAACCTTGCGAGCTGGGGGACCCGAATGGTAAGAAGAAACCTCTCTCCCCTCATTCCTTTTCTGAAATGTTTGTCTGAGTGTACGTTTACTTGTCACCTTAGTTCTAGTGCCAGCCAAAACGGTTTGCAGACCACAAATTGTCCTACTGTGACATCCAGATCACGCGATGTTAATGAAACAATGCCCTTTACAATAGTAAAGCCGGAACCGTTGTCACAATGATTCAAGCTATGAATGGCGCCAGACAACTTGCCACAGCAACAATGAAACGCACAGGTAAGAAAACGTCAGTTTCACTAAATTGGTTTATACAAATGTTTAGTGGCATTGATCTGTAGGCTAGGCCTACTCAAAGGTAAGTTTGTTGTTGCTTTATGTGGTCATATTCCCATAATTTGGCTTTTTTTCTCGGCAAGACCTACTTTAGTCATCAGAAGGCCAATAGGTAACCCAATCAGAACCCATGCAAATGGACTACAGTTTTTTTAAAGGTCTTTCTTCCTCTTTACATGCAAACATGGTTTTGCATGTAGTAAATGGTGTGTGCTAGGTTAGTTCCATGAAGAGAGACAAGAATAGAAGCCCTTACACAGATTTATAATCAAGGGCTCTGCACAGGTAAATGGTAGTAAATCAGATTACTAAGGACCATGGTCGAGAAAGACTACCATAGAGTTCTCTTCTTAAAGAGTGATATGATCTATCTGACTATCTATCTATTTATCATTCTACTGTAAGTGATGGGTATAACTATAATGTGAAGTTTAAAATTATTCACCAGCCACAGAGTTCCGGTTGCCAGTCCCTTGGGGGGAGATGAGGGCACAAGTCTGGGGTCCTGAGGAGGGCCGTCCAGTCTTATGCCTGCATGGCTGGGCTGACAACTCTGGGTCTTTCAACACATTGATCCCACTATTACCTCAAGGTAGTGTGTCTGTAGGCCTATGTAAATCCTACTGCAACTAGTGTGTATATTACATATACATATGTATTACAATGTATGATTGTAATATATAATTGCATGGGGTATTTTGTCTGTTGGACCTTTTTTCATCATATTCATCAAGTGACAATTCCATTTACCATTTCCTTTTTGGCTGTCTCTCTCTCCCTCTCTCTCTCTCTCTCTCTCTCTCTCTCTCTCTCTCTCTCTCTCTCCCCTGTAAAGAGTGGAGGTGTGTGGCTTTGGACATGGCGGGCCACGGCTTCTCTTCCCCAAGGCCTGCAGGCGTATTCTACACCTTCCCCGCGTATGTGGCTGATGTCAGGAGAGTCGTTGATGGTACCCATAATAAAATCAATAAACACACGCACACACACAAATGCCACAAGTGTAATGCACATGCAAAAAGGACACATTGTCGCTGCTTGAAACAATTTTGTGTAGATGTAGACATTGTTTCTTTATACTGTTACTTTTTTGGAATGTAACATAATAATTAATCCTTGTAACATTGTTTGTAACATTGACTGTTACAATACCACAAAATCAGTTTGTAATGTGTGTTACTCAGTTGCGTAATCCCCTCATGTAAAAGAGGGCTGAGGAAACTGTAGTTTATTAAAGTGTGATCCATGGAAAAGTGTAGTTTATTAATGTGTAATCCATGGGAGGTGTAGTTTATGTAAGGGATAATGAACAACATTGTGCGCATATCATAAAATAATAATAATTACACTTCTGATGTTGGCAAGCACCGCATCCAAAGATTATCCAAAGATATCACGTCTTGCCATTTGTAAAATCACATTTCCCATACTCCTAAACGCAGTGTAACTCGTAGTTTAGATAAAACCATTTTGGGAACAAGTTACAATGTTGCTGTGCTGTGGTCAGGTCAGGCCGCTAAATTGTAATCCTGTGTTAATGTGACAGTTATTTTAAGCTTCACAGTGTAATACGGCCAGAACAGTGGAACAACTTCATAGGTGTGCGGTTATCAGAAATTATTTCATGGCTATTCGTTATGTTGAAGAATACTTTATTCACTTCAATGGGAGTTCCCAATGTTCTAAGGTTTGATGTTTCTTGATAACGAACCATTGCTAAGTATAACAGACCGCTGTTAAGGAAAAAGAGACAGATCGTTACCATAACCAATTAGCTGGTCTGTAATTTAACAGGCTACTGTTTTTTCGCGGAAGCTATTACCCATCATAATCATATAAATTACTATGATAGCAAAGATAAACATACTTTGTTGTCATGTTGTTGATGTATTCAATAGGTAGCCATGTAATAAGTGGGATAACATTCTGTGAGGCGGTCATTATTGTGAAATAACTCCCTTCAGAGTGATTCAAGAGCCCTCCGCAGGTGTCAGGCTCCCATCACTCTGTCGGGGGTTATTCCACGATAATGACCACCTCACAGACTGTTATCCTTTACATAATGCACATTCTAAACTGTGCATGACAAAAGGAAACTTGACCCAAGTGTGATCCATGTCTTCACAGCCCTACAATGGAAACGCTTCTCCATACTTGGCCACAGCATGGGTGAGTGCCTGATGTTGCCTGTCATTTCTCAGGAAAGACTGATGTGATGTGAAATAGTCTTGACAATAACATGGAGAGGTCTTCCCCAGAGAACGTTTGAACGATTTGAGCAGTTTTAACTCACAAAGCTCAGGGCTGAAACTAACAATAATTTTCATTGTCGATTAATTGATTAATTGTTTGATACATTTGAATACACACATATTCTTATTCTTATGAATGTTGTATAGTGCATCATAGGTTTCATTCCACAACACATTGCAGAGGAGGTAGCTCAGAATCTTCAGATTGACTTTAGATTGACTTTTTTGCCTAGAGATGTTTGCAATTTGCAGCATTACCTCTGCATTACATCATTCTGAGTGCACAGGGGGTGGTTGTAAAAGACTGAGGTCAAAGGTCTCCAGCCTTACATACAGTATCTTGTCATGCAGGTGATGCACAGTAGGTGAAAAATGAGGGTCTAAAGTCTCACCATGGCTACGGTATTGACATTCTTAGTGTTGTGTTTGCTACAGTAGGCCTATTGACTTTTGCTGAGTCACTCTTAGTTAGGGCTGGGCGATATGGCAAAAAAGTTGATCACGATATACTTGCTGATATCGATTTTTATCATGATTGGGGATGGGCTGGGCGATAGAACTTCAAATAAAAATCATCTTTAATTGACTGGACTGGGCAAATGACAACACATGTGGTACTTTCAAGGTAGATGAACACACACAGTGGAATGCACCGAATATAAAGTAAAAGTTTACAAAATAAATAATAATAACAGTAATAATAAACTATGATTAGTAGACATGTGCTTGATCATTGTCAATTAACAGTTACAATTGTTGGTTCGATTCATTTTTCGATTAATTTCCCAGCCTTACTCTTAGTGCGTGTTCACTGCACTAGGCCTATCGACTTAAACATAAACAATCTTTTGTATCGACTTCAGTGTGGACGTCCTTAGGATATGTTTGCTAGATCCTCTGTGTTAATGATTGGGCCTCATATGCCTGGGTCTGTAAATGTAAAACAAGACATGAAGGCAATTAATTTAATTTAATTTATTTTAAATTGTAGCCCTTTGCATAAGCCCAGAACAGTAAACCAAGTGGTGTCTTGTTCTTTTTTTGTGTTTTTACAGGTGGCAATGTGGGTGGAATGGTAAGCATGGATTGTCAACAGTATTTGCTCAGCTTTATCACCTCATACTGACTCACTAACACATGAAGAAACATGATTGATTGAAAATATCAGTGGAGAGCCCCTTGCTGTCTTAAAGCAGCATTCAAGAGTATTTCATTCCCATTAGCCCTGTTGTTCAAAGTCACTGTATGCTGTCGGTAGGGGAAAAACAAACAAGAGAATTTGGTACAATAACAGGGCTGTGGGTTTAAATGCTCTTGACTGTCGCTTAAAGGTGGTAGTCACAATTAGAGCTAATATGCTTGTCACAGTATGCTGTTATGTTGTCTGTGAGCAGTTTTGTGCAGCTTTTGTTTAATCTCATAGGGTGGTTTATGTGTAGTTTGGCCGGGCTCTCCGCTTCATTCCCAACTTGTTTTGTTGCCTTGCTGGCTGTGGGTCAAGCTCAGCTTGTTTTGATTTTCTTGTGTGTGTGTGTTTGTTTGTTTGTTGTCTGTTGGCAGTTCAGTGCCCTGTTCCCCGATATGGTGGAGGCCCTGGTGCTGCTGGACTCCTATGGGTTCATGCCCACTAGCACGGTATACACACACACACACACACACACACACACACACCACGGCATCTGCCTTGGACTGTGCTTTCTCTCTTTAGTCAGAAAAGCATCCCAAAACTGCCCACTCCACCCCACCTCCAGGACACTTTATACTCACTATGAAGATTTTAACAATTGAAATATGATTTACCACTTTAATGTCTCAATGAGCGCACCAGTACAAAGAAAAAAAACCGATTCATGCCACTTTTTCACTCCTCCCTCCAACCATCCTTCCTGTGGTCACCCATTCATGCTCCTTCCCTTCCTTCCTGGCCCACAGAAAGAGCTGCCTGGTGTAATGAGGCAGGGGATGGATGAAATGATGCAGTTGGAGAAGAGAGAGAGCGAAGGCAGGAAGGAGAAAATCTACACCTATGAGAAGGCCATGCAACGGTAATCGCTCCCTCTCTCTTTTGCTCTCTTTCTCCGAGGTATCTCTGTGAGAATGATCTCTACAGCTGCCTGGAGCTCTATTGATTGCTTCTGCCTGGAAGTGGAATGCTGATGCCCTGTAGTAGAGCAGGAGTGTTCACTGCCCCCCGGGCCACAACTTTATGAGTGATCTCTGGGAATGGTTGCGATATACTGCCTGATTGATTGCTTCAGTCTGAAGTAGAGTATAAGTACGCCCTCTGCTGGTGTACTATGTTATGAAATTAGGTTCTTCAGGGGCTCAGCATGACGGCAAAATGTTTACTTCTTTGGTTTTAAAGGTGAGAAAGGAGAGTCCTTAATAAAAACGGATTGTGGCTATGTCTTATTCTCAGGCTCTATTTACACAATAGTCATACTTCTTGTAATCTCACTATTTCGTTTTTTTCTCCTCTTCAACTCAATCTATCCACCCCTCTCTCTCTTTCTTTGGGCATTCTGCTCTCTCTCCTTCTCTCTTCTCTCTCTTTCTCTTTCTCTCTTTCCTCTGTTATCCACTCTCAGGTTAATGTCAGCCAACCCTCACCTAACAGAGCTGTCGGCTCAGAATCTTCTAGAAAGGGGAATAAGAGAGGTGGAAGGAGGTATGCCCATGTTCTGTTATTTGTACTGTGTATGCTTGTTGTCATGGTGACTCCTCAAAGTCTGTTCTCCTCTCTGTTCTACCCTCTTAGGTTTTGTGTTCACCAGGGACCTGAGAATCAACCTGGTGAGTGTACTGTTACACTGGTACTGGATGTAACGACTGTCCTCATTGAAACATTATGCTGTTTGTTTGTGTACTTTGTTTTTTATTTATATTTAAGTATTTACTTACATTTACTTTACTTTTACTGTGTTTTTTTTTGTTTATTTGTTTTAGAAAAACGTGTCCCGCATAAGCCTGGAGCAGAGCTTAGAGCTGCAGTCAAGGATCCAAGCTCGTGTGCTGCTGCTACTGTGAGTGGACCTCTCAAGTTTCTCTGTCTTTTCCCTCTGTCTCTCTCTCTCACTCTCTCACACACACCTTTCAAGTCCTTTCTCTCTCTCTGTTTCTATCTCTCTCTTTATATTCATGTCCTAAACAATGTGTTTCATTTTCAAATAGTTGGGAATGGCTTCTTCTTCTTCTTTCTTGAAGCCTCTCTCTCTGTCACTTCCTCTTTTTTCCTCTGGTACTTGCACTCTCTCTCTCTCTCTCACTCTCTCTCTCTCTCTCTCTCTCTCTCTCTCTCTCTCTCTCTCTCTCTCTCTCTCCCTCTCTCTCTGTCTGTCTCTCTCGCTACTCCTCTCCCTCCATCTCTCCTTCTATTTCTGTCTTGCTTTTAATCACTGCTCTGTGTCAGAGGAATTTTTAGCACCTGTGGGCTTTTAGTGGTTTGGTTAACAAAACGCCCTCTGTTATCTCTGGCTCCTCTCCTGACACTTAATTTAAACACTTTATTTGAGGAGGTCTACATTAGGATGCCACATGTTATAAACACGATACAACACATCATAAGTGTTAACAACACCTCATCATCTTTATGACTACTGTCAAGTTAGTTTTTTTGTAATGTCTATTGTCTATTTTGTAATTTCAAAAACCGAATGAGAAACTTAATGATACACGGACATAAACACAACACATATTGTAAGCATTAACGCCTCATCATCTTTATGACTACTGTCATTAAGTGTCATTCAGTTTTTGCAATGTCTGCATCCCAAAGTGTGCATCCCAAAAAAACTAATGACACTTAATAACACTTAATGACACTTAACAGTCATAAACGAATGAATGAAGTGTCATTAATGTCCATGATACATGTCATCTTATGTTTATAACAGGCTTATGTCACCTTATGTAGTCCCCTACAAATAGTGTCGCCCTCAACTCTTTCTCCTCTTTACAAAGTACAGTCATAGTCATTGAGCCATACAGTAATAGAAACTATTTGCATTTCTATGTGTATTGTGTTCTTTAACAATGATTAGTATGTTTCTCGTATGGTATTGAAATATATTGTATGCATATCGGTGCATTTTATTCTTGACCAAATCATTAGGGGGCAAATTCTGCTGTGGCAGTCACCCTCTAAGAGAAATCTCTTTTTTTTCGAACTCAGAGTTTCTCTTTTGTATTCTATCTCTCTCTCTCTCACTCTCTCTCTTTCTCTCAAATTCAGATTCAAGACCGTAATGTTATACAGTATTGCCAAAGCACTGCTAGATGTAAAGTCTTAAACATGTACACATGTAACACACATATAATCTCTCTATCCATATTCTACCCGTCTCTCTGTCTCTCTCCCTCACTCTCTCTCTATTCTACCTCACTCACCATCCTCTCTTCCTTTTCTTTCTCTCTCTCTCTCTTTCTCTGTCCCCCTCTCTATCCCTCCCTCTTCTGTTTCCTGCAGGGCTGATGCTGGTTTGAATAAACTCTTCCCACTGCCTGAGGTCTGTTCTGATGCACTCATGAACGGCTTCCAGAAAGTGAGTGCCAAAACACACACACATATTTATCTCCAAATAAGATGGCATATGAGTATGATATGTGCAGGATATAAACAAGGGTTATTCCCACCAGCCATCCAGAATATACAGATTAGATAGGAAACCTTTACAGCAAGACATTGCTGACTGTATTGCCATCAAACACCAATAAGCATCATCTTGCAGTGTCAGTAAGGCTCTGGGAAGTGTTTGGATGGTTTCATGTGCCTTTTAGGTGTAGCTTTTTCTTTAGCTATACACCAAAACTCCATAGTGTTGCTTTATGACAGGCGCACAAAAACACACACTCATACACACACAAACACACACACACAATTCTATTTCAATCTACCAAACCACCTCCAGAACCCAAAAGCAACACACCCAAAATGTGATGATACATGGAGAATATCTCCTTGGCAACCACAAACCATAAAACTGGTTCCATGTGTTTTGATCGGAAGATGTTGAAAATTTGCCTGTTAACTCAATAGGCAAATAATTATTATAATTTGTCTGTGTGTGTGTGTGTGTGTGTGTGTGTGTGTGTGTGTGTGTGTGTGTGTGTGTGTGTGTGTGAGAGAGAGAGAGGACATGGATAGGGAATGTTTTTCAGTTCTACAGTATTAAATTATTTAATGGAAGCCACTTTCTGCCACATACATGCTAGTCTGTGTATACTCAGCTCCAGCCATTTGGTACTGAAGATGTATTATCCTGGAACCTTGTACGGCTCTCCCACTACTTCTCCACTGCTTCTCCATTGCTCTTTTTCCTTTTTGCTCTCTCTCTCTTTCTCTCTCTGTCATCCACTCGTATGCAGCTCTGTAAATGATGGTGCTGGTGTAGGTGATGGTTGTAAAGAAGAGGTTTTAAATAAACCCCCCCCCTCCCCGTGTCTTCTCTCTCTGTAGAATAAGAACATGACAGTTCAGATGGTTGCAGGGGATCATCATGTTCACATCAACCAGCCTGAGGTTGTAGCGCCCTTTGTCACTGAATTCCTACAGGCCGCCAGCTCAGCACAAGCCCCTGACAGCACCGCAAAGTTATAACATAAGCTCATATGACACACACACGAGCACAAACACACATACATACACACACACAGACAAAGAACACCCATGCACACAAAAACACACACATGACATTCACACACAAACATTCTATTTAATGCATTAACTCAGCCATTATACTACTGGACATAACACTACTGTTTAATAAACAAACATAGTTCATTACATACTTTGAAATGCACAAAGAAAAGACATTGTTTCCTAATGTTTTTTTGCAGGTTTCTATACTTCAGATGTGTACTTACAACATTGCCTGGAACAAACTGTAAAAAAAAAATATTTTATAGATTGTAGAAGTTGAGATGTGAGAAGCCTTTTGTTTATTAAAGCATTTGTATCTTGACTTCTAAACTGATTTAAACTTTGTATGTGTAACAGAAACCACAAAACGTCCTTGAGGCAATGTCAGTCCCATACATTGATGTTTCTCAGGATTATGCACAAATCTTTTTCTGTGTACATACTAACATATTTCAATTTAGTTTAAACTAAAATATAAACTGTTTGATGTTTCGTGCCTTACAGTCTCTCTCTGTCTGTGTATGTGTGTGTATTCATCCTTGCTGTGCCTCTGCCATAGCACTGATTAAATGCCATTAAAACAAATCAGTCACTCCCAATAGTCTTTAATAGTCCTAATGCTGTCTTTGCTGAATAAATAACCTCTCTCTCTCTCTCTCACACACACACACACACATACATACACACACATATATCCACACTCACACACACATACATACACAAACACCTGCTGTGTCATAGGTAAGACTGATGCCAATAAAATATAATATATATATCAGCCTTAAATTAAACTTCTTTTGACCTAAAAAAGTGTAAGTTGGTACATTTTTTTCCAATAGGAATAAAGAAATGCTTAAATAGTTTACTTTTGTAGTTTAGTTTATAGTTGCATCTTTGGTTGTATAGTTGTATAGGAGTTTGGGATACAATGTCATTGAAGTAATAGCTGTTTTCAAAGGAATGCACAAGAAATACATGACATGATTTGCTTTGAATGCTTTTTTGTACTAAAATCTTGGACACATAAAATCACATCATGAAGTTCAACACTAGAGCTTTATGACATTTCTCATAAGAGTGATCTTCTCCTATTGTTCTCGTCTTGCAATGGCACATTGTCTGCACCAGTTGATGAAATCATCCCCGACTTGGCCAGGTTTACCAGTGATTTAGTGTGTTTTCTTAACATATTTGAGATATTTGTATACAGGTCTCCCTGCACACCTAATGAAAACATTAGAACATAGAGGTACTTGTGCCAATAGAAAAGAAATTAGTACGCAAGTTTGTACATTTACATAATGCTCCTTTAGTCAAACCATCATCTCTTCAGACCCTTTAAGAAAACCACATAACCAAAATTAAATAGTTATAAACATGTTGCCTAATATCAGTGGGAATGTGCCCTAACAAGTTGAATAAACCGAACTAAATAAAAATGTCCACCCATCCTGCCTCACCACTTGTCAGAATTCCTCTCCCCCAGTCCGTAACATTCAACTGTTTTTACTCTCCTGTCTGAAGTTTGACTCTGAAGTGACGCTGTGCTCGAACATTACTCAATATTACTGTTTGATTAAAAGCGAATGAGTATGCGGTTCTTTATGATAATCATACATACATAGACATACAGCTACTCATTTCCTGTCATTGAAGACTTTGAGGACTGAAATGAATAAAAATAGCAATCCCATGTGAAAATGGCAAAATGTTTACCCATGATTGTGATTTCTGACCTTGACTTCTTTTTACTGAAACTCAAAGGGAAAATGATATACTACTATACTATAATGTTTTCACTTGCAACAAGTGATTGGCGAATTTCAACTGTTTTGTATAGATTTTGCGATGCAATAGGTAAGTGCATTGTGAAATGTTACGGCTGTGACATGATTCTAACACATCATTTAAGTATTTAAAAGTAAAAAACGGGGACAATTTGTTCATCATATATTATTTTGATATGAATATGTTTTGCACATGAAGTTTAAACATTCTTGCCTCAACACTTTTTGAGTAGTGTAAACTTAACCTGAACCTTAACTTAAACTTAACCTATTGTCACACTCTGGACCTTTTTTCACGAGCCTACCACTAGATGTCGCCAAATCTAGTTTTGCAATGTTGTTTTGTGTTAGTTGATGCTTTGATCATTATCACCTGTATCGTGTTAATTGGGTCATATGTGCTCCTTGTTAGCCAATTGTCTCAGAGTATTTAAACCCTGTGTTTTGTGTCTTTCTTCGTTGAGTCTTTGCAGCATAATCCTGGTAAGTCTTTGTGTTATGTTGAACGCTCTGTTTGCATGTTCGTGCAGTACCTTGTGGATTGTATGGATTTTGTAGTTCTGCATTTTGTTTTGTTGTTCTGCATTTGAGTATTTTCCTGTTGGCTCTGTAGTCTAGTGGATTGTCTCCAGGCTTTGATCTAGGAGACCTGGGCTCAATTCCTGTGCAGAACAGTTGTTTGAATCTCAGGCTGAAATGTTTTTACTGTTTACAGCAAATCCCTGTTTCTTGTCAGTCAATATTTAACAAATCTATTTTCTAAAAAATCAAGTCCTTGATTATAATTGGCTGAATCACAGAGCTGTTGCAATTCTGAATGAGCTCAAACTCTTCCCAGAAATAAGTGCAACTGGAATGTCCTCAAACAACTAATTTCCATCCATCCTACCCCTACGCTGTGTATAAAACACTGTCCATCTGCCCCACTCCGTCACATTCAACAACTGTTCCCCTCATCGGCAGAGCAGCGGACGAGACTTTGAAGTGACACTGAGCTCCAACACCTGAAACGACATGAGAACATCCGTTCTAAGTGAGATGCTGGGACTGCTGGCTCTGGCAATGATGTCGGTAGGGTTGAGAGGCACTGTTCCAGCCGAGGGTCCGGTTCCCTCCAAGTGCAAGCTGAAGGCAGAACTGGAGGCTATACTGATCCATGCTGGGTATGAGAATCAGACGGGGCCGTTCAATCTGACGGATGTCATAACCAATAGTGAGTAACTTGTTGTTTTATGAAATGACAGTCAGTGCTTTGTATTTTTTTTTTAAAGGGTTTTTTAGGTTCATCAAAACAAGCAATGTTTAAAAGGGTGAATGTTACTACTTTACTGAACACTAATGCGGTCAAAAAAATATTATATTTTGTTAAATACATAATATTGTAAATATTGTTTCTGATGAATGAAAAGGTGTAGTATTTCCTTCCATGAATAAAGTGTGTAAGACTGAGTGAGAGAAGCAAGTCTAGAGTGGGAAGAGAACATTCTTTTCTTCCTCTTTCCTCACCTGCATCCTCTCCTCCTCCCCCATATTTAGTCGGTGACAGTCTGGAGACTCCTCAACTGACCAGTGCAGTTCCGCCACTGTCCGACACAATTGTAAACACCGCCAACTGCGTTGGTGGTAGTTGTGCCATCATTCAGCCGATCAGGGTGTGGTGGTGGTGGTGGTGCTGCCTGAAAAGTGGGTGGGGTTGTGGGACTGGGTCATGGCCATGTTGGTGTAGGTGGGTGTTGCTGTGGAAAGACAGGACAGTGTGGGCAATTATGATGCCAGACCACGTCAAGATGGGCTCACCCTCTCCAACCATCTACAAGATGCCCTGTAGTGGTGAGTGCTTATTGTGGTGTTGGTTGGGGTTTGATGCTGGTGATGTTAGTGATTTCTTGAATGTACTTCTTGGATTGATTACTATATATGCATTTACATGTGCTATACTTTTTTGCATAGCTTTGTTTGATGGCATCAAGGATAACTTGACCTGTATGAATAAACTGGACAAAGCCCGAGCAGAGATGTGAGTAACAACTAGGCCTACTGCTACTACACCACTAATGATAATGATCACAAGAACAATACTGAGAACTTCAGAACTTGTGCAGGCTGCTCAATTGTTTCTCTTCCTCTTTCTCAGGAAATTCGACCCCGATCTCGCCGCGAGAGTCCAAATGTAAGTAGAGACGACTGTTTGGGGTTGCAGACAAAGATCTGCCCCAATATCTCAAGTCTGTTTTTGGTGTCTCTTTGGTTGTCAGTGTGTTTGCTTACACAAGAGTCCTTTGCCTTTTTTTCGATGAAATTAAACCATTCATATAACCGTTACTATTGGATTGATTACTGTTGCTTTTCAGAGAATTTTGTTCGTTCATGTATTTAAACTAAATTTTCTGTATTTATAAACATTGTGAATCTCTCAATTCTTGTAAATCCAGACTATGTTGCCTCACACATGCTATTAGATCAGAAGACTCCATCCTTTCCTAATGTGTTTGCATTATTATTGAAGGGGGGCCACAAAGTATTCAAAGGAAAGCTCAGTTGCAGATCCTGACTACTTCAATGAGTGTGGCTGAACAAACACACAGACTGACTGGACACGGGGCTGTTTCACCTTTCTAGTCTTTTCCTATGGAATCCTGTTACTCAACATCCGCTGTTGCAGTGTTGATTCTGGTGTCGGGCTACTGTAATGTAGTAACCATCTTTGCATTTTATTAAACAATGACATTATCCACTCAGTTGTTGGTCTGAGCTCTTAGTCTGCTCTCTTATTGCAAGAGTAATGGATCAAATATCTTGTGTTTGGATCAATAAAATGACTATCTACCTAAATGTTTGGCAGTTTCATTCACAATTGAGAGGGTTTTGTGAGGGCCAAACTAAGCCCTCAGGTCTGTGTAGATATTGCCATTACCAACAAATGGTCCATGACGCACAAAACACAACTCTGCTTATAAATAAATGTATACATACGTACACGCACATACTTGCTTAAATAATGTGGCCCTATAACAATGTGCCTGAACTAGTACTGAGGAATCACAAGGGACCGTTCCCCACCTTTCACATCAACCGAGCAGCTGTAAGACTTTAGCCTTCACTGCTGTATAGGCTATATGTATGACTAGGTTGGGTTTTTGAATTTTTTTTTTTTTTTTTTTTAAATCATAAAAATTAAATGTAATTCTATTTTCACAATGGTTTTTGTGTGTTTTGTATGTTTTATCTGCTGGTATTTGCCTATGGTTATTAAAATTAAAAAATAAAAATATAAAATTATTCTTTAGTATCTACTACTATCTACCACTACTACTATATACCCAGTCACCAGTCTACTTACCAGCCTACCTACCATCCTACAAAATTGACCTCTGACATTTGATATTTGTGTGTGTTTACAAATGAACAACTTTTTATGTTCTCGATTTTTATTCAGCCAAAATACTCTGGAAAAACATCCTTGATCTGGAAAAACATCCTTGTTATTCTCTGTCCATGTCTCTGTTCTTATCCTTTCTGTAAACACCAGTCTGGCATTGTCATGCCTGCCTTGTCCTTTCTGTAAACACCAGTCTGGCATTGTCATGCCTGCCTTGCAACATGTTAGACTCTGTGTGCCACCAAAGGACTGTAATGGAGGTCTGGTCCCTGCACAATGTGGGTGCTGCCTTGTCTGTGCCAAGCAGAAGAACTAGAGCTGTGGTGGCTGGTTTAATTTTTATGGGACTTTGTGACCAGGGTCTCCTCCAGTCTTAAATCTCAGACAACACCACCATCATCTCAATTCACAGGAGTTTGTGAAGGTTTGTTTGAGATGACACTCATATGGCCTACCATGCTACAACATTAACAGCTGTGCTATTGACATGTTATACTTGCATTCTCAGTTTGTCAGTGTATTTGTTGCTATCAAATAAAAATGAAATAAAATATATTTAAAAGGTGACAGGTATGAACATGCAGAACAGATATTGCTTTTTAAAACTTCCTTCCTGAAATAACATATAATTTCCTTTATGTACTTATGTTCAGCTGTGAGTTGTGTAATGTTCCACGGGCAAAAAAGTGCTCTCCATCATGTTATGACTGACTCATTTTGTTTCATGAACTCACACATTCAGAATGATTGACAGCTTGAAATACCAATGCTGTGCTCATCTATCTTTGAGCTTCTCCAATTCATTTGTGTAACAACAGTATTTTTGATGTTGACAGGAACTGTAGTTGGTCTGAGAATGACTATTGCATCTAAAACTGCACTGACAGCATATGAGATGCAAAAAGCCATTAAACAAGTGAGCATCTCTTCATGCCCAGATAAATGTGACTTTACAGGTGTGAGGGATAAACTTAAACCACATTAGGCAGACAACCACAATTCAATCTTTTGGGTAAACAGTTTCAGACAAAACTCCATGATGCCTTTTTTAAACAAGCTGTTTTTCTACATCATCAGTTTCAAGAGCAACTCATCCAGAATGGTCAATCCATCCAAATATAGCTAAGACTGATGTCTTATAAACATCAGCCTTAAATTAAACTTCTTTTGACCTAAAGAAAGTGTAAGTTTTTCCAATATTAACAAATATATACTTAACTAGTTTACTTTTGTAGTTTAGTTTATAGTTGCATCTTTGGTTGTATAGTTGTATAGGAGTTTGGGATACAATGTCATTGAAGTAATAGCTGTTTTCAAAGGAATACACATTTTTAAAGAAATGCATGACATGATTTGCTTTGAATGCTTTTTTGTACTAAAACCTTGGACACAAAAAATCACATCATAAAGTTTAACACTGGAGCTTTATGACATTTCTCATAAGAGTGATCTTCTCCTATTGTTCTCGTCTTGCAATGGCACATTGTCTGCACCAGTTGATTAAATCATCCCCGACTTGGCCAGGTTTACCAGTGATTTAGTGTGTTTTCTTAACATCTTAGATATTGTGAGATATTTGTATACAGGTCTCCCTGCACACCTAATGAAAACATTAGAACATAGAGGTCCTTGTGCCAATAGAAAAGAAATTAGTACGCAAGTTTGTGCATGTATATAATGCTTTAAAAACAGTCAAACCATCATCTCTTCAGTCCCTTTAAGATAATCACATAACCAAAATCAATTAGTTATAAACATGTTGCCTAATATCAATGGGAATGTGCCCTAACAGCTTGAACAAACTAAATAAAAATGTCCACCCATCCTGCCTCTCCATTCCTCTTCTCCAGTCCGTCACGTTCAACTATTTTTACCCTCCTATCTGAAGTTTGACTAATGCTGCTGTCTAAGGCTATGATAAGTTGTTCACAGTCCGTGTAACAATTTGCACTGCATTGTTCCGCTTGCTTCACCTTCTGACACAAATCGAAAACTGAGTTGTCATTTCAATTTTTCATTTTTCTGGTATACTCGGCAAATGGGGAATTTGATTTTTAAAAATGTTTTTAGATTTTTTTAGGCATGCTTTTTGCAATGGAAAATGCCTTTATAAAAATAGGTAAATTTCAAATTCAAGGCACTTATGGTGGCCTACAGGGTGAATGATGGCTCTGCTCCCATCTACCTGAATTCTCTCCTGAAGCCCTATGTCACCCGATGACCGCTTCGCTCCTCTAAGGAACGTTTTCTAGCACGGTGTCAGGGAAAAATCCCTTTGTACTACTATAAAGACCACATGACAGTTGAATTTTCCTTTGCGCGGTACTTTGGCTGCCAAAGGGGAGAGTGTAGTCAGGGCAGTCCCTTCCCACAGTCTCCTAACTTCAGAGCCTCAGACCACACTTTTATTAAAGAAAGGATGATACAGTTGCACAGAAACTGTTGCATAAACAACCAAAACTGCTTTGGAGATAAGAGGGGCAGAGGTATTTTTCCTCCCAAAACATCATTATAGAGATAACACATATTGGTTATAAAACTGTACATAATGATAACTCGTATTTATTTCCAACACACGGCCAACACCTTGTGCAGGTCAATCCAGACTCTTCTCATATCTGGTTCCGTGCTGGTGGAATGATCTTCCAAGTGCTACCAGATCAACTGATGCCTTCTCCACCTTCAAGAAACTCTTGAAGACCCAGCTCTTCCAAGAATATCTCCTGGTGTAAATTTTGAGAATGCACTTAATCTCTCTGCACTGTATTACACTATTGCACTTTCAACTTAAAATAGTGCAGTTTCTATGTTAGCAATATGCATTCTTTGTTAGTTCTTTCATTGTGTTGTAGCTTGAATGTTATCCTCTTTTGTAAGTCGCTTTGGATAGAAGCATCTGCTAAATGCCTAAATGTAAATGTAAATATAAACATTCATGCACACAAACAGACATACAGCTACTCATTTTCTTGTCATTCAAGACTTTGACGATTGAAATGAATGAAAACTGTAATCCCCATGTGAAAATGGCAAAATGTTTACCCATGATTGTGATTTCTGACCTTGACTTCTTTTTACTGAAACTCAAAGGGAAACTGATATACTACTATACTATAATGTTTTCACTTGCAACAAGTGACTGACGAATTTGTATAGATTTTGCGATGCAATAGGTAAGTGCATTAGAAAATGTTACAGATGTGACACGATTCTAACACATCATTTAAGTATTTAAAAGTAAAAGACGGGGACAATTTGTTCATCATATATTATTTTGATATGAATATGTTTTGCACATGGAGTTTAAACATTCTTGCCCCAACACTTTTTGAGTAGTGTAAACTTAACCTGAACCTTAACTTAAACTTAACCTATTGTTGTCACACTCTGGACCTTTTTTCACGAGCCTACCACTAGATGTCGCCAAATCTAGTTTTTGTCCTGCAATGTTATTTTGTGTTAGTCGATGCCTTGATCATTATCACCTGTATCGTGTTAATTGGGTCATGTGTGCTCCTTGTTAGCCAATTGTCTCAGAGTATTTAAACCCTGTGTTTTGTGTCTTTCTTCGTTGAGTCCTTGCAGCGTAATCCTGGTAAGTCTTTGTGTTATGTTGAACGCTCTGTTTGCATGTTAGTGCAGTACCTTGTGGATTGTATGGATTTTGTTGCTTGTTTTGGACTACCTAATTTTTGACCCATGTCTCATTAAGACACTGTACTTTTGGATTTCCTCTAAAACTGACTATATATTTCACTTCCTGGATCGCTCTGTGCTTTTGAACTTTTTGAATTAAATGCCTCAATTTGAACTTGTTTTGGTTCTGCATTTGACTATTTCCCTGTTGGCTCTGTGGTCTAGTGGATTGTCTCCAGGCTTTGATCTAGGAGACCTGGGCTCAATTCCCATGCGTAACAGTTGTTTGAATCTCGAGCTGAAATGTTTTTACTGTTTACAGCAAATCCCTGTTTCTTGTCAGTCAATATTTAACAAATCTATTTTCTAAAAAATCAAGTCCTTGATTATAATTGGCTGAATCACAGAGCTGTTGCAATTCTGAATGAGCTCAAACTCTTCCCAGAAATAAGTGCAACTGGAATGTCCTCAAACAACTAATTTCCATCCATCCTACCCCTACGCTGTGTATAAAACACTGTCCATCTGCCCCACTCCGTCACATTCAACAACTGTTCCCCTCATCGGCAGAGCAGCGGACGAGACTTTGAAGTGACACTGAGCTCCAACACCTGAAACGACATGAGAACATCCGTTCTAAGTGAGATGCTGGGACTGCTGGCTCTGGCAATGATGTCGGTAGGGTTGAGAGGCACTGTTCCAGCCGAGGGTCCGGTTCCCTCCAAGTGTAAGCTGAAGGCAGAACTGGAGGCTATACTGCTCCATGCTGGGTATGAGAATCAGAAGGGGCCGTTCAATCTGACGGATGTCATAACCAATAGTGAGTAACTTGTTGTTTTATGAAATGACAGTCAGTGCTTTGTATTTTTTTTTTTTAAAGGGTTTTTTAGGTTCATCAAAACAAGCAATGTTTAAAAGGGTGAATGATACTACTTTACTGAACACTAATGCGGTCAAAAAAATATTGTATTTTGTTAAATACATAATATTGTAAATATTCATTCTAATGAATGAAAAGGTGTATTTCCTTCCATGAATAAAGTGTGTAAGACTGAGTGAGAGAAGCAAGTCTAGAGTGGGAAGAGAACATTCTTTTCCTCTTTCCTCACCTGCATCCTCTCTTCCTCCCCCATATTTAGTCGGTGACAGTCTGGAGACTCCTCAACTGACCAGTGCAGTTCCACCACTGTCCGAAGCAATTGTAAACACCGCCAACTGTGTCGGTGGTAGTTGTGCCGTCATTCAGCCGATCAGGGTGTGGTGGTGGTGGTGGTGCTGCCTGAATAGTGGGTGGTGCGGGACAGAGTGGCATGGGTCATGGCCGTGTTGGTGTAGGTGGGTGTTGCTGTGGAAAGAAAGGACAGTGTGGGCAATTATGATGCCAGACCACGTCAAGATGGGCTCACCCCCTCCCACCATCTACAAGATGCCCTGCAGTGGTGAGTGCTTATTGTCAATGGTGATGGTTGTGGTGTTGGTTGGGGTTTGATGCTATAGTGATTTCTTGAATGTACTTTTTGGATTGTTTACTATATATGCATTTACATGTGCTATACTTTTTTGCATAGCTTTGTTTGATGGCACTGAGGATAACTTGACCTGTATGGATAAACTGGACAGAGCCCGAGCAGAGATGTGAGTAACAACTAGGCCTACTGCTACTATACCACTAATGATGATGATCACAAGAACAATACTGAAAACTTCAGAACTTGTGCAGGCTGCTTAATTGTTTCCCTTCCTCTTTCTCAGGAAATTCAACCCCGATCTCGCCGCGAGAGTCCAAATGTAAGTAGAGACGACTGTTTGGGGTTGCAGACAAAGATCTGCCCCAATATCTCAAGTCTGTTTTTGGTGTCTTTTTGGTTGTCGGTGTGTTTGCTTACACAAGAGTCCTTTGACTTTTCTTCGATGTGATTGGGTCACTTGTAGGCTCCTGGTAATTTAACTTGTAGTGAAATTAAACCATTCATATAACCGTTACTATTGGATTGATTACTGTTGCTTTTCAGAGAATTTTGTTCGTTCATGTTTAAACTAAATTTTCTGTATTTCTAAACATTGTGATATACTCACAAATTCTTGTAAATCCAGACTATGTTGCCTCACACATGCTATTAGATCAGAAGACTCCATCCTTTCCTAATGTGTTTGCATTATTATTGAAGGGGGGCCACAAAGTATTCAAAGGAAAGCTCAGTTGCAGATCCTGACTACTTCAATGAGTGTGGCTGAACAAACACACAGACTGACTGGACACGGGGCTGTTTCACCTTTCTAGTCTTTTCCTATGGAATCCTGTTACTCAACATCTGCTGTTGCAGTGTTGATTCTGGTGTCGGGCTACTGTAGTAATGTAGTAACCATCTTTGCATTTTATTAAACAATGACATTATCCAGTCAGTTGTTGGTCTGCCAAAGATCTTAGTCTGCTCTCTTATTGCAAGAGTAATGGATCAAATATCTTGTGTTTGGATCAATAAAATGACTATCTACCTAAATGTTTGGCAGTTTCATTCACAATTGAGAGGGTTTTGTGAGGGCCAAATTAAGCCCTCAGGTCTGTGTAGGTATTGCCATTACCAACAAATGGTCCATGACGCACAAAACACAACTCTGCTTATAAATAAATGTATACATATGTACACGCACATACTTGCTTAAATAATGTGGCCCTATAACAATGTGCCTGAACTAGTACTGAGGAATCACAAGGGACCTTTCCCCACCTTTCACATCAACCAAGCAGCTGTAAAACTTTAGTCTTCACTACTGTATAGGCTTGGGACTCGTGACCAGGTCTCTCCAGTCTTAAATCCAAACACCACTATTATCGCCTTTCAGGGGAGTTTGTGAAGGTTTGTATGACGCTCAACAGCCTAATGCTCATTGTGTGAATTGAATGTTTTGGTTTGTGAAATGTTTTACTGCTTTCTAGATGTACAGTCACCACAAATAGGCTTACGACATTAACAGCTATTAACCACATTGCATTCTCAGTTTGTCAGTGTATTTGTTGCCATCAAATAGAAATGAAATTATATTTTAAAAGGTGACTGGTATGAACATGCAGAACAGATATTCCTTTTTAAAGCTTCCTTTCTGAAATAACATTTCCTTTGCCCACAGAAACTGTTTCTGCTCTTCAAAATGGACAAGGTACTGGTATTTATGTTCAGCTGTGAGTTGTGTAATGTTCCACGGGCAAAAAAGTGCTCTCCATCATGTTATGACTAACTCATTTTGTTTCATGAACTCACACATTCAGAATGATTGACAGCTTGAAATACCAATGCTGTGCTCATCTAGATGCTTTGAGTCATTCTCAGACCAATTACAGTTTGTGTCAACAAGAGTATTTTTGTTGTTGACAGAAACTGTAGTTGGTCTGAGAATGACTATTGCATCTAAAACTGCACTGACAGCATATGAGATGCAAAAGGCCATTAAACAAGTGAGCATCTCTTCATGCTCAGATAAATGTGACTACAGGTGTGAGGGATAAACTTAAACCACATTAGGCAGACAACCACAATTCAATCTTTTGGGTAAACAGTTTCAGACAAAACTCCATGATGCCTTTTTTAAACAAGCTGTTTTTCTACATCATCAGTTTCAAGAGCAACTCATCCAGAATGGTCAATCCATCCAAATATAGCTAAGACTGATGTCTTATAAACATCAGCCTTAAATTAAACTTCTTTTGACCTAAAGAAAGTGTAAGTTTTTCCAATATTAACACATATATACTTAAATAGTTTACTTTTGTAGTTTAGTTTATAGTTGCATCTTTGGTTGTATAGTTGTATAGGAGTTTGGGATACAATGTCATTGAAGTAATAGCTGTTTTCAAAGGAATACACATTTTTAAAGAAATGCATGACATGATTTGCTTTGAATGCTTTTTTGTACTAAAACCTTGGACACAAAAAATCACATCATAAAGTTTAACACTGGAGCTTTATGACATTTCTCATAAGAGTGATCTTCTCCTATTGTTCTCGTCTTGCAATGGCACATTGTCTGCACCAGTTGATTAAATCATCCCCGACTTGGCCAGGTTTACCAGTGATTTAGTGTGTTTTCTTAACATCTTAGATATTGTGAGATATTTGTATACAGGTCTCCCTGCACACCTAATGAAAACATTAGAACACAGAGGTCCTTGTGCCAATAGAAAAGAAATTAGTACGCATGTTTGTGCATGTATATAATGCTCCTTTAAAAACAGTCAAACCATCATCTCTTCAGTCCCTTTAAGATAATCACATAACCAAAATCAATTAGTTATAAACATGTTGCCAAATATCAATGGGAATGTGCCCTAACAGCTTGAACAAACTAAATAAAAATGTCCACCCATCCTGCCTCTCCATTCCTCTGCTCTGAGTTTTATTTATTTTTCTCAGTACAATATGTGTGTACATCTACTTTTTTGCCAATCAGATGTTTAGGGGGTGGGTGGGGGATAAGGATTCTGGGAAATGTTTTTGCTCCTCTGTACTTTATAACTTCTTTGCTCTTGTAAAATAAAAAACAACTGTTCACAAAAAAGAAAATGCATTTAGTCTAGACTAAAGTTCTAGTCGTTTGGTAATGTCGTCTCAGAAAGACGCAGAAAATATCGACTTGACCTGTAAGGCAAGAGTAGAAGGTTTCTTTGTAGGTACATGTAGCCAGCAACATTCTCTCTCTCTGCATCCTAAGATCAGGATGACCAGCAAGAGGGTCCCGTCCGAACTGCGCAGGATAAGTCAGACTTCCACCGTGCTTAATGTATTCCGCGGCGACTTCTGCCGCAGGTGGAAGGAACTGGGGAGGATCCGAGCTGTATTCAGGTTGGCAGCGAACATCGGGTACACCCTTGTGTGGAATTGTGTGTGCATTCCAAGCAGTTGTAAAGTTATGAAAACCAATCGCGCAGCACAGTGTTTGACATAAGGGTCATCGAAGTCCAAGAACCCATTGTTAACCAGAGTGCACAGCGTTATTTTAAGTGGGTAGTTGATTCTTGAATTGATTTTCAACTTCTCTCAGCAGCGTGATTTTGTTTCAATTGGCTTTGAATAAAAGGTGGCCTGTTGACGTTTGCTCGGTAGGCCCGGAGATGATCTTGTTGATAAAGACATAAATAAAATTCTCTACTATGATCAGCTCTAAGTGGTTAAGGAACATTTCCCTGTACACCTCGTCGTATATTGTGAGGTTGTTTTTGATTGGCAAGATATAAAACCCCATTAAATAAATAAATAAACAACTCCCCATTTGCCGAGTATACCAGAAAAATGAAAAATTTAAATTAATTTTCGATTTGTGTCAGAAGGTGGAGCAAGCGGAACAATGCACTGCAAAGCGTTACATGGACCCGTTCACATTTGGAAATGTTGTGTTCAATGGGCACATTTTGATGTCTGTGTTACTGAATAAATAATCTCTCTCTGTCTCTGTCTCACACACGCACACACACACACACACACACACACACACACACACACACACACACACACACACACACACACACACATACACACACACACACACACACACACACATACACATATAGGTAAGATTGGTGTGAATACATTTTTTTTTTAAAACTTCTTTTGACCTGAAGTAAGTGGAAGTTGGTAAACTTAGAACTTTTTTCCAGTGGCACACACACACACACACACACACACACACACAGACACAAACACACAAACACACACACACACACACACACACACACACACACACACACACACACATACACATATAGAATAAATAAATCCTTTACTAGTTCACTTTTGTCTTCTTTACTTTATAGTACAGTGGAGTTTGGGATATAATGTAATTGAAAGTGATAGATTCTTTCAAAAGAACACACATCTTTCAAAGAAATGCAAGAGATGATCTGCTTTGAACGCTGTCCAACAGCTTTTTAACTAGAACCTTGGACACAAAAAACACATCATGAAGTTTAACAGTAGAGCTTTGTGCTCTACTCTGCTCTGTAGAGCTTTTTTTACATTTCCTGTAATCTTCACCTATTGTTCTCATCTTGCAATGGCACAGTGTCTGCTGCACCAGTTAATTAAATCATCCCCGACTTGGCCAGGCATGCCAGTAAACACCTTATATATTTTGAGATATTTGTATACAAGTGTCCCTGCACACCCAATGAAAACATTAGATCAAAAAGGTCCTTGTGCCAATATAAAATAAGTTATACAACAAACAGCAATGGCATTCTAACACATTCAAACCCTAAAGTTTGTACATTTACATAATGCTCCTTTAAAAACAGTCAAACCACCATCTCTTCAGGCCCTTTAAGATAACTACATAACCAAAAATGAATTAGTTATAAACATGTTGCCTAATACCAATGGGAATGTCCCCTAACAGGTTGAATAAACCAAACTAGATAAAAATGTCCACCCATCCTGTTTCACCACTTCTCAGAATTCCTCTCCCCCAGTCCATAACATTCAACTGTTTTTACTCTCCTATCTGAGGTCTGACTCTGAAGTGACGCTGTGCTGAAACGTTACTCAATATTACTGTTTCATTAAAAACTAATGAGTATTTGGTTCCTACTTTATGATAATCGTACATAAATTCATGCACACAAACAGACGTACAGCTACTCATTTTCTTGTCATTCAAGACTTTGACGATTGAAATGAATGAATATTGCATCCCCATGTGAAAATGGCAAAATGTTTACCCATGATTGTGATTTCTGAACTGGACTTCTTTTTACTGAAACTCAAAGGGAAAATTATATACTACTATACTATAACTATCACTTGCAACACATTTTGACTGTTTTGTATAGGTTTAATATAAATAGGTAAGTGCATTGTGAAATGTTATGGATGTGACACGATACGAACACATCATTTAAGTATTTAAAAGTAAAAAACGGGGACAATTTGTTCATCATATATTATTTTGATATGAATATGTTTTGCACATGAAGTTTAAACATTCTTGCCTCAACACTTTTTGAGTAGTGTAAATTTAACCTGAACCTTAACTTAAACTTAACCTATTGTTTGAATCCCAGACTTACATGTTTTTACTGTTTACTGTACTAGTGCCATGGCCCCCTCTTACCTATGGCCCCCTGGGCCTGGGGCTGTAGCCCGTTCACTAATCCAGCCCTGATCGTGTTCTCTAATAATAATAGTGCTGATGCAATTCTGAATGAACTCAAACTCAAGCTCTTCCCAGAAATATGGGTAGTGCAACTGGAATGTCCTCAAACAACTTTAATTTCCACCCATCCTACCTCTCCGCTGTGTATAAAACGCTGTCCATCTGCCCCACTCCGTCACATTCAACAACTGTTCCTCTATTAATGCAGAGCAGCGGACAAGACTTTGAAGTGACACTGAGCTCCAACGCCTGAAACGACATGAAAACATCGGTCCTAAGTGAGATGCTGGGACTGCTGGCTCTGGCAATGATGTCGGTGGGATTGAGAGTTTCCGTTCCAGCCGAGGGTCTGGTTCCCTCCAAGTGCTAGCTGAAGGCAGAACTGGAGGCTACACTGCTGCATGCTGGGTATGAGGATCAGAAGGGGCCGTTCAATCTGACGGATGTGATAACCAAGAGTGAGTGTTTAACTTGTTGTTTTATAAAATGACAGAATGTCAGTGCTTTGTCTTTGTTTGTTTGTAAAGGGTTTTTTGCTTCATCAAAGCAAGCAATGTTTAAGAAATAGATTGAATGTTACTTCTTAATACTGTTATTATTATTTTTTTTAATTGTTGTATTTTGTTAAATAAATACATAATACTGTTAACATTGTTTATGATAAATAAGTGAGTAGTATTTTCTTCCATGAATAAAGTGGGCAAGACTGAGAGAGAGAGAGAGAGAGAGAGAGAGAGAAAGAGAAGCAAGTCTAGAGTGGGAGAGAACAGTTTAAGAAAATGCTGATCACCTCACCTGCATCCTCCTCCTCCCCTCTTCCCCTGCCCATATTTAGTCAGTGACAGTCCGGAGACTACTCGACCGATCCGTGCAGTTCTACAACCGTCCGAAACAATTGTAGACGACACCGCCAACTGCGTTGGTGATCATTGTCGTATCACTGAGCCCATCAGGGTGTGGTGGTGGTGGTGGTGCTGCCTGAATATTCGGTGGGGCTGGAAGTGGTGGTGGTGCAGGACATGGTGGTGTGGGTCATGGCCATGGTGGTGTAGGTGTAGGTGGACATTGGTGTGGATAGACGGGGGTGTGTGGGCTATTATGATGCCCACGGACTCACCTTCTCCGACCATCTACAAGATGCCCTGCAGTGGTGAGTGCTTATTGTTGTGGTGTTGGTTGGGGTTTGATGCTATAGTGATGAGTTCTTGAATGTACTTTTTGGATTGTGTACTATATATGCATTTACATGTGGTATATTTTTTTGCATAGCTTTGTTTGATGGCATCAAGGATAACTTGGCCTGTATGGATAAACTGGACAAAGCCCGAGCAGAGATGTGAGGAACAACTAGGCCTACTGCTACTACACCACTAATGATAATGATCACAAGAACAATACTGAAAACTTCAGAAATTGTGCAGGCTACTCAACTGTTTCCCTTCCTCTTTCTCAGGGAATTCGACCCCGATCTCGCCGCAAGAGTCCAAATGTAAGTAGAGTCGACTGTTTGGGGTTGGAGACAAAGATCTGCCCCAATATCTCAAGTCTTTTTGGTTGTCTGTGTGTTTGCTAACATGAGTCTTCTGACTTTTCTTCTGTGTGATTGGGTCACTTGTAGGCTACATGTAATTTAACTGGTAGTGATATTAAACAATAAATTAATATATTGAATATATTAACTTATATTATTTAATATATTCAATATATTATTATTGATAATAACAATAATATATGGATATATTAAATTCCTATAACCATTACTATTGGATTGATTACTGTTGCTTTTTAGTGAATTTTGTTCATTCCTGAATTTAAAATAAATTATTTTCTGTACTTATAAACACTGTGATATTCTCACAAATTCTTGTAAATCCAGACTATGTTGCCTCACACATGCTATTAGATCAGAAGACTACATCCTTTCCTAATGTGTTTGCATTATTATTGAAGGGGGGCCACAGAGTATTCAGAGGAAAGCTCAGTTGCAGATCCTGACTACTTCAATGAGTGTGGCTGAACAAACACACAGACTGACTGGACACGGGGCTGTTTCACCTTTCTAGTCTTTTCCTATGGAATCCTGTTACTCAACATCTGCTGTTGCAGTGTTGATTCTGGTGTCAGGCTACTGTAATGTAGTAACCATCTTTGCATTTTATTAAACAATGACATTATCCACTCAGTTGTTGGTCTGCCAAAGCTCGTATTATTGCAAGAATAATAAAGAATAATAGATCAAATATCTTGTTCTTGAAACAATCATAATTTCCTTTTGGATCAATAAAGTAACTATCTACCTAAATATGTTGTTTGACGTTTCATTCACAATCAAGAAAAGGTTTGGTGACAGCCAAATTAAGCCCTCAGGTCTGTGTAGATATTGCCATTACCAACAAATGGTTCATGACACACAAAACACAACTCTGCCTGGCCACCAAATTTTCAATCAATAAATAAATAAATATAAATAAATAAATAATAATGTGGCCCTATAAATTAGTACTGAGGTATTATGCTCAGAAGGGGCCCCCACCTTTCATATCAACCAGTAGGACTGCTATATACAGTATAGGCTATATGTACAACTAGGTTGGTTTTTGAATGTTTTTTAATTGTAAAATCTTAAAATATATAGGGTTTGGTGACAGCCAAATTAAGCCCTCAGGTCTGTGTAGATATTGCCATTACCAACAAATGGTCAATGACACACAAAACACAACTCTGCCTGGCCACCAAATTATCAATAAATAAATAAGTAAATAAATAAAAATAAATAAATAATAATGTGGCCCTATAAATTAGTACTGAGATATTATGCTCACAAGGGGCCCCCGCCCCACCTTTATATATATATACAGTATAGGCTATATGTACAACTAGGTTGTTTTTTTGAAAATTTAAAAAAATATATAAATCTATTACTTATTTTCATCATTTTTGTAAGTTTTGTATGTATTATATTTGCCTCAGAATAAAGAAACTATTCTTTAGTATTTACTACTTATCTACCACTTCTATATACCCAGTCACCAGTCTACTTACCAGCCTACCTACCTTCCTACAAAATTGACCTCTGACATTTGATATTTGTGTGTCTTTGCAAAAAATGAACAACTTTTTCTGTTCTCGATTTTTATTCAGCCAAAATACTGTATAGACACACGTCAAAGATCTGGAAAAACATGATTGTCTAAAGCAGGGGTGTGGCCAAGAGATGCTTGTAAATCAAATGTCATATAAAAATATATATATTCGTGGAGAGACAGAAGAGAGAGATGTATGACTTCAAAAATCAAAGTTGTCTTAGAGAGAACATTCTCCTCTGTCCTGGTACAGGATGCATCCTCAGCAAAATGTGTTCTCATCTTCCAGCTTCTTATCCTTTCTGTAAACACCAGTCTGGCATTGTCATGCCTGCCTTGTCCTTTCTGTAAACACCAGTCTGGCATTGTCATGCCTGCCTTGCAACATGTTAGACTCTGTGTGTCACCAAAGGACTGTAATGGAGGTCTGGTCCCTGCACAATGTGGGTGCTGCCTTGTCTGTGCCAAGCAGAAGAACTAGAGCTGTGGTGGCTGGTTTAATTTGTATGGGACTTGCGACCAGGGTCTTCTACAGTCTTAAATCCAGACAACAACACCATCATCTCATTCACAGGAGTTTGTGAAGGTTTGTATGACACTCAACGGCCTAATGCTCATTGTGTTAATTGAATGTTTTGGTTTGTGAAATGTTTTACTGCTTTCTAGATGTACAGTCGCCACAAATAGGCTTACCATAAATCGGCTTACTTATGACAATACATGATTTGGAAAATCATGTATTGTCATAAGTCTCAGTTTCTCAGTGTATCTGTTGCTATCAAATAAAAATGAAACAATAGCATTTTTAAAAGGTGACAGGTATGAACACGCCGGCACCGTGTGGACACAAGACCAAAACGCATAGAAACTTCTCCGATTTAACAGAAAAACGTTGCTGTGTGGATGGAGTGTCAGTCTGCAGGGGCTTAATTTCTAATTTCTTAGAAATTAAGGAATGTCCCTTATTCACGAGGAACATTTAGGGAAATGTACTCGATTTTCATCTCCGAGGTCTTGTCACATTTATTTTTGAACAAAATTATAATGTCAATGGTTTGCTTAATGTTATGATAGCACAATGATTTATTTAAGGACTGAGTGTGAAAAAAAGATATGTAAACCAATTGGGACACTTTGAGCACACCTTGCAATGCCAACTGAAATCAGGAAGCACAGCTGATAGACAGGGCTATAAATGTAATTTATAAATATATACAGTAGGCCTACAGATGGCATACACAAACACGTATGCACACACACTATATTATTTTAACATTTAGTAGTTTTAAATTATGAAACTATTTCTTCTGGTATTATCAATTGAAATTTAATTGACAGTAGTTACATTGGCATTGATCTGTAGTTACGCTGCAATTTCAATGTTGTTTTAATATTCACATTAATTGGAATACAATTGAAATTCCGCTGGTCTATAGTTAAAAAATCTACATTGTTTCAATATTAACTGAGGGTGCAAAAATCTGACATTGATTCAATGACGTTGACAATGCAATTTTGATTCTACATAGTTTCAGTGCCTGTCTGACATCTGGGTAGCGTGCACTAGGCCTACACAAACGCAATCACAAGTTCACGTGCAGACACTACTACAAATTACAACAAAACGTCTGTAAAAAGGGTGTTGACTAAAAAGAAAATACATGAAACTGTTTGCTGAATTTAAATGCAACTGCAGGGAGAGCTGAACAATAAAGATATTATGCATGTCATGAGTAATTCCAATCACAGGGGCAACATACTGTAAATAGATTGTAACCGAGACACTGTCTGACAAGGTGTGTAGGCTATGTTTGTGTAAGTGTGTGTGTGTGTACTGTATGTGTGTATATTTATCTGCCTGGGTGCTTTGGGCATTATGACATTAGTACACAGCTATTCCCCACAACTTTCTATGGATGAATGAAAGAGGTCTTTGTGCCAAAAGAAACAGTCCCACCCTTAGTGGAAATCCTTTTAGACCAAATAATAGCCCAGACATACGACCCCACAGGGTACAATAGCACAGATATTCTGTGTCAGCTGGATAACCCACCTTATACCATCCTTTTACTCAAAAGCTTGGACAATAAATGACCTCCCACCTTTGTATATAAAGCACCATACGTTTGCCCAGTCTGTCACCCACAACTTTTCCCCCCATCAGAAGGTTGGTAAGAAAGACACTGAAGTGACGCTGTACTTAAGAACCTGACATGAGGCCATCGGGTCACTTGTAGGCTACATGTAATTTAACTTGTAGTGATATTAAACAATAAATTAATATATTGAATATATAAAATTATATGATTTAATATATTCAATATATTATTATTGTTAATAATAATATATGGATATATTAAATTCATATAACCATTACTATTGGATTGATTACTGTTGCTTTTCAGTGAATTTTGTTCATTCATGAATTTAAACTAAATTATTTTCTGTATTTATAAACATTGTGATATACTCACAAATTCTTGTAAATCCAGACTATGTTGCCTCACACATGCTATTAGATCAGAAGACTACATCCTTTCCTAATGTGTTTGCATTATTATTGAAGGGGGGCCACAGAGTATTCAGAGGAAAGCTCAGTTGCAGATCCTGACTACTTCAATGAGTGTCGCTGAACAAACACACAGACTGACTGGACACGGGGCTGTTTCACCTTTCTAGTCTTTTCCTATGGAATCCTGTTACTCAACATCTGCTGTTGCAGTGTTTCAGATGTTCGTTACTACATTAATACATTATTACAATAGCTTATCTTTGCATTTTATTAAACAATGACATTATCCAGTCAGTTGTTGGTCTGCCAAAGTTCGTATTATTGCAAGAATAATAAAGAATAATAGATCAAATATCTTGTTCTTGAAAAATCATAATTTCCTTTTGGATCAATAAAGTAACTATCTACCTAAATATGTTGTTTGACAGTTTCATTCACAATCAACAAAAGGTTTGGTGACAGCCAAATTAAGCCCTCAGGTCTGTGTAGATATTGCCATTACCAACAAATGGTCCATGACACACAAAACACAACTCTGCCTGGCCAATTATCAATAAATAAATAAGTAAATAAATAAAAATAAATAAATAATAATGTGGCCCTATAAATTAGTACTGAGGTATTATGCTCACAAGGGGCCCCCGCCCCACCTTTATAGATATATACAGTATAGGCTATATGTACAACTAGGTTGGTTTTTTGAATGTTTTTTAATTGTAAAATTTAAAAAAATATATAAATCTATTACTTATTTTCATCATTTTTGTAAGTTTTGTATGTATTATATTTGCCTCAGAATAAAGAAACTATTCTTTACTACTTATCTACCACTTCTATATACCCAGTCACCAGTCTACTTACCAGCCTACCTACCTTCCTACAAAATTGACCTCTGACATTTGATATTTGTGTGTCTTTGCAAAAAATGAACAACTTTTTCTGTTCTCGATTTTTATTCAGCCAAAATACTGTATAGACACACGTCAAAGATCTGGAAAAACATGATTGTCTAAAGCAGGGGTGTGGCCAAGAGATGCTTGTAAATCAAATGTCATATAAAAATATATATATTCGTGGAGAGACAGAAGAGAGAGATGTATGACTTCAAAAATCAAAGTTGTCTTAGAGAGAACATTCTCCTCTGTCCTGGTACAGGATGCATCCTCAGCAAAATGTGTTCTCATCTTCCAGCTTCTTATCCTTTCTGTAAACACCAGTCTGGCATTGTCATGCCTGCCTTGTCCTTTCTGTAAACACCAGTCTGGCATTGTCATGCCTGCCTTGTCCTTTCTGTAAACACCAGTCTGGCATTGTCATGCCTGCCTTGCAACATGTTAGACTCTGTGTGCCACCAAAGGACTTTAATGGAGGTCTGGTCCCTGCACAATGTGGGTGCTGCCTTGTCTGTGCCAAGCAGAAGAACTAGAGCTGTGGTGGCTGGTTTAATTTGTATGGGACTTGCGACCAGGGTCTCCTCCAGTCTTAAATCCAGACAACACCACCATCATCTCATTCACAGAAGTTTGTGAAGGTTTGTATGACACTCAATGGCCTAATGCTCATTGTGTGAATTGAATGTTTTGGTTTGTGAAATGTTTTACTGCTTTCCAGATGATGAAATAATAGCATTTTTAAAAGGTGACAGGTATGAACATGCAGAACAGATATTGCTTTTAAGCTTCCTTCCTGAAATAACATATCATTTCCTTTATGTACTTATGTTCAGCTGTGAGTTGTGTAATGTTCCACGGGCAAAAAAGTGCTCTCCATCATGTTATGACTGACTCATTTTGTTTCATGAACTCACACATTCAGAATGATTGACAGCTTGAAATACCAATGCTGTGCTCATCTATCTTTGAGCTTCTCCAATTCATTTGTGTAACAACAGTATTTTTGATGTTGACAGGAACTGTAGTTGGTCTGAGAATGACTATTGCATCTAAAACTGCACTGACAGCATATGAGATGCAAAAAGCCATTAAACAAGTGAGCATCTCTTCATGCCCAGATAAATGTGACTTTACAGGTGTGAGGGATAAACTTAAACCACATTAGGCAGACAACCACAATTCAATCTTTTGGGTAAACAGTTTTAGACAAAACTCCATGATGCCTTTTTTAAACAAGCTGTTCACATCAGCACTACATCAGCAGTTTCAAGAGCACCTCATCCAAAATGGTCTATCCAACACCACCATATACGTCTGAAACGGGAATCTGAGATCAAGGCATGACGAAATCATAATTTTATATTCCTTTGCCCATCGAACAGTTTTTAAAAGGATCAAATGACCCTTCTTGCATCAAACAACACCTGCACTGCACAATAAATACTGCAAGTCATTTGTTTCATTATGCTAGAGTGCCCGAGATGAAGCCATCACACCTGGGTGAGATATTCCTTTGCCCATCGAACAGTTTTTAAAAGGATCTAATTACCCTTCTTCTATTAACTGTTAAACTAAATGTCCACTGACACAAGAAACATGTGGCAACCACTGACACTTGTCTGTTGATGTGTTTTCTTTTACTGAGAGAGGAAAATGTTTGGATCGTTGTTTGCCAACAACCATCTAACATATATGTGGTTACAAAAAAAGACAGAAACAACCAATCTTGCTTCAGACTGTCTGTAGAGAAAAGTAAGATTTAGAAGGATGCAGGTGAAAGGTAGATTCAGGAGAGCGAAGGAGAGATATTGAGAAGCAGACCTACCGTGTGTTTACACTTTTGTGCACCAGATTCTGTTAAGCTCTTGCCACTCAGCTTGACATGTTGCCATGGTCTGGCAAGTTGAACCACATTCCTTATTGTCAACTCTCTTGTAACAACAACAAGGGATCTATTTTTTTTAACCAAGACAAATTTTAAGTCTGACTGGTGTAATCATTCACGACTGGACAGCATTTTGTATAGCTTTTTGGGGGAGCAACTTCACTTTTTCCTGTCAGGCCAAAATATTGGACATGTGTGGACATGTCCCTGTCTGGTCTATGTCTGTCCTTAACTTCGGCTATTCCTCCTGCACCATCTCAAATTGGTGACCATAGTGGTGCAAGCTACTGTGTGTGGTGAGTACAAACCTTAACAAGTCATAACATTACCCCTAAAAACTGGAATGTGCCCAAACAACTTGCATCAAACAACACCTGCACTGCACAATACATACTGCAAGTAATTTGTGTCATTATGCTTGAGTACCCGAGATGAAGCCATCGGCCCTGGGTGAGATGCTGGGACTTCTGGCACTGGTGATGGCAGTGGTGACATTGGTTGCCAGTAGGATTGTGTTCAAAAAATCGACCCGGCAATTAATATTGATTCTCGTTCGAAAAAATGTATATCAATTCATTATTTTGCGTCTCGATCTTTTGTCTACAATGTGTTCGCTTAATGTATCCACTATTGTTGCGACCGAGCAAGAGATGTGCACGTTGGAGATCGGTCAATTAAAACAGAGGCTGCTCCGTTGATATTAATGTTAGGGCTATCCATATGTTGCATGGCAGTGTTTTGTATTTCAAGTTTTGTCCCTGCAGATGAGTGTAGGCTTTAGTGTAAACCAGCATTTCTCAAACAGGGCGGCGGCAAAAAATCATAGTGCAACGTTTAGGTCATGATAAGCTGTGGTAAAGCCACCTTTATTCGTTTTCAGATTTTTCCACTCTGGAACCCGTTTTCAAAAAACTTTGTTTAACTCACCCAAAACGCCGGCGCCGTGTGGACACAAGATCAAAACACATAGAAACTCCAGAACAGAAAAACGTTGCCGTGTGGATGGAGTGTCAGTCTGCAGGGGCTGGATGCACCTACCGGTCTTCACTAAGCTGTGTTACGGCCGGCTTAGAACCGAAACATCAAGAGGGAGACAGACAACACGGCGTGGTTAACCAAAATATATTTATTTCAAAGTAATCAAGAATAATTAGGATACTGCAGTCAAAATGAAGATGTCTAGGGGAGAGAAATAAAATGTAGGTGAGTGCGTGGATGGAATGCAAGCATCAGTAATGTAAGGTGTGAGGAAGAGGTTAAGAAAGAGAAAAGGTGCCTGTGGGAGAGAAAGTCAACCAAAGTGCCAACCTCACAAACAAAATGTGCCCAACAGAAACGTGATCTCCAGAGACAGAGAAAACAACCCATTATATAGCCCAACCCTTAACCCAGGTGTAGGTCATTAATCAATCAGGTATTCCAGGCTTGAAAGGTTGGTACAATGGCTATGCCAGGCTTAAGGAGGCACAGGGGGTCGTAAACCTTTTTTGATTATTTAGACTGTAGAAATTAAGGTATGTCCCTTATTCATGAGGAACATTTAGGGAAATGTACTCGATTTTCATCTCCGAGGTCTTGTCACATTTATTTTTTAACAAAATTATAATGTCAATGGTTTGCTTAATGTTATGATAGCACAATGATTTATTTAAGGACTGAGTGTGAAAAAAGTTATGTAAACCAATTGGGACACTTTGAGCACACCTTGCAATGCCAACTGAAATCAGGAAGCACAGCTGATAGACAGGGCTATAAATGTAATTTATAAATATATACAGTAGGCCTACAGATGGCATACACAAACACGTATGCACACACACTATATTATTTTAACATTTAGTAGTTTTAAATGATTAAACTATTTCTTCTGGTATTATCAATTGAAATTTAATTGACAGTAGTTACATTGGCATTGATCTGTAGTTACGCTGCAATTTCAATGTTGTTTTAATATTCACATTAATTGGAATACAATTGACAGTGCAGACACTACTACACAAATTACAACAAAACATCTGTAAAAAGGGTGTTGACTAAAAAGAAAATACATGAAACTGTTTGCTGAATTTAAATGCAACTGCAGGGAGAGCTGAACAATAAAGATATTATGCATGTCATGAGTAATTCCAATCACAGGGGCAACATACTGTAAATAGATTGTAACCGAGACACTGTCTGACAAGATGTGTAGGCTATGTTTGTGTAAGTGTGTGTGTGTACTATATGTGTGTATATTTATCTGCCTGGGTGCTTTGGGCATTATGACATTAGTACATAGCTATTCCCCACAACTTTCTATGGATGAATGAAAGAGGTCTTTGTGCCAAAAGAAACAGTCCCACCCTTAGTGGAAATCCTTTTAGACCAAATAATAGCCCAGACATATGGCCCCACAGGGTACAATAGCACAGATATTCTGTGTCAGCTGGATAACCCACCTTACACCATTCTTTTACTCAAAAGATTGGACAATAAATGACCTTCCACCTTTGTATATAAAGCACCATCAGTTTGCCCCAGTCTGTCACCCACAACTTTTCCCCCCATCAGAAGGTTGATAAGAAAGACACTGAAGTGACGCTGTACTTGCTGAACCTGACATGAGGCCATTGGTTCTAAGTGAGATGCTGGGACTGCTGGCTCTGTCGATGATGGCAGTGGGGTTGAAAGCTGCCATTCCAGCCGCCATTCCAGCTGCCATTCCAGCCGAGGGTCTGGTTCCCTCCAAGTGCGAGCTGAAGGCAGAACTGGAGGCTGCACTGCTGCGTGCTGGGTATGAGGTTCAGAGGGGGCCGTTCAATCTGACGGATGTGATAACCAAGAGTGAGTGTTTAACTTGTTTTATAAAATGACAGAATGTCAGTGCTTTGTGTTTGTTTGTTTTTTTAAGGGTTTTTTTGTTTTTTAGGCTCATCAAATCAAGCAATGTTAGAAATAGATTGAATGTTACTTCTTTACTGAACACTGATTACTACTGTTATTTAATAGTTTGAAATATTATCATATTGTGTTAAATGAAGTGAATTTTAAATGAATAGTGAGAGAGAGAGAGAAACCAGTAAAGAGTGGGAAGAGAACAGTCTAAGAAAATGCTAATGATTCTTTTCCTCCTCTTTCCTCACCTGCATTCCTTTCCTGCATCTTCTCCTCTTCCTCCTCTTCCTCTCCGCCCCCCGGCAGTTCCACAACTGTCCAAAACAACTGTAGAGGACACCGGCAAGTGCGTTGGTGGTCGTTGTAGTATCTTTTCGCCAATCAGTGTGTGGTGGTGGTGGTGGTGCTGCCTGAATTGTTGGTGGGGTTGTGAGACAGGGTCGTGTGGATCATGGCCTTGGTGGTGTAGGTGGGTGTTGGTGTGGAAAGATAGGATGGTGTGGGTTATTATGATGCCAAACAAGATCATGACGGGCTCACTCTCTCCGACCATCTACAAGATACCCTGCAGTGGTAAGTGCTTATTGTCAATGGTGATGGTTGTGGTGTTGGTTGGGGTTTGATGCTATAATGTACTTTTTGGATTGTTTACTCTATATGCATTTACATGTGGTATACTTTTTTTGCATAGCTTTGTTTGATGGCATCAAGGATAACGTGACCTGTATGAATAAACTGGACAGAGCCCGAGCAGAGATGTGAGTAACAACTAGGCCTACTGCTACTACACCACTAATGATAATGATCACAAGAACAATACTGAAAACTTCAGAACTTGTGCAGGCTGCTTAATTGTTTCCCTTCCTCTCTCTCAGGAAATTCGACCCCGATCTTGCCGTGAGAGTCCAAATGTAAGTAGAGACGACTGTTTGGGGTTGGAGACAAAGATCTGCCCCAATATCTCAAGTCTCTGTTTTTGGTGTCTTTTTGGTTGTCAGTGTGTTTGCTTACACAAGAGTCCTTTGACTTTTCTTCGATGTGATTGGGTCACTTGTAGGCTCCTGGTAATTTAACTTGTAGTGAAATTAAACCATTCATATAACTGTTACTATTGGATTGGTTACTGTTGCTTTTCAGTGAATTTTGTTCATTCATGAATTTAAACTAAATTATTTTCTGTATTTATAAACATTGTGATATACTCACAAATTCTTGTAAATCCAGACTATGTTGCCTCACACATGCTATTAGATCAGAAGACTACATCCTTTCCTAATGTGTTTGCATTATTATTGAAGGGGGGTCACAAAGTATTCAAAGGAAAGCTCAGTTGCAGATCCTGACTACTTCAATGAGTGTCGCTGAACAAACACACAGACTGACTGGACACAGGGCTGTTTCACCTTTCTAGTCTTTTCCTATGGAATCCTGTTACTCAACATCCGCTGTTGCAGTGTTGATTCTGGTGTCGGGCTACTGTAGTAATGTAGTAACCATCTTTGCATTTTATTAAACAATGACATTATCCACTCAGTTGTTGGTCTGCCTAAGCTCTTTTTATTGCAAGAATAATAAAGAATAATAGATGAAATATCTTGTTCTTGAAACAATCATAATTTCCTTTTGGATCAAAAAGTAACTATCTACCTAAATATGTTATGTTTGGCAGTTTCATTCACAACCAAGAAAAGGTTTTGTGAGAGCCAAAATAAGCCCTCAGGTCTGTGTAGATATTGCCATTATCAACAACTGTTCCATAACACACAAAACACAACTCTGTCTGGCCACCAAATAAATAAATAAATACATGCATAAATACATACACACACATACATAATAAATAATGTGGCCCTATAACAATGTGCCTGAACTAGTACTGAGGAATTATGCTCACAAGGTACCATGCCCCACCTTTCATATCAACCAAGCAGCTGTAAGACTTTAGTCTTCTCTGCTATATCCAGTATAGGCTACTGTCAGGTCTGCATCGGATCTGGTCACGGCCACGCCCCCTCACACAACACCACAGACTCGCACTCGATCTCCTTCACCTGAGTTTTAATTAATATCACCTGGTCTCCACCTTATTTAAGTCTCCCCTCCACTTCACTTTTTGTCTGGTCTCGTCGTTATTCCCTCAGACTCCCCGCATGTCATTTGTATCTTCCGTGCCCCACGTATTCCCGTGTACCTCGTTCAGTAAGTTTTGGATTTCCTGTTTGGTTTGTCGCCCCTTGTTCCTTCGGATATTCCTCGCCTATTTCTAGTGTATATTTCCTTACTCCAGTGTTCTAGTTTTCAGTTAATCTTAGTATTTGTATTTTCTGTTTACTCCGTTAGAGTAACGGATGTGACTTTCGTTTTACGTATTTGTTTGTGCAATTAGTGATTTTCTAGTGGTTTTCCCCTCCACTTGAGAAGTGGACGTGACTTTTGTTTGTTCATTGATTTACCCATTAAATACCTCCTTTGTTTTATCTACCTCTGCGTCCATCCGTCTGTGTCTGACGGCTACATGTACTTCAGTCTTCACTGCTATATCCAGTATAGGCTACATGTACTTCAGTCTTCACTGCTATATCCAGTATAGGCTACATGTACTTCAGTCTTCACTGCTATATCCAGTATAGGCTACATGTACTTCAGGCTTCACTGCTATATCCAGTATAGGCTACATGTACTTCAGGCTTCACTGCTATATCCAGTATAGGCTACATGTACTTCAGGCTTCACTGCTATATCCAGTATAGGCTACATGTACTTTAGTCTTCACTGCTATATCCAGTATAGGCTGCCTGTGAGCTCACAGTGGACCCAAACACAGCATATAAACGTCTCTCTCTCTCTGAGGGGAACAGCTGTAGGAGGGGGCAGTATACCTGGACTGGAGTGTACCTGGACTGGCCAGCAGGCACTCTGTCCTTCTACAGCTTCTCCTCTGACACACTCATACACCTGCACACTTTCCACTCCACATTCACTGAACCCTGGATTTTGGGGTGACTCCTCAGTGTCCCTGTGTCAGATCACATGACTTCCTAATCAGACAGAAACTCCATAGTTTGCAAGAGATTCATGCACTCCTGTTCACACACTCCTCTGTGTGTTGATACAGTAAAATACAAAGAACTCAGAAAGAGGGACTCCTCCAGGCGGGAGGTTTGGTGCCCAATGTAACATTGTCTGTTTACAGTTTACATTTAGCAGACGGTTTTATCCAAAGCGACTTACAACTTGTCAACTATCAATTGTTCAGGTCCAGTCTCCCCTAGAGCAACTTAGGGTTAAGTGCCTTGCTCAAGGGCACAGCAGTGGCAGCTGGGATTTGAACCCACAACTTTTCAGGCTACTTCCTTAACCGCTACGCTACCACCGCTCTGACAAATATGTAAGTCGCTTTGGATAAAAACATCTGCTGAATGCATAAATGTAATATTGTGTTATGGTTGTCTGTGTGCTTTCACAGTAAGAATATCTTTTATTCAGTGCTGTTGCTGCCAGCCCCAGATACACCACATCATGCCTCATGACAAATAGGCATCACTATGGTTACTGGATCCACATGTACTGTATATAGGGTTACAACATAGTGTTGCAAATACCTATGAACCAGTGATCCATGGTAGACAATTTCCTTGGTGTCTGGTCAGCAAGCGTTCTTGAGTTATTTAAGTTTATGAGACAATCATGCCACTCATGTAGGATACTACTTCATTAGTGCTGCTTCTATGTGATTTCAGAATAACCATTATCCCCAGTAAATCTGTAAGTCCCCCTACAGACGAGAAACAGTATTGCAGTAAACAGTAAACTATTGCCTGTAACAACTCTTGTAAAATCTGTATGGCAGGGCTACTTTTACATTCATTGACAAGCCAACAATACTGGTGAACTTTCCTGATGCAAGGCTAATTAGTGATTTTTCTGCATTGACAGTTTCGAGAGTGCCTTATTCAGAATGGTCTATCCAACACCACCACTCTACGTCTGAGGCCAATATCTCAGATCAAGCCATGAAGAATACACAAGTCTAATGTGCAGTCACAATAGTGTTTATCTGCCTTTACACATGTCACATGTCACTTCCCCTCCCTCCTTTGGTAGTGCTATACTCCTGTCCATCAAGAGTAAACTTGTGGCAACCACTGACAGCTGTCTGCTGATCACTTTTCTTACACCAAACAAAATTTATCACCTGTTCACTTGATTCACCTGTAGGCCTGGAGTATACCTATATACCTATATCTCAGTGAATTTCTCAGTGCATCGGTTTAAATGTCAGAGCCCTCGGAATTCTATCAATGAAGTATGGAGCTGCTTTGAGCCTTGTTAAAGGTGTAAAAATGCTAAAATAGTGATTTCTTTGAATGGGCTACACTATGCCCTTAGCACTAGCATTTTATGCCTGTTTGGAGCATTACAGCGTCGTATTTCAGAATGCTGGGGGCGACCAGAGGTGGGCTATTGAACAAAAGTTCGGACTCATTATCATTTACATTTACATTTACATTTATGCATTTCGACGTTTTCGACATTTTTATCCAAAGCGACTTACATGTCATTATCATGTTTAAACACACCCCAAGTCCATATCACACTGGACTTCTCCTTTAACGCAGGTTATATTGACACATTACAACAGAAACTGAAAACAATAACCCAACCTGGATATGCAGTATACTGTAACTGTATCCTGACACCACTGTTACTAAGTTTGTCTCACTCTGTGTGTGTTTGCGTGTGTGTGTGTGTGTGTGTGTGTATGTAAATGTTCCCAGCATGTTATTTTATGTCATGCATGTGTTTTACTAGCTGCTATGCTGTGAGGAATATGTGCCACTGCTCCTGTGTTCCTAGCTTACTGCTGATTGAGTTTGTCTGACAGGCTTTGTGTGTATGTATGTGTGTGTGTGTGTGTGTGTGTGTGTGTGTGTGAGAGAGAGAGAGAGAGTTCTGATTTATGAGATGTGCTGTGTGTGCACCATCAGCTTCAGTATGTGTGTGTGTGTGTGTGTGTGTGTGTGTGTGTGTGCACGTGCCTGTGTTTGTGTGTGTATGAGTGTGTGTTGTTGCCGCTTCCAGAACTAGGTCAGGTTTCTGCCTGTGCTACTTCCATCCTCATCTGATCACGCGCTGACACATGCACCCACCGTCAGACAGGGGGCGCCAGAGAGCAGCCTAGTCAGAGAAAATAGGGAGGGAGGGAGGGAGGGAACGAGAGAGTAAAGAGTATTGACAGAGAGAAAGGCTGTTGGGTCATGCTCATGCCCAAGGCAATGCATTCCGACATGTCAGTGAGAAGCACCTGTGGGTGTTGGGAGTTATTACACTAATTAGTGTTGAATGAGCAGGCTGATGATGTAGCTTGTTCTAATTCTCTCTCTCTCTCTCTTTGTGTGTGTGTGTGTGTGTGTTCATATAGGCAAAAGCCAGAGTTTTAACTCTCTCTCTCTCTGCATATTGACCACACTCACACATGCCCAACATCTCAACACAGCATCCTAGTGGGTGGATTCACTCCTCTCTGTATCCAGAGCCAGGAGGAGGGGGAGACGAGAGACCAGCAAAAGGCCAGCAAAATAATGTGAAATGAAATGAAACCTGTGAAAGAGAACAATAAAAAAAAGGAAAAATGTTACATAAACCTCTCGCCCTCCTCGCTCATTTGCTAGGGCCACTACATGCCAACACTGCGTGGCGTCATGCTGCCTGGAGCGGAGAGTGGTTGCCGTAGTTACAGTGACCACCCTGCTCCCTCCTCCCCTCCTGTTGCTGCAAGCCCAGGAGGAGGAGGAGGAAGAGCTGAGGAGGAGGAGGAAGAGGAGGGGCTCTGCGAGTCTGTCAGCTCAGCTTGTGTCTGCAAAGCTGCACCAGCGCCGGTACCCTTGACTCTAAATCTAGGAGAAGCTGCCATCCCCTTTCTCTCATTCTCTTGTGTTTAGTGTTCCTTCCTCAAGACAAGCAGGAAGAGCAGAGTCTGAACTCATTGGCATAGTAAAGACCTTGGTGCAGGTCCTCACTGCAAAAAAAGGGGATAGTGGAGGAGAGAAATACAGGTATGTGTGTGTGTGTGTGTTTGTGAGTGAGTTTCGATTTATTAGACGTGGCTTCTGTTTGTCACAGGTGTTGTGTGTGGGCTGTCAGTTTCACTCTATTTGACATCACATCACATTGACTTCACATCATGGTATGTCTGTGTGTGTGTATGCGTGTATGTGTGTGTGTGCGCGTGTGCACGTCTGTCTTCTTTGTGAATGAATGCACAGCTGACTGGAACCTACGTAAGAGACAGCAGTGCAGCCCAGTCATGGACAGACAGAAATGGCTACCCGGGATGCTGGTGTGTGGTGCAGAGTGTGAGTCTGCCCTTGAAGTTCATCTCATCTCATTCGGTGTCACATCCGGTGCATTTTCTCATTAATGCTGGGAGAAACGTTTTTGTGCAGATTTAATGTGATTTTGTGTGCTGTGAATAAATGCACCATTTCAATCAGCTACATGCTGCATCATGTATCATATACCATAACTACAGCTAAAGTGCATGTCTGTGTCTGTGTCAGAATCAAAACTCTGAGACAGAAAAGGATGGTGCGTGTGCGTGTGTGTGTGTGAGACAGCACTCCAGTTGCCAGGACAGAATTTCTGTTGTTCCTTTATGAGGTTATGCAACATGGTCAGGATGTCCTTCATAACCTTATCTATCAAACAGTTGATGTAATCTCCTTCCAAAAGTTAGTTTCCTGCCACATATTTGTTCCAACCATTTACCAGCTGATCCTATTTAACAGCTTTTCAGTCTGGTCCATCAGCTAATTAATCATAACACCTGCATGAAGTGCATAGCCAGAAGAAATACATAACAGGACTTTCTGAGGCTAGGGTTGTTGTTTGGGGTGGGTGGGGCTGGGGCAGCTTTTCATTCTGAGAGAATGCCAGGACTTTGAGTGATATCCTTTTTTAGCTCCCCTATTGATTTCACCACCTTGGGAACTCATTTGGTCAGTCATTCATCCCTACCAATCAGTCAATTAATGAACCAACCAACTCCTCCGTTCGGCAGATTCCAGACCATTCTCTGACTCCACGCCATGCCCCTGATGTTCCTGGACTGGTTCGTACCCGTCTACCTGCTGGTGTCTGTGCTGGTGCTGATTGGTTTTGGTGCATGCCTCTACTTCCTGGAGCCAGGACTGCAGGATGCCCACAAGTGGAGCAACAAGTCTGTACAGCGCCCCCCTTTGACCACTGGCAGGAACTGCAAGGAGGAGGATGGCAAGGTGCTGATATGATAAAGGAGAAGGAAAAAGGGGGGGGAGAGAGACTCTTCACTCTCATCCTCTCAGAAGCTGGAACTGTGTGCCATTCTATAGACTAGAATTCTAAATGGGAATTGAAAGTAGAGTTTGCATTTCTAAGCTCATAGACTTTTGATCAAATTCAGAAAATGATTTCTGACGTTCCTTTAGCATGTCTGTTCTGTATTTGCACTAAAAAAATATATCTGTGTTAGTACACAGTCCTGACTCTATGACAAACATAATGGCTCAGACTTGGTCATAAACAATTTTACCCAATGAACACATTTCAGGAGCGTGGAAGGAAAGGGTGATTGGCTGGTGTGCAGACTACCTTTAAAACGTGTTTGATTCCCTTTTATGATAAACGAGGGTCATAAAACACAACTGTGAAAAAACATGTTGCCGTCTTCCCAGGATTTTATAGATAACATCGGGCTATTTAGAGAAATTTTGGGCCGCAATTTTATTTTCAGACGTCTAATATTATGAGACCAAACACAATTAAATTGACTATTTTTAACCAAAACAGTGGATCAGTGAAAACCCACACACAGCACACAGTTAAGTGAAGTACACACTAACACGGAGCTGCTGGCTGCCTGCTATAGCGGTGCCGGAGCAGTGAGGGGTTAGGTGCTTTGCTCAAGGGCACTTCAGACATAGGGGATCAAACCGGCAACCCTTTGGTTACAAGCCTGAAGCCCTAACCAGTAGGTCATGGGTGCCCCTGATTGCAAATGTCTCAAATAGCTCAAAGAGGAGTGTCCTCGACAACATTTTGCACTTTATGGAAAAAAATAACATAATATATGACCATCTGTCTGTGAACTTGAGATTGAACTGCAGTGGACTTCTGAATCGTTGTCTGAATCCCAATGCCCCTCTAAAACCTTAAGCTCTGAATCCTCAAAGACTTGACTGGCATGAATTGGCCAGACAGTCAGTTTAGGGTTTTGGGTTAGAGAGTGCATCGACTAGTTGAATGGCAAATATTGGGTTGGTGTAAACCATTATTTTGTGAGTGCCAAATGCTATATGTGCACACTGCCTGTGTCTCATGCACACACACACACACACACACACACACACACACACACACACACACACACACACACACACTCTCTCACACACACACACACACATATGTCCTTAGAAACTTAACTTCCAAAACTGTTTCAGATTAATTGTAAAAGTTATGTAATCTTGGCATTAATATATGTGTGCTGAATTGTAAATTAATTTTATTCACACAGGGGTCACTGGAAATCTAACTGAGATGTTTGTAACAAAGGCTTTTAAGGATATTAAATCCACATGCTTTGTTATTGTTATGATTGGACTGATCTGTTTTCTTGAAAACAAACAAACAAACAAAAAAAAAAACTGTCAGTCATGTGCCAAAATACTAACTTTCATGCCTTGTGTGTAAACTGTCACTGTTTTTTATGTGCTCATGGAACATTTTTGTGTAAATTGTTAAACCTGTTTACACTAGAAAAATGAAACTAGACTTGCCTGAACTTGCCTGAAAACTGAACAGAAGAAATAAATGCATTATTTATTTTTTATCCTCATCAGTTGTCCTTTCTGTAAACTCCAGTAAAATTGCATCAAACACTTTACACTTCCCTTGTGAAAACACGTCCATTGGCTGAAAAGTGATTACTTCATGATTACTTTGTTATTTCTGAATAATAACTAAAATGGTAATTTATTCATGGTCAAAATGGTCATTAATTCATCAATTACCATACTTCATGTATTTCTGATCTGTCAAGTAAACTGCTACCAAAAACTCAGAATTTAATAATAACAAAGAGAACAAATGTGTGTGTATGTGTGCACTGTGCGTGTGCATTCACTGTGTCTGTGTGTGTGTGTGTGTGTGCGTGCACTGTGTGTGTGCATGCACTCGGTGTGTGTGTGTGTGTGTGTGCGTGCACTGTGTGTGTGCGTGCACTCTGTGTGTGTGTGTGTGTGTGTGCGCTGTGTGTGTGTGTGTGTGTGTGTGTGTGTGTGTGTGTGTGTACTGTGTGTTAGCATGACCATACAGTATGTGGTAAATGCATGAGGACACCTGATGTATTGGGTCTGAATGGTGTCTCATGTGAGTGATGGTTGCCTACATCTTTTCTTTTTCATGTGTTGCTGTGTTGTTACTGTCATTTATGAGTGAAGTTTGTAAATAAATATTAGCCTCTGCCCTATGCCTGTGCCCTGTGTGTGTGTGTGCGTGTGTTCTGGGGTGAGCACGGGTGTGTTCCCTAGTGCTTTCCCATGGTGAGTAATAATAAAAATGTTGCTGGAGTGGGAGAGCGAGACAGTGCCACTTTCAGACGACTGGAATGGAGAGAATGCATCTGGTACCCACCACTTCCCTCTGTCCAGCCCTTTCTCTCTCTCTTTTTTATCCTCCCTCTCTCACTTGTTCTTTCTTTCCTCTCATTCCCACAATTATTTTCACTTGTTTTCAAGAGGGAGACACAGAGGAAAGCAGGTTAGTGATCTTCTTGACCTCACATGTTTTGTTTTTTGTTTTCTTCTTTGATTCTTGAATCTTAGGCTAGAATGATTCTTTTACACTATTGGTGATTCTCATTGAAGCCACTGCCATTGTTTGAATTGGGCTTTGATGTTGAACCATATGCTCCTGTTTAGGAAGCTATGAAGGTTTTGTTATTAATTAAATGTGTTATTCATTGATACTTGCATATAGAGAAATATTCACTGTTAGCAGCTTACAACAACTTGCTTTGCTACAATGCATGTACAGTATGTTTGCATTTGCATATAAGCAAAAGTACCTCCAGAAACATCTTTTAATCTGATGATAAGACCATGAGTTGAATTTTGTTCTTTATGGAAACAGGAACAGGGGTGTTAACACGAGAACCACATCTCTGGCTTGAATAATCTTGTCAGCTCAAGAGTTGTAAACTCACTGATGTGATATTCTCCCTGTCCCACTAACACCGGCATTAGCTTTGCAAATCCCTCATGCATCAATGCTACATGATAAACATGTTCATATATGCATCATCAGTTGGGCTCTTTTGGAAGTAGGTGCATAATGTTTCACTCCTTACTGCAATGGATTCTGGTCAGATTTGTAGTGCCTCATCACTCTCCTGGATGTTTCCCTTAAAATATCCCATCCCACTGTGTGGTCTATTAATAGCCCTGCTTGTCCGAGTCATGCTGTGCCATACTAATCAGCCACTGTGTGCTTTTCTCAGCTTCTGACACTTCATCTGTCACAGTTTTACGTTTTTTTCTGTCTCACTCTCTGTGATTCTCACTGACGCACGCACATACACACACACACTTGCTTGGTGCCTCCTCTGACACATTAGCTATCTCCCTCTGTTAGCCTTGCTTGCATTTCCTCTCTCTCACGCTTGCATCTTCACACATAACCTCACTTACACTGCCAGGCTCTCTTCCTCCCTCACTCCACTCACATTTGCTCCCTCCATCTGTCGCACAAAATTGAGATCTTTCTCCTCCTCCTCTATCAAATACATACTGTCTTTCTCACACACACACAGACACACACACACACAAACACTCCAATCCCCAGTCTCCCAATCCCCCATTACCACGACTACACAATGAGTTCTAACAAGCCTGCGCCTGCCAGAACCCTCTTGCCCCAAATAGTTCCCCCGTCTCCCAAAATAACACTGACGCGCCCCGCATCCCCCCCAGGCGGTGTCCCGCATGTGCCCCTCACCCCCTCGCTTATTCAGAAGAAGCCCATCCACATCCTTGCTCCACAGCCAGCAAGACTGCTGCCGGGACCTCAAGCAACCCGCTCCCAGCCAAGCAGGTATATCTGTAGGCTCTATACCTATCCCTCATCCGCTTTAGCCCACATAGTGAACCAGTATTACTACCAGTGCATTTAATAAATTTAATATACTTAATACTTAATTACTTAATAAATCAATACTCAGTACTCAAGTAATAAATACTTACTTACAACACATTGATTTATTTATTACAATTGTTAAGTTATTATTAACTTGTTAGTTGCGAGTTACAAGCTCAAATATATGAAATACCTGTTCCCCTGTCAACGCCGACCCAGCCAAGCAGGTGAATGTAACATAATAGTGTATACGGTATATATGGTATATAGTATATGGTGAACTAGTACTATTTTATACACTATATAACTGTTATATAGTATGTATACTTAATAATTATATACTGCAACTAACTATAGTTGTAGTATAGTTATATTATATAATTGTACTATAACTAAACTATAAATAAAAGCTAACTATAACTATAGCCTAACTGTTACAGTGTAGTCCACAACATTTAATATCAACAGCACTTTTCCCTGCAGTGCTTCAGAAACATCACCTATGTTACCAGATCCAACACAGCTCACTCATCATATTATAACCCTGCAACATTCTTATATTTCCATATTTAGCTTTTCATCTGGAGCTTATAAATCCATATTGCTAGAGCAGTATGAGCTACCAGAGAGCTTCCAGAGGACTGGAGCAGGCCTCTCATCAAGCAACATGATTGATCCAGGCATCATATGTGTTCTATTGATCCAAGACACAATTGGTCTCCTATATCTTTAATGTCTTCTGTGTCCTCTCATACTCAGCCCCAACACTGCCAGATCGCTCCTACCAATCAAGTCACCTTCATTCCCCATCCAATCAGAGGCTAGAGGCAAACACTGCCCCTTCACGGCATCCAGTGATACTGACAGGATCAGCCCCTCCCTTGAAGTGTGGAGTGAAAAATGGCCAATGGAAGGCCAGAGTCTACGGCTGAGCCCGACCCCTTCTAGCGAGAGGAAGGTCAGGTCGATCTCTATCTCAAACCCTGAACAATACTCTTCCACTGCTGTGACAACAGACTCTGAACCACTGAATCATGAAGCAGCTACTGGAAAGCATGACTCAGCAGATCCATCCCATAATAGCAATGTCAAAGGCTCCTCATCGTCATGGTCCAAGGACAGAAAGAGAGCCAGTTCCACTGTGGAGGTTGTGAAGGCGTCTCGTACCAGCAGTCAAATAAAAAGAAAATACCAGGACCCAGTCTTGCTTCAAGCCCGGCTTCGGCTGACCAAAACTGGGAAAGTGACAGACTCTAGCCCCAGGCTCCCAGGCAAAGGTCTGGAGATAAAGGAAGAGCAGGCCGCAAAAAGAACCTCGAGCGACAGTGCCTTCACAGGAGTGGAGAGAGATTCTCAAACAACAGAACCCATCCAACTTACATCACTAACAAACAAAACAGCACCCTTTCCCAGTGTGAGAACGACAAGGCTTCAACCACCCACCACAAAGACCCAGAGAACCTGGAACAGCTGCAGTAATGCAAGCTCAGCACAGGCAGCCAGACAAGGCCTGAGACAAGCCAAAGCATTAGCCACTGTTTCACCATCACTGGTGCATAAAAACACTAAGGGAGAATCCACTTCTCTAAACTCTGCTGGTCCTGCTGTTGGCTATGGTGGCCCTGTCGGCCCACAAGGACCGTGCAGACAGCATCCTGACCTTCTAGGTCATGTACAGGAAGAGGCTACATCTAGGTGAGAGTCATCTGGCGAAGAGCCAGTAAAAGTTCCACAACGTAACACAAAAATAATATATGTTCAGATAGATATGAATAGGCATTACATGGATTTGCTTGCATTGTTTACAACAAGTTCTTTTAGTGCACAGAATTTGTCAGTTCTTATGCAGTCCACTTCAGTAAAACCACACACAAGTGAATATAAAGAATCAGCAAATAATAGAAACTAAGAGCAACACACACAGGTGAAACCACAGGTCTAATCATCCTTCTGAAATCATTTATTGTAGTAACCATGGCCAAGTGAATCTATGGTATAAATTCTCTCTATATAAAGCCTCTAGGCCATCTGTGGTATAAATGTTAAGTCTTTAGACTATCTATGGTATAAATGTTAAAGCTCTGTGGCCATCTTTTGGTCATGTGTTATGCTGTCTTTCATGCAGAGTTTCACCCATCAGTCATAACAGAGCCAGGCCTCATCAGGACTGCAGTTCAGACGCAGAGCCAGAGCAGAGGCACCATGAAATCACCACACCTCCCGATGCCGGCCCACCAGATGAGACCACCCGACCCAGCAGCTTCCCTTTGAAGAACGACAGGTCGATGGAGGAAGCAGCTCAATTAGGCAGATTCCCGCTGCCCCCTGTCCGGATCAAAGAGGGGCAAATGGGAGCTGACAGTCGGCCAACATGCCTGACACCAACTCAGCCATGTGAGACCTCGGCTCAAGCCGCAAGCCGGACTAACAGACGGGAGAGAGAGGAGTGGGAGGGGGAGGGGGAGGAAGGTGTGTTTGATGATACCCATCAAAACAGCCCCACATGTTTTGAGGGGGAGGCCACAGTGTGTCCTGTAGTTGACAGCAGTGACTGTCATTCTGTGACGGGTGGGTTGTTCGCAGAGCATTACGGTGCAGCTAACGATGATGATGTGTGCAGTGTGGATGCAGCCATTGTTGAGAGCAGTGCTGACACTTTGCTGTGCCCTGACCTGCCTCATGTAATAATAACAACACGACCCCAAATCAGCCAACCAGCAACACCTGACCAGCGGCGCGCCAGCGAACGTGCCACGAGTGCTCTAGAATGTTCTGCTGGAGAATGGGGGGCTCAGTCGCTCCTGTTGTCCACTGACAGCCATCATCAGCAGCGACACTACCACCACCACCACCAACAACAACACAGCCACAAACAACAACAACAACAAGACCAGAACCACCACCACCACCTGCAGGGTCCGGTTCTGCTGTCTCAGTCCAGCAACAGGTTGCCCCAGGCTGCCAGACAGTCGTTTCGGCAGGTTGGCTCAGACGGACGCAGGCAAACAGCAGCAGACATGGATTCCCTGTCTCCCCTGCCCATGCTGGACCCCCTTCTAATCAAGCCATCTGTCTCCCTGGAGATCAGAGCGTGGCAGGAGGGGCCCACATTAGGCTCAGGGGTGTGGGTCACTACGGGTGAGTGAGTGAGTGAGCAACTGGCATGACATGTAGCAAGTGTTGGTGTGAAGGAGGAGACGTTTTAGAAGACTTCACAGAGGTCAACTTGCTTTTCTTTTGCGTGCACAATTGTCAAAGTAGCCTAAATTTGCTCCATTTGGGAAAATGTAAGATGACTGATTTAAGAATGTTTTCACTGTTTCTCATGACTGGCATATTCCTTGTACAGAAGAGAGAGAAACGGTAAGGCAGAAGTGCTTGCTCTTATCAGCTAAATGGCAGGCATGGTTAGAAGTTATGAGATAAGGCAGGAGAGTGCGCAACAGGCCGGTGTGAGGTCTCTCTGGGGAGCTAATAGGACTCCCAGACCCTGAAGGGGGTGTGCTCGTACACACCAACAAACAAAAATGTAAGTATGCAATGGATTGTCTTGCTTAGACGGTTGTCATGATGCCCTTTTGTTCAAATAGATGTGTCTGTTGACACATTTGCCACCTAAAGTCCTTGCTTTCTTTGCATTTGCATGCATCAATTGTTGTCATCTGTGTTTTGTCAAATAGCTTTTTTAGTTAGTAACACAATCTTGGTTAAATATTTTACCAGAGCACATTGTAGCAATTTAAAGCACTACACAGACATTTAATGGCTGTATGGGCAGTTGAATATCTTGCATAAGATAGCTTGATATAGTCCTTGAAGTGGGCCTCCCTCCTGAATGTACAGTGAATGTACATCTCTGAATAAGTCTCTTATTTATGCTACATTAAATCTCAGTCTAATTAAGAGCTTGTGGTAGCGACATGCCTGGTACGGCTGTGCACTTCTTAAAAATTATGAATGTGTTAATCAGGGATGTAGTGGGCGTTGGATGTGGGGGTATGGAGTTCCCTCACTTATTTGAAAATATCATTTATGTAGGCTATTTCTCAATTTTCAAATATTAGGCATTCATTTATAACATTATCCACATACCCTTTCTACAAAAAATCCCCCCTACACCTCTGGTGTTAATTAAATATTATTACTGAATATTAGGTTTTCAAGAATGTTATAAACTGTGGAGCTTTTGAAACTGTAGTATTTTCTCAGCATAACTTCAGATTTTCTGGCCAAACTCGCCAGTTTTAAGCCTCAAAGCTACAGCTTCGTTATGAGAGATTCCTGGGCATTTGAGCATGCGTGCTGCATCCAAGTCTCTCGTCTCCTTAGCAACGTGAAAAGGAGAAGGGGGGGTTGAGCTCGGAGCACAGAAAGAGGCGAGGACGAGAGAAGAGGTACCCATACGAGTCACATGATCTTTTCCAAACACTTGTCTATCACTATCACTTTAGTGGATATGGTTGTGATTTCATTTAATTTTAGCAAATAATACAGGGAAACCGACTTCAGCGAGCGTGGTAGCAGCCTGCGCGTTTTCAAAACAGAATCCAGTGATTGAACCATAGGATTGGTAAGTCTCTGTGAATCTTAGCATCATCCACCTTGTTCGCTGTACGTGGGGACAATGGGTTTTGACTGAAAAGCATTTGAAAGAGGGAGACCTCTGACTTGTTTCGCTAGGCAATTTGCATTATGGCCGATATAATCAAACGTTACACCCTATTATATGACCTCTATGGCTTGTAGTAGGATGGCCTATGTTTTAATGCTAGGAATCAAAGCTGTGTGTAACGAAGTAGTAGCTTAAAAATGGGCATGCTGGCCCGGCATGTTGGCCGTTACACGATCTCTTAAGATTTTTAACTGAATGAATGAATTGTCATGCGTTACTTGTTAAATGAGCATCGCGTTGATTGTTCTAGATTTAGAGATTTTGGTCGCTGGGAAATTATGCTGATTATCCGCGGGAATCGGATCAGAATGTCTGAATTGTAAGCCTGTACAGATCGTAACCAGTGTTGAAACGCCCTCCGTGTTATCATATGCAATTGACTTATTTAATAGATTCTTTTCAGTATGTACGTGGAATACCTTACGGAGTTGTTATTATTGTCTCTTGATGCGGTATGGTTCGTTTGTAGCCTCCAATGTCTCCTGCATTTTCTGGTGGTTCATCAAGTTTGACATGCTGTCACGCTATATCTCGCTGTTTATGACAGCAGATTGCCATGCACCTCCGATTTTTGTCCTGCCAGCCTGATTTCCTGACTATATTTGTTTTGTTTGTGTGTATGTCTGTGTGTGTGTGTGTGTGGGATCAGACATGACAGACATTGCTCCCCCAGAGGTGAGACCCAAGCCAGTGGTCCCAGCCAAACCCCCTCATGTGGCCCCACCCCCCGTCCCCTCCCACCCTGCCCCATCACCCTCAGGGGCCGGCTTGCGGGGGTCAGGGGGATCCACCCTCCTTGGGTACATCGGCATTGACACTATCATTGAACAGATGAGGAAGAAGACCATGAAGACAGGTTTTGACTTCAACATCATGGTTGTCGGTGAGACAAAATAAACCAGGGTTTTGTTGTTAAACAACCCATCTCTATTTCCCATCAGTTCTAATGTATTGCGTTCTCTCTCTCTCCCTCTCTCTCTTTCTTTCTCTCTGTTTCTCTCTTTCATACATTAAGGTATTTATTCAGCTGTTTATTGCTTGCGTGTTACAGACTAAATGAAAAGAGAATCCTAAAAGGTAGGGATGCACCAATCTGATATGTCTTGGCTAGGAAAATAATGCCAAGTTAGAAGAGTAGGGCAAACAATTCTCAGGATGATACCTATCTCCTAATTCAGTGGGGATATCGGATCGGTATCAGGTATAAACCAATATGCCAAACCCATGTATTGGAATCAGTATCAGAACAAAAAAACTCGGTTTGGTACATCTCTACTAAAAGGTCCTCCGACATGGCCTAGTTGCTATTTATGGCAGACTTAACGTCCTTGAGTTCCTATTGTCTTTTGGTTCACAGTCTGTTTCTCTCTCTCTCTCTCTCTTTCTCTCTCCCTCCCTTTCTCCCTCTCTTGTTTGTCCCACCAGGACAGAGTGGCCTTGGCAAGTCCACGCTAGTGAACACACTCTTCAAATCCCAGGTTAGCAGGAAGAACAGCGAGTGGGGCCGCGAAGAGAAGATCCCCAAAACAGTGGAGATCAAATCTGTGTCGCATGGTATGGTATGAATTAGAAAGAGTGTGTATGTGTTTGTGTGTGCTCCTGTGTGCTTGTGTGTGTGTGTGTGCATGCTGTAAGAGAGAGAAGGAAAGAGAGAGACATAGAAGTGTGAGAAAGGAAGAAAGAGAGAGACAAGGGAATTGAATCCATCATGTCATTATTTATCTGGGTCAGTTATCTGGATGAGGCCAGTGCTTGGTGCAGGTGCGACTTGTGAGGTGGTGTTTAATGCACAACATTAGCCGCACTGAAACAGAAATAGGTACACCTCACAGTCTCTCTTCAGGGGTGTGTGCGCCAACACACACACACACACACAAACAAACACACACACACCTCATGGTTTCTCTTCAGGGGTCCCATCTGGAGTCTTCTTCTTCTGTACTCCACTGTCAGGTCTGGCACACATTGGTTGTCTCTCTGACGTGGCACTGAGAAATTCTGTGCCCCAGGACAGGGGTAGCGCCCATGGGAAAGTCACAGCCTATGCACACGGTGCCCACCAATATGCAGAGGCATTTACAGGCTAAGTTAAAAGTAATGAATGAAAGGAAAGATATATACACAGCATCAAAGAGGAAATATGATAGTGACTTGTATAAAGTTAATGAAATTGAATATTTCTTTGCAAGACACTACTTGTAAAACTCTTGTTACTGCAAAAGAATGCTACATAACACTAATGAATATAAAAATGCTACATGGTGAATCCAAAAGTCCCCTCTAACCCTAAAATCCTGAACCCTCAAAAGTAGAACTGGCATCAATCAGCCAATCACAAAGTCCATTCATGTCAGTTACGTCTTTGAGGGGGCATTAAGATGAAACTGACCATCACACATGCCAGGGGCTCTGTGACAGAAAATAATTTTTGGCCTCCCAAACATTGATTATAATTTAAAAATGTTCTCTGGGCCCCCCTGTCAGTGCCAGGCCTTTAGAATCATTCTAACGACCCCCCTTATGTCAATGCCCCTTCGTGTTGCAGTGTCTCAGAGCACATAGCACAAGCAGCTGGCTCTAGAAGAGAGAAAAGGCAGTGGCTGAATTCCAGTGTCCCCCCTTAAGCCCTGAACCCTCAAAGACTTAATAGACATGAATTGACTTTGATTGGCTGATTGATGCCAGTTCGGCTTCTGAGGATTTTAGGGTTAGAGGGGACTTTAGGATTCAGTCTATAATCTACTGAGTGAGCCTTGACCTAACTGTGTACTTGTTAAAGTGTGCATGGAGACAGCTCATGTTGACCAAAGCAGGTTGGATCTGTACTCTCTCTGTCTGTTTCAGTCATTGAAGAAGGAGGCGTTAAGATGAAACTGACCATCACAGACACACCAGGCTTCGGGGACCAGATCAATAATGACAACTGGTGAGTGTGCGAGGGGCTGGTCGATTTCCACTAGCGGCTGGCTTAGTCACTCAGCTCTTTCGGTTTTTAGTTATTTATTTTGTTTGGATTGGTGGGGTGTTAAAAGTAAGGGAATTATCTCCTTAAACACCAACCCAGTGGAGCAGGCACTTAAAACCCTCAAATGACCAGATTTGCTTTGATCGGCTTTACACAGTGAGTCGACGGCTTTTTCTCAACTCTTCTTTGTGAGTTTATGAGTCATTTAATGATTTTGACTCTTTTTGGCTTTCAGTTGACTTATCTGTGTGGCTTGGTGTATACTGTGACTCTACAGACAAATACTACCTTCTATGGCTAAATCTGGGACATTAACATTAGCAATAAATCAGTCGTTAATTAATGTACTCGTTCCATTTTAGATAAACAGGCATAAAAATCATGTCCTTTTATCAGTCCTTTTTGATTTTCTTTCCCCTCTCTTTCCAAAGCTGGGAGCCCATCTCGAAGTTCATCAACGAACAGTACGAAAAGTACTTAAAGGAGGAGGTGAACATTGCCCGCAAGAAGCGGATCCCTGACACGCGCGTGCACTGCTGCCTCTACTTCATCGCCCCCACAGGCCACTCGTGAGTCAGAGCGCGCCCCTGTCGCCACAGTGTGGCAACCACCGCAGTTATATGCTGAACATTTAGTGTTAAACATACAGTATGCCCTCAGTAATCGGGCCCAACAATGTTTGGACAATGTTGGAACATGAGTGGTTAAAAAGGTGGTTAAAAGTGGTTAAGAGGTTATACATTTTTTACTTAGAAAGCTGTTGTTCAGTATGAGGACGGGCAGACACGCAAACACACACATGCACACAAAGTATGTCATAACAGATTCATTAGTTAATGCAAAATATTTGCAGGCACCCACTCATACACACACACACACACACACACACACACATACACACACACACAAACACACACACATTTCTCTATCTGCCTTTCTCTGTTTAGACTGAATTTGAAAAAAAATATATATATATATTTAATTCATATTTTCAAGGCTTAGCAGTGTGACAGGTTTAGGCCATGTCTGCAGTAAGCTGTGCACTCATATTGTAATCCTCATGATCAGTCTCTCTCTCTCTCTCTCTCTCTCTCTCTCTCTCTCTCTCTCTCTCTCTCAGGCTGCGTCCATTGGACATTGAGTTCATGAAGCACCTGAGTCGCTCGGTCAACCTCATCCCCGTTATTGCCAAATCAGACACGCTCACGCCTGAGGAAAAGTTTGAGTTCAAACAGAGGGTAAGCTAATGAGAAACAGAGAACTAGACAAGAAGAGAAATGTTGTTTCAGATGTTGTACCTGTATAATTGCACATTTGTATTAAACATGTGCTAGCTTTTGCAATACCACAGTTTAGCCAATAAGGCTCCATATGAACAAATCAGTCTCCAGCAGTACTAGGTGTGAATGACCTGCAACAATAGCCTGTGTTTCTTTGCTGGGATATAAGCTATATTGATCCTCTAATGTACAAAGCAATGGAACCTCTCAATAGAAGTCATGGAATAAGAATGGACCCGGTTTGTGTCTGGCCTAAGGGCAGCGTGTGACATTTCCACATAAAAGATAAAAGATGCCTGTTCATTCAGAGAAGTGGTTTGTAAAAGCCATGTCTTCTGGCAGACTCACTTTGAAACTGCCATGATAACGTGTTAGGTTAAATAAAATGATTGTTTTCCTCTCCCATCTGTTTAAGAAGTAATTTGGGATGTGTAACTGTAATCTGTAAAAACTGTCTGCATCTGCTAAATTCTGCAAACATATATAAAAATGTCAGGTGACACTCACAAAGAGCATGGAGTAAAGGTGTCAGAAAATTTGCCATTTAAATTTGCCATTTTTTAGATGATAAAAGTAGCAACATAGACTTGCAGTGGGATCAGGAATCAAATTGCCAGGCACCAGATTGTGAGTCAATGATACATTGTGAGTTACAGCTGCTCCAGTCCGTCTTACACAGACCAGTGAATGGATTATTAATTGTTTTTTAATCCATCAGGTGAGGAAGGAGCTAGAGGTGTGCGGGATTGAGTTTTACCCTCAGAAGGAGTTTGACGACGACATAGAAGACAAAAGTGACAACGACAAGATCCGGGTAAGAGCTGCCTTTTACTGCTGCCGAGCTCTTTGATCAAGACAGACTTCATCTTCATCCATTTGTGATGATGTGCATGGGAAAATCAGTTTCTTCATCACTTACTTTTACATCTTCTTTTCTCAGCCTTCCTCTCTCTTGCTCTCTTCTCTGTATTATTTTTTCACTCTTTTTTACCCTTCTCGCTGGTATGTTTTTCCGGCTGTCTTTCCCTTGTCCCTCGCTCTCTCCCTCCTTTTCTTCCTCTGTTCTTTTCTTCTGTCTCTTTCTCCATCACATGGTACATGAAACCATCTCCACAGGGCCATGACCTCATAAATCACAGTATGTCTCATTAAAAACTCTCTCTCTCAGTCAATTTTCATCTTTGACTTTCTGGCAGGGAGGCATGCCCTTTCAAACAGTGGCCAGTGATAAAATGTGTCTCATTAAGTTCACTCTCTGTCTTCTTAAATCAAGCTTTTAAAAGTTCAAATCTTGCTCATTCTTTTTTTCTTTCTTTCTTTCTTTCTTTCTTTCTTTCTTCTCTCTCTCTCCCCCTCTCTAACAGGAGGTCATGCCCTTTGCAGTAGTGGGCAGCGATAAGGAATACCAGGTCAATGGCAAGCGGGTTCTGGGACGGAAAACAGCATGGGGCATTGTAGAAGGTGTGTGCACCATACCCACAGCAAGCCTTTGGTGTGTGTGTGTATGTGTGCAGGTGCAAGTTCCTCACTCACAGAAGAAACCCTCATTTACACAGTCTTGTTTTATTGGTGAGCTATTAGATAGAAACAAAGCCAACAGGCAGCTACAGAGACAGTAACCACTGTGAGATATGAGATTTATACACATCTCATACATTCTACCATTGTTTAGCTACAGAGCTATAAGGCAAGGTTATAACCTTGTGCTTTGGTTAGCTATATATATAGCTAATATATGCTATAGATATGCGTTATTGCATGTCGCCACATTTGCGACAGCAATTTAAACACATTTAAAACAGAAAACAGAAACTCTTTTTCATGCCACCATTTACGTAGTAGCTAAGATTGTGTTGCCACTGTGAGATGTGGTGGAGACACCCTCAGATCATAAGATTTCTTAAAGGTGCTAGATCTTAGATGTGTGGAGCAGACAGGGAGAATTGACAGTACTGCGCTGAATAAAAAACTCAGACTTCTTAGTAAATGCTGTAGGTGGGAGACCCATTGTGTGATTGCCCTCCTCAAAAGCTTAACTGGCTTTGTAACAGCTCTCCAATTTGCAGATACAGTTACAGATATTTTTGCCTACTGACTTTTTCTTTGTACTGAGCTTCTCCAGACAGTAAGCATGAAGACTGGATACCTTCAGCACTTCCCCAGGCTAACACACAGCCAGCCTGCTCACCATAGCAACGGCACAGATAGACCGCATACATTCTACCATCGTTTAGCTACCAAGCTATAAATACAGTGAGGTCCTAACCCTGTGCTTTGGTTAGCTATATATATCAGAGGCGACTCCTCCATTGAGGAAAGGGAGGAAGATCCTCCCTTAAATTCTTAAACTTCCAGGAGAAATGTATAAAACATCACAGATATTTAATAGAAAAACATGCAAAAGCGTGTCAAAACAGCTGAAATAATTAAATTTTATCACTTCGAAAACAGAAAAAAGTCACTGGCTGGCCTTCCCTGTTGGTAGGGAAATCTCAAACATGGTCTGTGCTATTCACATAAAATTGCTAGGTAGCGTGCCCGTTGATCAACTTGTGGATGAGGGTGCTCGGTTGCAAGTGGTACAGTACAATGCTAAAGTGCGTTGTAATAGGGATACACTGGAGCGTTTGATTGATGCTACGGCGTATTTGGGCATGCAGGAGTTGGCATTTAGGGGACGGGATGAAGGGCCAAATTCAGATAACAAGGGGAAAGAGCAGAGGAGTTTGCAGAGCAGGTGCTGTCTTCTGGTGTTTCAAAATCATTTCTGCCACTTTCACAATATTGCAGTGTAATTACCACAAACAAACTATACTCATTGCACTGAATGGTATTTCCCATGCTGACGTGTCCTCAAAAACAAATTAATCCCCCTAAGAGCAAGCACCAAGACACCTTTCTGGTTTTGTAATTCTTTCTCTCTCAACAATCCACCTGTCCCATCTACTCACATTTACTCGCTCATTCACCCACCTGACCACTTTACCCCCTTGTCCTCCCCTATTTTTGTGACCACCAGTCGCCACTCATATATATATATATATATATATATATATATATATATATATATATATATATATATATAGCTAATATATGCTATATAAATGTACTATTGCATGTTGCCACATTCGCATTTGAAAATCTTGAAAAAACTCTTTTTCATGCCACCATTTATATAGTAGCTAAGAGCTGATTTACAAGAAAATAATTAGCAGCTTCAGCCATGTAATACAACAGTAACAAAAATATAGGGCCTGCCTTGTTTCTCTCTGTCAAACAGAGATGCTATGAGATGACCAGTCAGTATAAATATCATTTGAAAGAATCGTATCCTGGTCCATTATCTGAAGATGAAGACACATGATGGGGTTAGTGTAATAGAGACTGACGTGTGTTGACTAGCTCCTGGCAAAGACTGAACTGGCCACACATATGAGGACCACTGCTTCTTGGCCTCATTGGGTTTGATGCTTGAGGGTACATCTGTGTGTGTGTGTGTGTGTGTGTGTGTGTGTGTGTGTGTGTGCGCGTCTGCATGTGTGTGTGTGTGTGTGACAGTGCTCCCAGTGTCTGCGTTTGTGTGGTTGTATCCAGGGACGATTTGTAATCTGATAGAGGCTAGCAAGAAGCCACAGAGAAAGAGAATGAAGTATGGAGAGAGTGAGAGAGAAAGAGAGAATAGATGTTACATTGAAAGAAGGTCCAAAAACTATGTTGTGTAAATTACTGAGTCATGCTTTGAGTAATGAATTGCAGAAGTCATATTCAAGCCAAGACTTTAAGGGCACTTGGTACTCCTTCTGCACCTTCATCGCTGTGAGAAGCACACTCTGCCACCCTGTTATTTCAAAATGGTTGTGACACACTGACCCTGAGGTTAATTAAACCTAATCAAATCATCCAAGCTCTGCTAATGCATGTCATCTCTGTCCAGTGCCATTGTCATTGTGAAGATGGACAGATGGGCCACTTTAATTACTGTGCTGTTGCATGGTATTAGGCTGTGGCATTACTACTTTAGTAGTCTATATACTGTCTTGAAAAGCTTGACTTCAGTGCGTACTGAATGATTTAAGTAGGCTTTACTGTTTTGTATTGTATGGTGTCAATGTGTAGGGCATCTGCATTCTGTCCAGCAGGGGGCGTTGGTGTGTATTGTGTTTGCATGACAAGATTAGTGAAGTATATTGTGTAGTATGCCGTTGATATTGACATTTAATTGTCATGTGTAGTATGGCACTGATATTGCATTAGGGCTACATGGTGCGAAAATATTGTATGGTACTGTTGAATATGTGTATACAATATGTTAAGAAGTGCTGTCAATTAATTCTAAAAAAATATCTGATTAATCACAATAGAAAATAGAAGTTAATCACAATTAATCACACATTTGAAGTTCCAGAATTCTCCTTTATTTTTTGTGAAGAAAGAATGTCACACATGCCTCTGGTTAGCGCAGGCTTCAGCAAAGTGGCGCTCCTCGGTTTCCTACACATCCAATGTGAAAGAGTGTAGTTGCCATTGCTGTCTGTGACAGGGATGCCCAGGTGTGAACGACCACAGGATTTTGTAACATATTGCAAAAACCTTGTTGTTGTTACAAAAAAAATAAATATATATATAATAATTATATATATATATATATATATATATATATATATATATATATATCAGAACTATTTACAAGGTTTCTGGGCAGTCAGTTTATGTTCTGTTAACAAGCAAACTTCACATCCTCATTACTGCCTGCTGACAAAGCGCTGAATTTAAAACATTATTGAAAGATAGGCAGAGTACAATCTGGAAATCCTGCCACTGAATTCAAAATGATGTCTTAAATCATTTACAAAGTGTATACAGTGGACTAGCATGTTGCTAAAAGTACCTCCAGTGGGCTGCTGAAACACCGACAAACAAAACAAAGCTAGTTGACAAATCGACCAATTAGGGCCTTTGTGGTGTGTAAATGAGGAGGGCGCTGGCGGGTATGTGACATATGCATCTGCATGATTAATTTGTATTAAAATAAATAACTAATGTTATTAAATGTTAATAAATGTTATTAAATGTTAATACATAGCAGCACTAATGTTAAGCTAAAGGATTTGAGCTTGTTGGAGGCATTACAATGGTAGACAATAGGCAATTTGTCTGTTTGAGTATGTCTTCAGTAGGGGAAGGGTTTGTGTATGTGTGTGTGGCCTGCCCTAAAGGTTCTACTTCTTCTACTAGTTCAGGTTCTACTGTTATCTACACTGTGGAGAGACAGCGGGTTTTGCCCATCAGTTGGCCTCAAAGCTTGGTCAGGAGTTCTGACCTCATGTGTGTGTATGTGTGTAAGAGTGTGACTGCATTGTGTGTGTGTGTGTGTGTGTGTGTGAGAGAGAGAGAGAGAGAGAGAGAGAGAGACAGAAAGAAGGAAGAGACTAGGCAGCAGGCGCGATTTTTACGGATGACTGGCAACATGGGCCTTTCGCTTGACTTGGTTTCAGATCCCATCTCGCAGCATAGACCCAAAGAGACGTTTCTTCTCTGCCGTTTCCTCTCCCAACTGCTCATCTCCTGTGCCTGCCATTCAAACATACCTCAGACACAGATTCACGCACACACCCTCACATTCAACTGGATCAGCTGCTCACATATCAGACTCACTCAGACACTCTGTGATTGGTTGAAATGTTTGTACTCGATTACCAAGTTAGTGAGAGAAATCAGTGCCTGGAAATCACATCTGAAGAAATTTCTCTATGCTGTTGGCCCAATAACTGCTCCTGTGTTTGCCTGCCATTCAAATGTACAGAGACGTATCGGCTTAGTTTCTTTCTTACTTACTGGCTGCAACTAGTTCAAGCAGTCAGTGCGATGCAAATCCTTGTTTATCATAAACTGTTTTGCAATGTATTATCAAGCACAATTATTCACACAATTTGTCCTGGTTTGTTTTGGTTTCAGTCTGGATTGTTAGTGTAGGTGCAGCAAAATGGGAAAGTAATTTAGCTTGGACCAGTATGTTGACTCTAGCCAATCTACAAGGTGTATTCACACTCCTGGAGTACAGAAGGAGAGGAGAGTAATTTGACAAGTGTGATATATACATTATTTCAATGATTAGAAACAAAGTTAGAAATGTTAGATAATGGTCTCTCACTCTTTCTTGCTCTCTCTCTCCCTCTCTCTCCCCAGTTGAAAACCTGAACCACTGCGAGTTCTCTCTACTCCGAGATTTCATCATCAGGTGAGCGATGACTTACTTTCTAATTCAAACAAGGAAGCAACTTCACCACCTCGGCTTAAATGTGCTGGATAGACTCGTATTAATATCAACACACACAAACTAATAGGCAAAACATTTTTCTAATGTTATACCACAATGACCAACATTACACACACGCATTAGTGGAATAGCGTGCATGTAAGAAAATCATCAGCATATACATTTGTTTTAGTGGCAAATTTATGTTTTAGTGACACTTTGGCATGAAACCCCTCATCATAGAAAATAAACTCACCATCTCTGTCATGCTACTGTAGATGTTAAAGGGATCCCTGGTTACTAGGACATGTTGGCCTTATAAGATTGAAGTTAGCGTGAGCTACATAAACATTATTTAAAAACACTCAAAATGTTCTTGATTTTATCAAAAGTTTAGAAAATCATTTCACCCATAAACTGCCATTGTTGTAAAAAGTGACATCACCTGGTTGAATCTAACCAAGTTCCTATCAAGGTGCAGCAATCAAGCTATTACTGCACATATACACCATTAATATCAACCAGGTGATGTCACCTTTTACCCAGAAAGCAGTGAGATGTAAACCAGCTTGCCAGCTGTGCAAATGAAGGGATTGTCTCATAGTTTTAATAAAAAAGAACAGATTTTGAGTGTTTCTGAACTCTGCTTAATATAGGTTTTACCAATGTCAATCTTGTAAGAAAACATGTCTTACTAGCCAGGGATCCTTTCAAATTAAATATTACTAATTCTTCAACTGATTTTTTTCTTATTTTTGTATTCATGTGAGAACTAATTAGTGCCCATTGTGTTTTTGGATGTAGATGTATTGGTGTTTACCAGTCCAAAGTCTTGAAAAATCTTTCATTTTGAAGAAATATTTTGCAACTTGTTACAGGACTTAGCTAGCTGTTTCTCTTAATTTTTCACCACGCTTTCTTTGTAATGGAACAGGTCTCACCTCCAGGACCTGAAAGAGGTGACCCACAATATTCACTACGAGACATACCGTGCCAAACGCCTCAATGACAACGGTGGCCTCCACCCCATTTCTACTGCAGCGAACACACAGGAAAGCAACCTTTAAACCACATGCACGAATGAACAAAAGAGCGAGAGATGGTGGGAAGAGGAAAACTGGAGAGAATGACAAAGAGAGAGAGAAAGAGAGAGAGAGAGAGAAATAAAGCCAAGAGAGAAAATATTTAGTTTTTCTTTGCTAGCTAAAAAATATTTTTCGTGTTGTGCCATGTGATCACTGCATGTTTGAAGGGAGCTCGTTGTTGTGCTCAAGTTTTGCCTGAAATTTTCTTTTCCATAGGAAAGTGAGTGTGTGTTCTGGCCACTCACTTCCGGTTGTCCCACCTCAGTCGCCTCAGAAACTCACAATACTCCCCTGTCCTGAAAAACCCAGAAAAAAGAGAAAGAAGAAAGGACAAGTTGATTTTAAAATCATCATTATTTAATTAATTGATCCAACACAAGGCACATTTATGAATATATACATTTTACATGATTTATTTAGCATCATCATATTCTGTTTCCCTTGAACAAATAAGCTTTGTTTTGCCCCCTTGTTCATAGCACACTGTTTAGTCTAGAGCCACCTAGTGGTAGGGGGCTGTATTGCCGTGGGGACAAGAGAATAACCCTCTCTTGCTTCATCAAGCCTCACCCAGTACAAAGTTTACAACCCACCTAGTGCCATGACGCCCAAATGGACCTTCCAGCCCAGCGAGGGAAAAAAAAATCATTCCAAATTAATACTGCAGGTCAAACCCAAAAGCATCCCACTGTCCACCTTGCTACTAAAGGTTGCACTGAAAAAGACACTTTGATACACACTCAGTAATCTCAGTGATTTGAATACCACTTTTGGGCACTTTAATTGATTAACTAGATGATCTCAAGTATGATTTCAGAACTCTTTGTTTTTTTGTTTTGTTTTGGGAGGTGGAGTGTATGTTTATATTGGTGTATGGATGTGTATTGGTTGTGGTCTTTTGCTCCCTTTTGTACACCATTAATAGTCAGTTGCTGCGTGCATTCTTGACTGTGTTGCAACCACAATTGAATAATCACAGATGATCAACTAAAAGGATGCCATAAAATCAGATTGGATCAGTATAGCCAATGCTCTTGTGTGTGCGTGTACATAGGTAGTGCTTTTTTTCAAAACTCAGCTTATGCTGATTAATTCATTATCAGTGTCCCTAGCACAACAAAGCACACTGACTTCATATGGGAGTAGTCTGGGAGCACACTAAAATGGTTTTTGAACCATTGTTCAGGTGTATGAATTCCTGCTGTGTGGCCAGCTAATACACTGATCATATCTCTCTGACTGTTCTGGTCTCTCACTGTAAATCTCTCTCCTTTGATTTAATATCACTTCTCATTAATGCTGTTGTTTCTATTAAAGTGCTTTTTTGCAGTTTTAATTATTTATTTGATATTACCGTATGTACTATTTATTGTAACTTATTTTTAAACTGAATAAACACCAACACATTAATTGGTATCTTGTCTTGAAACTCATGAATAATAATAACAATCATCCATTAGTTATTAATTGGCTTTCACGTACTTCATGTACATCTTTCCCCTTTAAAAATTGTTTTTATTTATTTTTTTTTTTGACGTTCACACTAGCTACCGGCTAGATAGAACCAAGTCATTCATAGGCCTTGTCTACAAATTAAAAAAATAAACAAGCAGATCAGATCCAGAGGAATGGAAAATGTGACAGACTCAGTGTGCAAAAAAGTTGCTGGAGCATGGTTTATTTAGATTATAATATACATTACTATCTGAAAAATCTTGAGAACATCGAGCTATATTCAACGACGAATTTCAAAGCACCACTACTCTACTACCTAAAGACTATCAATCTTACTTTGATGACCTACTGAAACACACTCAAACACACACACACCTCATTTGGTCAGTAGGGGGAGGCATCCTACCACGGTAGAGTTCAGATTGTACTTCCTTTGACCGCTTGATGGTGTCGAGTACTTGGACAGTGAAATACGCGACATCCCCAACAAGCGTAGGAATCGATCGGCGCTCTGGGACGGTCCGTTTTGCTGGTGTAGAATCACACAATTTGTGATGTTCTCAATAGTGGATTGTTAACTCCCGCTAGGACAGACCAGGAAACCTTAAAATATTATGACGTATTTTAAAAATGTATCCTGATGTGGAATTTCTTCATTTGACCTTCTTTGTTACCGTGGTGGATGTGGCCACAGGATATTGAAATGTGCAATAGACTTAATGGAAAGTACAGGGAGCATATAACCCAGAATGTTAGGATTAACAAACAAATCTGTAAGATTCCAACCCATACATTATTGCAGTCTAATTGGGCATAAACACTAAAGTATTATTCAGCGTGTTGCAAACTATAGCTGAGATCTCGGGCGACGGGACGACTTTGTGAAATGACCCTTTTTTCTCATGTTTCCCGATTACCTCCATGCGACAAGCGTCATGCTTGAAACATGAGGTAGTGTGCTAGCCGAGGTCTGACTGTAGCTGCACAGTTCTGTTTTATAGTCTGTTCGCCTCTGACTGTGACTGTCTCATTACCCCTCCCTCTCTCTCTTCGCTCTCTCTCTCTTTCACAGTTGTGCCTGCACTCTCGCTAACTCACTCACACTCTGCTGCCTTGGCAGAAGCACAGCATAGAAAGTAGGCGGAGCCTATTTTTCAACCACAGTTGCACTGCCTGTGTTGGTGAAGGTGTTGCGCTTCTCGTGATATGCTCCTGTCTTTGTTTTTTTTTTTTTTTCGAGGTTCAGTAGTGCAACATGGCCATTACAAGATTCACCAACAAGGTTATTTTGCCCTAGTATCGTTTAGCTGCTCACCTTGTTGTGGTCATGTCTCTTTTTCACAATGTCCTCTGTTCTGTGCAGCCACAGTGTTGACCTTTAAGTTGGACTACTGGTAGATGAATAGGCAGAACAGAACCAGCGCAGTCCAATATTAAGGTTAATACAAATATTTGTATTGTATATGTTCTATTACAATAATAGTTGCAGGTTAAACAATGTCCACTGTATACTAACCAGCAGTGTGCAGTTGCAGACCATGCCTACCCTGTGTCCTCTCAGTCCATGTGTTACAAGTGGAGACAACGTACTACCACAGGTTTTTCCACAAGATGAGCAAACAATTAGGCTAGTCTTAGCTCGCCACATCATAATTCTTAGTTATCAAGTATGTGGGACAATTTAGAGCTAAATAGCCAAGCGCCATCTATAGGTCACTAATGTAACTGCAGGGGAGGGTAGACATTTTAGTGGTTGAGGACGAAGGGAAGGACAATCAAAAACAAAATGGCAGAATCGAAGAGGGCAACAAAAAGGTCATAATAATATTGTATCTACATATATAGGCTGAAATAAATATTCTTGGTTAACAAGTGGGATGGTGAACTTATTAATATATTTAAAGTAGCCAATTAATTAAGTACACAGATCATTCCATGTTTCATGTTAAGCTAAGATTATGTACGTGATAATTTATGCTATGTTTTCTGCTATAATTTTTAAAGGGTAAGATGGGCTATTACACATATTAAAAATATTTACAGATTTCAGTCTTCAACTGTGATCTGACAATTCAAAATCTATCTTATGCTGGAGAAACTCATTCCACTAAATCCATAAAAAGAAAAGAAAAACAGAGATGAGAAAAAACAAAACACCATGACTCCATTGAACTGGGGGAAAATGTAAATGTAATGGGCACTGGTTAACCTTGATATTTAAAATATATGGCATAATAAATTCTACTGTGCTACTGAATGTAAAATGGTGAACTAGTCTGTGGTTCGAGGGTTAAGAGGGATTATTTCAGCAACTGCAAGAGACAAATTTCGCAAACATTAAACTCCTCCCCCTGAACTGATAACTCCCCCTCCCCCAGTGCTCTGCTTTCTCTCTCCCGCCTGTGTCTGTGTGTGTGAGTGCGTGTGTGCACGCGCACGCGCACGCCCTGCACTATAGATCATGCTTTGACTGTTTATTGTGATTGAATTGCTACAGTTTTGAATAAGGGGCCACTGACACATTTTTTTAAATCAGACATACTATAAAATGTAGGTAACAATGCGATTTTTATGTCTGACAAAGAGCAAAATTGTTGGAGAAGGGCAGGGTTGACAGAACATGAGGTGCAACAGAGGGGGAAGGGACCACATAACCTAGCATATAGCCTTCACTTACTGATAGCAAACTGACAGAAAATCGCAAATGGAACTTTTATTATACTAAGATGTTATGCAAAGACTACCAAATGCAGATACATTGGATTAATACAAAATGTGACTTAAATATGTCCCCCTAATAATTCTAGTGGAACTGAGAAAAAACAAGCAAGGTGTCAGCGGTGAATTAGCACAGAGATGTAACTAGTATTTGAATCATTCATATTTCTTTAGGTTACTCAGCACCATTCCAATTATGCAGCAGTCCATTCCGATGGAGAAACTGGCCCATTTTTTGAAGATCAAGGTGGGCTATAGGAAACAGGTTTAGACAGTATGTTTCAGTATCTACAATGCTGAATCTATCAAACTCAGCAAACATCAACATTATAGTGCATATTTATCTTTCAGAACATAGCAGACATACAAGTATTTTCAATGTTCTACCAAAGGTTCTAGTCTTGACAAATCTTTGTCAATTGGAGAATTTGTAGTCCACGGCAGCTGGTGGGAGGTGCTTATCCTCTGTCGTCTTCCACGCTGTCCCGCGAAGCCCAACCCCCATCTGTTTCTCTGCTTTGTGAGGTTCTGATGGAAAGAGAAGGGTACGCGCGGTAGATTACAGCTAGAGAACCACCGCGAACCACTAGAGACAGTGTTGTTGTGGTTTTTCGTTGTCTTGTCACCCTCATCTGATGTTAAGTGGACCGAGTTAATGTTACAGCGGTAACATACAACAACAAACATCTCAGGTGCATTGGACAAAATCCAGCCATTATAAATCTCTGGAGTTCAAGAAAACGAATATTGATTCGCTTTCCCGCTGATCGAGGAAAGTCGTCGGTAAGTGGCAGTACCATTCTTTCTCGCTAGCCAGCATTGGTCGTTAACTGTCCAAGTGTACAGTAACGAAAGCGTTACTCGTGTGTCTTAAAGTTAATGTTATGCTAACGTTACCTTGTATGATTACAGCTGCATAAAACTGTGACTGAGTGTTTGTATTTTAAAATGTTGAATGTTTCCAGAAGATAACTATTTTGTGATTGTCTAAAATGTTATTTTCTTGTGAAGTTCATAACTCTGCAAACTGACGTTAGCTATCCTTAACATCAGAGATATTTAACTCTGCAGTTATTGCTGGTTCATGTTGGCTCGTTGTTCAATGAATGTGTGAATCTTTGGGAAATTAAAGATGCAGTTGATGGATTGCCACCTTCTTGACTTAGGTTGGGTTCGTGTTGCCAATGAGAGGTGTGCTTATTTGTGTTAACCCTGTCTTGCTAGTAAGTAGCTAGCTATTGCTATTTAGCCAAGTCAGCTAACATTTCAACTTTGTGACAGCTCTTTGTAACATTTAGGAAAATTAGGGGAGGAGGGATTTAATGTAGAAATTGACTTTTATGGTTTTAAGTGCTTTTAATTAATGATGTTATATGATTAAAAAAATAATGTAGTTTTTTATGATTGTTATTGGTATTTTTTTTCTTAGACTAATAAATTAGGCTAATAAGTCTACTTTTTTTGTTTTGAACCCAAACAACGCCAATCAACACAGGTTTATGTAAAATCAATAAAAAGAATTTTACCTACCATACCTTAGGTTTGTGAGGCAGTGACACAATGTTAAAATAGCTTGTGCAAAATCCAGTTCCCGCTGGTGCTTGTTGCATAAAGCTAACAGTCGAAGTGACTTAAACTACCCAAACCAACACATATGCAAGAATGTTCTAAAAAAATGAGGTTAGACCAGTCTGGTAAAACTTTTTTTTTTAAACGTTGCACGAATGGAGCACTTCCGCATGCCACTTGAAAAGATTAGGCTGCGGGTATGTGGTTGTTGATTAGGGCTGCAGTGATTAAGATAATTGCTTAATTGATTAGTTGTCGAACGGATTAACTGACATCTATTATGTTAACTAACAGATTGGTCTTTGCCAATTTTAGAGGTAAATGCCAAATTTTCCGACTTAGTTATAGACTAGCTTATCGACTACCATACTTACTCCCCAATGGTAGACAGCTAAATATCTTTGGCACATGAACAAAACCTTGGGCTTTGGTAAACCACAATCAACAGGGTTGTTTTTAATGAAAACTTTCTGTCAACAACAAAGTCTAGTTGATTTTAATAGAAAGTAATTGATAGGTTAGCAAATGGCTAGTCATAGCCAACAGGAAGCCTAAATCCATTAGGCCTTGTTGACTATGAAACCAATCGTCATTTTCTGATACAAATGTGTGGATTCATTTTCTGTAGTCTCCTCTGAGAAGCAGGCTGATTGTCCCTGACTCCCCCAAAGCTTCCACTTTATGGTACCGGCCATAGTTGTGGGTGATTTTCCACTTCCTATGGCTGCAATGCAAAACTGTGCGCAAGTGGGGGATGGGGGGAGTATAGCTGTTCTAGGCTATTGCAAAGATTAGAGGTTTTAGTTCAAAGTGTACATTTTGGTTAGCATTTAGCATAGGGAAAATGTGTGTGTGAGTGAGTAAGTTAGTGAGTGACTGAGAGAGAGAGAAAAAATCTGCCTGTCTGACATTTAAATGTCTTTACCTTGCTTTATTTATCATGGCCTGACTGCAGCATGAATCAGTATTCACTCCTGAACAGTTTACACGGGGCAAAGTGACCTACATAATGGTGCAGTCCAAGGCCAACAGCCCCTCCCCCACTTGTGTTTTCCTTTTCTACGGCCTCGCCCTGGCATGCCTTGGTCTCTAACACGTGTGCATTCCCTCCCTCCTGTATTTTATGTGGACTTGCTACAGTACTAGCACTGTACTAGGCCTAAATAAGTCTCACTGCCAGACCTGATTGAAAGGAGGGGTTTAACCTGTAGTTCTTGTCACATTTGTCCGAAGTCCAAGTTAGCTGTGTGAGTTGACACATTCTGTGTGCTAAATCTGACAGATTTATTGTAAAATGGAACGCAAAGAAAAGTAAAAATATGGATAATAGTCTAAGCAATATGAACAAAATACAAAACAATGTGTATAAAGTTGAATATATCGGGGGAAAAAGTATATTTGGGAGCTGGCTATTTTGATTCTGGCTAATCAGAACGAGGTCACAAAGCAAGCAACATGAAAAGATAGTGTATTGTAATATTTGTACTTGTTTTGGAATAGGTGTAAGGTTACAAATCTGGTGAAAAAAAAACAATAATAATTTAATGAGCTTAATGGGTGCACATCTATGGATACTGGAACTTGTAGATGAATTCTGTTTAGTTCAACAGCTGAAAAAATGTGTTGTATCGTTTAGCTTTAAATCTCCTCACAAAAAATACTGACTATTACGAATCATGGCAATCAGGAAAGTGTGCCATTATACAGTGGTCAAGAATTAAGAATTCAACACATGTCTGACCAGGCTGATCAAATATATAAAAAATCACCACAAAAGGTAGAACATTGTACACCATTGCATACCATACAACACAACATTGTAATGTTAAAAAAAGAAAGAAAGGATGATGAACAAGTTTTCAAACCTGACTAAAAAAGACCACCACTGTTAATCTTGCCTATATGGTATCAGATGTCCTCAGTAACCAGCTCGGCCTACCTATTCAGAGAGGTGGGGAGGGAAAACAAAGACTAGGAATCATTTCTTCAGCTGTGCATGAAGATCCCATTGGAATGAGTTGTAGACTAGCCTTGCAGTATGGCTTTCCAGCTAACTAAATCCAGACAGGGAATACTGGGTGCCTTCTGTGCAGACACTATGATACTGTGGGTTCTCTGAAAAAGGAACCTCGGATGGATTTCAGTGTAGCAACCTCCGGACATTTTCTGTCTGGGAAGGGAAAACACCTAAAGCGGCCCCTCCCAAATGGTGAAGATAGTTTCTCCATTTTAATAGGCCTGCAGAGCTGTGTGTGTGGCAGTCTATGTAGTTTCCACAGACAAACAGTGCTAACATCTGACCACATGTTAGAGTATACTATTCACTATTGCACTAACAAGCTGTTGACCAATGCAAAACCATATTTCACACCCTGTAATCTCACAAAAAAATGTGAGTTATCATACCATAATTACATAGCTTAAAATATCAAGAGGTTTTGACTAGTCATGTTCTAGAATGATCAGCAAACCTGTAGAATGCTGTGTGGAAAATAAAGAACCACAGCTCACACTGTCCCTATAGCTACAGAGTCAATAAGAGGAACCAAGCAAGAAATTCCTCCACCCCCCCTTCCTCTCTCTTACTGAAACAGGTTTGAACCAGCGCAGACTGGTTACAGCAACCCAGCTTCCTGATTGGCCACCAGCAGATTTAGAAATGTGGAGTGTTTTCATTGAGCAAAAATACATTTGTCATACCTGATGACTACTTCATTTACACATCGGATGCTCGCTGATTCAAATTGCCATCCTAGCACAAGAATGTTCTCATCATCAGACAAAACTACTGCAGTACTTCCTGCAGTATTCTCCTAATGCTGTTTCGGGTTGCCTGATATTCTGTTGAGTAACGCTAGTAGTGGTTTGATATTAGCGACTATCTAGCTGACTATGAACACGTAAACCACAATTTAGGCTACTTAGCTGATTGATCCTGAAGATTTGCTGTTGATAGTTCATTAATATTGCATTATAATATTTTAGTAGTGAGCCTAGTGCCTGTGACGGCTATATGGGGAAGGGAAATTCTACAATACATCATTAAAGTACACAGGCCTAAACATATTTCACTTGTGACATTGAGAGTTAGTCTATGCCAGTGTATGTTATTGCTTAGGCCCGCCTTTGCACTGCAGCATCTAGGCTACTTGACAACAGTAGTGTGCCAAGATTATATATTGTCATATTTAAAAATAGGTTCAGGATAGAAACATCCATGTAGGATGTTTGGGATGTCACTCCTAGTCACTGGGTAATACTCAGTGATTTTGTTTGTTTTGCTTGTACTAATCCTTCCAAAATGTCTTTACTTTCAGAATGCCTCCTAAAAATATGTAATTGTGTTTACAAATAGGCTATGCAATTTTAATTCTGTTCATGTAGAGAATACCACAAATGTGAGGATGCCGATATAACTAAATTCAGTAATACAGCATAACATATGGGGAAATATTACATTATTTACATGCAGGGCAAAAGACATTATGTACTGTGGTAAAAAGACTCAAAAGCACACGGTGTGACTAAAAGCTACCTTGCTACCTTCCTTTGAACTACCATTGGCTCTGTCCAGGTTGCATTCTTTGTAAGGACTGGCCTTGAACACAGAAGAAGCTTTGCTTTCCTCTTTGCTTGCTTTTTTGACCTTGTAAATGAGGACACTTTGTACGATCTTATGAGGACACTCAGAGGAGGATGTTAGGTTGTTAGGACTCAAATTATATCAGGGGATGCCACAACTGTATAGGGATAACCACAAACAAGTGGTAGTTCTGCACTGGTATGGAATTCAAAGTCTGTGACCACATTTAAGTACTTTGAACCAGGTCATTGGGGCACTTTCAATGCGTGGTCAAAGCTCACCGTATCCTGTTATTGTTAAACCCCTCGAGGCTGAACACTCTGGAAAAAGTTTAATTCATAGTGGCTCATGATTTAGAAAAATTTCAAAACTTGCATTAATTCATCATTTAGTTTTTAGCATGCAATTTGTAATGACAGTTTCTACACTGAAAATTTCAACACAGCTCTGCTGACAAAAGTCCCAGTCCAGACATTTCTCAAAACAATCTGCAGTGTAATATTGATCACTCTTCTTACCAAAAAAAAAAAGATTAGAAAAAATAAACTCTGGCAGCCATTTTGGGCTTCAGCTGTTGTAGCTTTGTCATAATGAGAACTGAGGGGGATGGGCAGGACTGCAGCTCTCCCTGTCTGTAACAGCAAGCTGGGCCCCCTACAGGAATAAGACAAATATTCTAGTTTTGTCATAAAAAGGGCAGAATTATGATTACAGAATTATGATCATAAGACCAAATAATATAAAAAGTTTTTATTTTTTCTAAAGCACCCCAAGCCTATTAAAATCCAAAGCTTTGTCATTCACTATTTAAAATAAGTACCCAACAGATGCTCTGTTTAAGGTCTGATTCTGCATTGTGCTTGATAGTGATAGCTAGAGAGAATAGATAGAGAATATACTCTGGAGACCATGAGTGCACCCTGCAAGGAACTAACAAGGAGCTCTAAGGACAGTTTGTCCTGTTTGTGCTGTTAAGTGATCTGGAGTGGTCCTCAGCTCTTGCGGATTCATTAGTGTGTATTGTTTTTTTTGCACGTTTCCTTGTTTTTGAGAGAGAGGTTTTGGAAAGAATGCTTTGAGAATGATGAGCTGTCTAAAATAAAATTTCACTTTCCCTGGACTGGGACATGGTACAGCCCTAGTCCTCTGATTCATTCCAACAGCTCCCCTCCCCCAGCCTTCCACTTACACATGGTATGCCCTCTTAATCTCTGATAAGTTATTCACGATTTCCGCCTTTGGCCATATGACAGTAGTGCACTTGCAGAGGGCAGTGAGCAGTTGCTAAGAGTTTTTTTTCCTTATGTAGACATTTAGGTTAATTGCTAACTTGGTGGATTTAAAATATGAGTAGCCAGTTCAAGCATTATCACTGTCAATGTCAATGTCAATGCAATCTGGCCTTCCATGATAGAATGGTGGAAATGTGTTTGTTGATTTACATAGTATTTATTTGGATCATGTTTGCTGTTTACATAAGCTTTTATGCATTAAAAACATCCCAGTGATAAAACGAGGAGGTCTGTAAAGTAATAGATATGTTGATACCATCTGATAAAGTGGATAATCTGTGCTACTGTTGTAGTAAGTGTAGTGTTAAAGTTGAATGCCCTCACCCCTTTATTGCAGATCCTGGTACATAATTAATAATGCAAATTTGACCCATATAATACCAACATAAAAAATAGACCAAGTAAGAAAATCCCAAACCTTGGGATTCAACATTTTCACTGTTATTAATTCTAAAAACGAACTGGCAATTCTTTGAAGCAAATATAATGTATTACTTAAATGATCAAAATTTGATTATTGACTATTTATTGCTCAAGATAGTGGTAGGCAAATTAATATGCATAGAAAATGTCATGCTTGAATGTACATGGACTCCCCTAAACAATTTAGTTTGTACATTGTTAATTAGTTTCAAGTAGTTTGAAAATGCTGAACAGGTGACAGATTCTAGTAGATCAATGGACACATTGTGGACTTCAAATCAAACTGGTTGAACTGAAACCTCAGATGACACTAGAACCTTACAGAAGGGAATTGATGGGTAACTTACACACACTCTCATTCGTACGTCACTTTCAATCATAGTTTGTAATGTATGAACCTGCAATAAAATGTATGCATGTTGATGAAATTCAAATAATATGAAATTAATAAAAATATTTTCATTTAGATTTTTTCATTTTGGAGTACAAAATCAAAAATGCAGGGCTAGCCAACAAGAGATAGCTTTTCAATAAAGATGTAACAAACAGCTAAATTCTAAATCTTTCACTGGTCACAGCTATAATAATTTAGTAGTGAGCCTAGTGCCAGTTACAGCTATATGGGGAAGGGAAATCCTATGATACATCATTACAGCACATTGGCCTAAACATATTTTACTTGTGACATTGAGAGTTAGTCTATACCAGTGTATGTTATTGCTTAGGCCTGCCTTTGCACTGCAGCGTCTAGGCTACTTGACAACAGTAGTGTGCAAAGAGTAAATATTGTCATGTTTAAAAATAGGTTCAGGATAGAAACATCCATGTAGGATGTTTGGGTTGTCACTGCTAGTCACTGGGTAAATACTCATTGATTTTGTTTGTTTTGCTTGAACTAATCCTTCCAAAATGTCTTTACTTTCTGAAGGCCTCCTAAAAATATGTAATTGTGATTACGAATGGGCTATGCAATTTTAATTCTGTTCACGTAGAGAACACCATAAATATGAGGATGCCAATATAACTAAATTCAGTAATACAGCATAACATATGGGGAAATATTACATCTTTTACATGCAGGGGAAAAGATATTATGTACTGTGGTAAACAGACTCAAAAGCACACGGTGTGGCTAAAAGCTTGCTACCTTCCTTTGAACTACCATTGGCTCTGTCCAGGTTGCATTCTTTGTAAGGACTGGCCTTGAACACAGAAGAAGCTTTGCTTTCCTCTTTGCTTGCTTTTTTGACCTTGTAAATGAGGACACTTTGTACGATCTTATGAGGACACTCAGAGGAGGATGTTAGGTCGTTAGGACTCAAATTATATCATGGGATGCCACAACATAGGGATAACCACAAAAAATGGTAGTTCTGCACTGGTATAGAATTCAAAGTCTGTGACCACATTTAAGTACTTTGAACCAGGTCATTGGGGCACTTTCAATGCGTGGTCAAAGCTCACCGTATCCTGTTGTTAAACCCCTTGAGGTTGAACACTCTAAAAAAGTTTAATTCATAGTGGCTTATGATTTAGACAAATTTCAAAAATTGCATTATTTTATCTTTTAATTTGTAGCATGCAATTTGCAATGACAGCTTCTACACTGAAAATTTCACTCTTCTTACCATAAAAAAATAATTAGGGGAAAAAAAAATATTTGACAAAAATAAACTCTGGTAGCCATTTTGGGCTTCAGCAGTTTTAGCTTTGTCAAAATGAGAACTGAGGGGGATGGGCAGGACTGCAGCTCTCCCTGTCTGTAACAGCAAGCTGGGCCCCTACAGGAATAAGACAAATATTCTAGTTTTGTCATAAAAAGGGCCGAATTATGACATCATAAGACAAAATAATATCCTAGATTCTAAAATTAAGTCTTTATTTTTCCATGTGCTTGATAGAGTGATAGCTAGAGAGAATAGATAGAGAATATACTCTGGAGACCACGATTGCACCCTGCAAGGAACTAACAAGGTCTTAAAACGAATAAGGTAGCACAGCCTGATAAAGATGCTGATAATTTTAATGTAAGATTATTTGTTTGTCAAATGAATGTATGTAGGGTAATTACATGTAAGCTGTAGTTTTATTTTTTTTAACATTTAAAGTAGCTGATTTAGTGCCAATCTTGTATTGCACCCCCTAGTGCTGGACCCAACCCACAGTCAGAATCGTGTTCCTGGTTGGTCTGTAATTTTCCACTGTGTCTTCTCTGTGCTCGTCACTGGGGATGGAGGGAGGAGGGGATGGGAGGAGCTCTAAGGACGGTTTGTCCTGTTTGTGCTGTTAAGTGCTCTGCAGTGGCCCTCAGCTCTTGCGGATTCATTAGTGTGTATTTTTTTGCGCGTTTCCTTGTTTTTGAGAGAGAGGTTTTGGAAAGAACGCTTTGAGAATGATCAGCTGTTTCCATTATATGACCTGTAGCTAAAAGTCTCCTTAGTGTTAAAATAGATGCCATTCTAAGAACACGTAAAAATAGAAGTTATCATAATTGTTAATGCTTGTGCATGCAAAGATCAACAGAAACATCAGGGAAAATAAAATTTCACTTCCCCTGGACTGGGACATGGTACAGCCCTAGTCCTCTGATTCATTCCAACAGCTCCCCTCCCCCAGCCTTCCACTTACACATGGTATGCCCTCTTAATCTCTGATAAGTTATTCACGATTTCCGTCTTTGGCCATATGACAGTAGTGCACTTGCAGAGGGCAGTGAGCAGTTGCTAAGAGTTTTTTTTCCTTATGTAGACATTTAGGTTAATTGCTAACTTGGTGGATTTTAAATATTAGTAGCCAGTTCAAGCATTATCACTGTGTCAGGGCATTGTCAATGCAATCTGGCCTTCCATGATAGAATGGTGGAAATGTGTTTGTTGATTTACATAGTATTTATTTGGATCATGTTTGCGGTTTACATAAGCTTTTATGCATTAAAAACATCCCAGTGATAAAACGAGGAGGTCTGTAAAGTAGGGGAGATGGTGGCGCAGGTGGTAGAGGTGCCGTTCGGCAACCGGAGGGTTGCAGGTTTGAGCCCCCCTCTGGCTGACCCCATCGAAGTGTCCTTGAGCAAGATACTGAACCCCAAATTGCTCCCGGTGGCAGGTTGGCACCTTGGCAGCCTCTGCCACCGGTGTATGAGTGTATGTGTGTGAATGGGTGAATGTGAGGCATACAATGTAAAGCGCTTTGAGTACTCGTAGGAGTAGAAAAGCGCTATATAAATGCAGTCCATAATACATATGTTGATACCATCCAATAAAGTGGATCATCTGTGCTACTGTTGTAGTAAGTGTAGTGTTAAAGTTGAATACCCTCGCCCCTTTATTGTAGATCCTGGTACATAATTAATAATGCAAATTTAACCCATATAATACCAACATAAAAAAATAGACCAGTTCATCCTTGGGAGATTGACCTTTTCTTAATAGAATTAAGACATTAATTAAGTTATTAATTCTAAAAATGAATTGGCAATTTTTTGAAGCAAATCTGATGTATTAAGTGATCAGAATTAGATTATTGGCTATTTACCTTACAGAAGGGAATTGATGGGTAACTTACACACACTCTCATTCGTACTTCACTTTCAGTCATAGTTTGTAATGTATGAACCTGCAATAAATTGTATGCATGTTGATGAAATTCAAATAAATAAAATAAATCAAAAAACCTTCATTTGGATTTTATCATTTTGGAGTACAAAATCAAAAATGCAGGGCTAGCCAACAAGAGAGCTTTTCAATAAAGACATAACAAACAGCTAAATTCTAAATCTTTCACTGGTCACAGTACAAAAATGAATCAGTTTGTTACATTTTGTATTTTAACTATGCACAGTTAAAAAACAAGGTCAAAACTCAAGGTCATACCTCAGATAAAAAATCTAAATCTAATCAGGAGTAGACAAATGCATTCCTCAGCAATATTTATGTTTATTGTAATGCAACAGAGCATTACAAATGCCCCACCACCTGAGAAATGCAAAGTGAAAATGGCATTTTTCCCACTGTTTTGCAGTCTGACAACTGCAGTTGTTAGAGAAACTGTCACAAAATAAATAACCACAGCAGTTGTTTACACTGGATCCTAGTCTGCCCATTCATCACCTGACACTTCTAATGTGCAGGAATGATACAGCAGGTTACATACCCTACTTAATTCCCAGAAAACATCTGGCTACATTATGCAGTTCATGTCTGGGTATGGTGTAGAATGTGTTATCTCTTAGCAATGAGCATTGCCTTCTCCTGTGTAGCATTATTCAGTGCCTTATGCATAATTTTCTGATAGCAGCCCTGGAAGCTTCTGTAAGAAACTGCTCAGTGCATGTATCAATACAGGTGGTAACTGACACAGGACACAGTTTTACAAGACATCAATCCAAGTAGTCTGTGATTGAAGGGAGTGGTTTTATTTGCTGATTGTACATGGGCCCCTTACACCATCTCCCCGACGTAGTAGATTTTCTTAACCATATTATTAGGTTGTTCCTTCATCATGTTGATACAGCAAAGATAGGTAAACAATACGGCAGTTAAATTAATTAGTCTAAATAATAAAAAAGATATTTAATAATTCTTTCATTGACAGCTGCTTACTTGATCAATTATTTAAAGAAAAAAAGGCAGCTTAGTGATTGACAGAGATGTGATTGCCACGATGGTATCAGAAATTACTGAACTGTATGAAGGGTTGACTGCATTCACCTCAATGAAGCATGTTGCACAGTGCAGCTAGTCTCAAGTGTGGTGATGGGCTTAATTCTATGCAGCATTCCTCTGGCACTCATCTTGCTTCTGGCCCCATGCAATACCTGTGTCTGCCAGAGGAGAGTCGGCGTCCATTTTGTGTAGCTGCAGGAAAGACTCAGTGGAAAGCACCTGCATGGATGAATATGATTTTGCTATTGCTATGTAGAACAAACACAGCAAAAAATAACAGAGTAAATTATGTGCATAATGTGCATAAAGTTTTCTAATGGATCGTTAAAGGTTCGACTTGGACCCCAAATTGGAGTACATTTGAACTAGCAAAACTAGCACAACTATTAGAAACACTGCTGGGTTAAAAAAAAGAACATGCACATGAAAGCACATGTATTGGGGCCTCTTGTTTCTGATACAAACGGATGTAACCCCTCTTATTACCCTAACACTGGCAATAGTTCAGGAACTGCACACAAATTTTTCCCATCTCCATAAGCAACATGCTATGTTGCATATGTTAGTACCTCCCTGGGCATTGATTCTTCTATACAAAAAGTGAGGAACACGGAGTAAGACACTTGTATGCATTTGGGGATACAAGCCTCACAATTAACTCAACACAGCCATTGTTACGTCATCACATTTAAATCAGCTCTGATGCAATCATTCAGCTATTGTGAAATCTTGTTTAGTCTTGTCAGATTGCATTAAAAAAAAAACGGATGTATCTATTAAATACTCACAGAGACACTATCTAATCCCAAAATCACTTAATCTGACAGTCTTTATGTCTGATAACAGTCTAGTCGTACCTAAAAACATACCTAAAAACATCAACATACAAAATATGGACAATTGAGTTATTTTTCCTCACTAGGCTATTTAACAACATAACATTCCCGTGTGTTCACATTCTTCCTCTTGTCAGGACAATAGACTATTAGGGCACACAAAGGATGTCATCATTCATCTTCATAGGGAGATTGACCTTTGCATAAAAAATTTGGAAATTCTGAGTGTGTTTCAAATAACAAATAACAAAAAACATTCATCTATAGTCCTTCTTGAGGGCACACAACCCTGCATGTTTCAGTTGGAGCCTATATATTTCTATTTTAATTAGCTGTAGCCTATGTCTGTTGGACAGATCCATATGCATTCAGGTGTCTGGGTATTAGGAAGGGCCTAGGGAGTCACAGTGGTAGTAAAGTAACTAGGCACAAAGGATTGCTGTGTGAACAATAAAAGCTGCAGCCACTGGAGCCATTTGAGTGCTGGTTCCCTGGGTGCAGCCTCCTCTGCTACATAGTCAAGAGTAGTTCACTTAGCTGAGACATTTTATATTACTTTCTGCACGCTCGCTCTCATCTGTCAGCCAAGAGCCTAGTGAATTGAGCCTGGTGGGTTACTTTGGCTTGCCTCATGTTGAGGGAGAGGGAAGGGTAGTGCAGGCATTATTGCTATTGGTCAGCACTGAAGGAAGGCGTAACACAAGAAAGCAATAAGAATGAACTGTTGGTGATGGGTGTGAAACTAAATTATGACTTGTTACAGAGATGTTTGCTTTGTCTTAAGAGCGTGCCTCTGGCTAAATTGTCTAGCTAGCCCTAAGATGCAGGCCCTCTGATTTTCAGTTCCATCTGCCATAACTGGTTTTCAAGGTTTTATGTTGTCACACAAGGACAACATAGAGAACAGTGACCTTGAATGTGCTAGTTATGCTAGTCTTAGCAGAGCAGTTATGCTACTCTGCTATGCTCCCCCTGGTGTTCAGAGGTGACATGCACACCCCTCTGGAATATAGCAACAGTGGTATGTTCTGGAGCAGGTAATTTTCCATTCTGCTTGCCTTGCATTGCTTTGACAGACTGCACTAGAATGTGGGGGAGGGGACTCCTATTTGAACAATTGTGTGTGGTGACATTGTTCTTGTGTTTTGTCTGCGTGAAACAAAAAAACAAGAGGTTTGAGGTCATATTAGATATAGTTGTATATTTTGAGTGCAGTTGGTTAAATAGAACAGTTGCAGAAAAGTTCATTTTACCTGTTTGGTACTCTCTCTCATTCTCGGTATCTCTCACACACACAGAACAGACAATGTGACAAGATAAGCTGTTCAGGTGTTTGAGCCTCTTTTGTTGTCTTGTCTGTTAGCATGTAACACAACCTTGGTAACAAACCAGAAGCTCTCCCCCTATAATGTTGGTAGAGCCTGGTTACAGCCTGTCTCACCCTCCCCCGCGCCTAGCAGCAGAACTGTGCCTGTACTTTTCTTGTTGGCTAAACAGCACATTTTCTCATGCTTAATCAACAAGGTCTGCCCTACTACATTTGAAGACAGCAGTCTCAGGGTAGGGCACTTTTACAAAAAAACAAAAACATTGCATAGGCTAAGGTTAAAAATTATGTTAAAAATTCTATACCGCTGAAAATTCTATACTGTTATTCAGGCTAGTATCCATCAAACATTTTGACTATTTAATGCTCTCTTTGTGTGTGTGTGTTGGGAGGGGCACAGGGAATTATTTGTCTTTCAATTGAATTATCATATTTGTTATATTGTGCAATGCTGATAAGCAAGTTTGTGTGTCAAGCTAAGTTAGCGGCGCTTCAGCGTGATTAGCGCTATGTTTTTAGCTAGCCCATGTGCAGCATGAACATCATGTGCCTGTTTTGTGCCTTAGTGAGGCATGTGATGGCCTGCATACAGATCCCAGTAACTCATCAATGAGTGATTTAGTAACTAGCGGTTTATATGACCTATTATTAGGTACGGATATGACGTCTTCAGTCTGTTGTGGAAATGTATAAAATTTTGGTCCTATGCTCGCCCTCTGGCAGTATTCTCACAGAAAATATTTCTCATGTTTGTGTCATGTTAGTTATTGCCATTAGTACAAGGTCATTTGATAAGCATTTGCTCTTTCTAGAAAGTTTGATCTAGGCCGTATTGAAATGTGTCGGGTGTTGTTAATTAGGGGTACATATAGATTGGCCTTAAATTGAAAGTGTCTTTGGCAGCAGTAGAGTTGTATTCAGTTAAGCCCAGATCAATAAATGTGTTAAAACAAAAAGCAAGGATTTTTTGTGAGCAAGGCCTTGTTAGTTTTGGGTTATCATGGATGGATTTTGTCATATTTATTTTACTTTCATTTGTACAAAGAATTTTTTTTCCTGTGTTTCCCTTTCTATCATAATCTGGTTAGAGAGAGGTGGGAACAGAAATTAGACAACAAAGCTTATCTTTCCTTGGGATATTTCCTTAAAGCCTAATCTAATCCCACTCTGTGATTGGGTAATTAGCTTTTAAATTAAATTGATGTGATCCATCGACCCAGTTTTTTACTGCTGACCCTTATCCAGGGATCAGCGAGTCGATGCTGCTGTGCACCTTGGTGGTGCAAACTTTTACCAGCATGGATGAATGCCTGAAGACTAGTGCTTTTGTTTGTTTGTCTCAATTAGAAAGTTCTTAAAGGCATGGAAGGCAGTGCCTTGACTACAGTAGTTAGTAGGGGATGGTTGTAAACCTCTTTATTGATTGACTAAATATTTTAAAGATCCATTGCAGTTAAAGCTTCACTGGAACAATTTGCTCCCAAACACTAACAGTCTGTTCTATCCAGCTGTCCATAAAAACAGCTTGTTTTTATGACCCTATTATTACGTGTCGAGGAGTGAGCCACACAACTGTAGAGGTTTGCTAGACTGCTGTGCACACAAGGTAGCCTAAGAGCTGTCTTGCTAGTGCTCCACACCACACATTGAGCCTGACACTGAGAACAGATTTGGTCCAAGTCTACCACTGATCCTGCATGCAAGTCATTGCCAGTTGCCTCTGTCCCAAGACAGTGTCTCTCTCCTCTAGACGTCTGCTGTGTGACTCATAGCACATCGCTGGTGCTGCTGCTGCAGCTAGCATAGCATTAGCATAGCAGTGTAGCTGGTGGCCATTTTGAGCAACTGCACTGCACAACATAGGAATCAGATATTGGTGAAGTAGTGGGGGAGGGGACAATGTGTTGAAGAATGCATGCTCCTGAAAGAGTCCATACCACAAGCATTCAGTGTCATCTAGTGAAGTTATTTACAGTGCTGATTCAAGTAGAGATGTGTCTCAAGCTGCCTGAACTCAACTCATAGAGGACGCACCTTTCTGTTGTTTTAAGCTGCAAAGGGATCAACATACAAGATTTTTAACATAATGCCTGCCTTTCAGGGCAGCGAGAACTTAGAATTCCGTCTTCTTGCAGCATGACCTATGCCAAGTCTCATTTAATGCACATGTAATGTAATGTCTGCTTCTGTGAGATATGCTATGCAAACTAATGCTGAATTTCTCAGCAAAAGTACACACACACACACACACACACACACACACACACACACACACAAATGTAACTATGCTTAAAAAAGACATTCCTGCTATGCAAGTAAAAAGCTCTAGATAAAATCAAAAGGCTTAATGTGATTGATGGTAAGTTACTTAGAAAAAGTAAATTTCAGTTCCCCTGCTGTCCGTAGGGTGATATTTTACCAGATTCATATTTGATGAGACTAATTTATAACTTCTCTTCTCTGGGAATGCTAGTCAACTTGCTGTGAATTCCACTGGAAGTGTAGCTGGCACAGTATTAATTTTTGTTACTGCAGTAAAAATGTAGGTAGAAAGTTTTTAAGTTGTGTTATTGTGAGTGTACTCTGTGACAGGCTAATTTAAATGAGTAAATGTAATGAGAATGTACCTTAGCTAAGGTTAGTATATTATCTGTATTGAATATGTAAAGTGCTAAATGGATCTTTTTGTTAGTGGATTTAGTAAACAATAACAATTAAAAAAAACACCAAATGCAAAACAAATACAAATATTATGAATTATTAGTGATGTTGAAATTTTAATTTGTGTAGTGGAGCAGTAGCAGAGAGTGAGGGGGAGAGAGAGAGGCTTTGCTTTTCCTCACTGCGCTGCATCATTATCCAGAAGGGTTTAATCCAGTCTTAACCGGTTTGAGTTGTGCAATCTTCTGATTGGCTAGCAGTGTAAACATATGCACTGCAGACATTTTTTAATTTTTCTGTGAATGTAATTAGTGTTGTTTCACGTGAAATAGTTGCATTGTGTTTATTGTTGTTATTGTTATGGTTGTTATTGCTATTATTATTATAAATAATAATAATAATAAATATTTGAATTCCCCTGAAGGTATAATATTTATCAAGTTGGCTTCACATTACCAGCTTCTAGTCTAGCAATCCAGCAGTCCAGTCCAGTTACCAGTCACATTAGTAGTTGTCTAGGCATTGTTAAACTGTATGCCACAAGTCCTTTTTCTGCAACCAAATTATGCCTTCATCAGCCACATTTTATTGTGAGGACCAACAAACATTTTGTTGATACAGGACAGCATAGAGGATTTATTGTTACTATCATCGTTGTCATTAGTCTGTTATGTGAGCTGCACCTACCAGTCCAGAGACAGATAATGTTCAGTTCCTGGTGTGCTCATGATACTCTCCAGGGTGTCAGATCACTGGAAACCGCTCATCATTGATTGTAGAAATATCCCTAACTCACCTAGTAGGCACATAGTAACCCTCTGGCATGCCTCAGACAGTGGGTGCCATGTGCACCTGCTTAGCTATTCCACTTTCTCTTCAGTTAGGCCTGCTTCTATTTTAGTCCGTTTTTACCACACAGGTGCATTTCTGAGGTAGCTATACAGAAGTGTAACATCTGGAGTACCAAGCCTACACCACACACACACACACACACACAGAAGCGTGTCTACACATACACACACACATACAAACACACACATGTATGCACACAGACTAGTCTAAATATACATCTATGGATGCACAAGTCTTAACATATTAGAGATAACAAATGTGTTCTGTTGTGTTCTATCATCCACAACCCAGTCACCTGTTATGAAATTGAATGTGGCTAAAATTGTATTTAGCACTGCAACACCTTTCATAATTGCACTAATGCTTAATTGGCCTTATTTTTCATCCGCCAATAATTAGAATAAACATGAATATAACCCCACATCACTGATAAACGCAATCAACAATACCAAATTCTGGGTAAAAGCCAGAAACAAAACAATCCTTTGGGCAGATTACCAAGAGATGGATGGCTCTGTTGACAATGGTTAGACAGATGAACTCTAAGGAATCTATTACTTTTACAAAAGGTTTTGTGTTGTGTATATGTGCGCGTGTGTGCGAGTGTGCATGTGCGTGTGTACAGCTGTGAGAGTCCATATTATGATTGCTAATTGCTGGACATCCACGGACATATACACACACACACACCTGTGAATCTCAATGAACCCGTAGTTAAGAGATTTATGTTTGGTTGTTGGTTTCTTACACAATTTTAACTAATAAGGCTAAAACATCTTACAAGATTTAATACTGTAATCATCCCTAAAATTTAAATTCTATACAAGCTGTAAGAAAATGGCATCTATGATTATTGTCTATATTTTCTGCTGAAAATTCACTATGGTGATTAAGTAGTAATTGTGACACCACAATCACTCCCTTAGTTGCAATACACAGACACAAGAACTTCAATTTAAGGACATGAGAAGGTTCTATTTGACGTATCTTCAATTTGAATGAAATTGTTTGTGTGTGTGTGCGCATGTGTGCGCATGTGCATGTATGTGTGTGTGCATGTGTGTACATGCGCGTGTGTTTAATCATAAATGTCATGAGTAGTTTCAATCCCAACATATTATTAACTGCTACAGAAACCATTACTGCTCAGCTGCCATCAAGAGTTACTGAACTAGACAAAATTATCACAATTGGCTCAGTAGTGGTATATGCAACATCTGTAACTAATGATCACCAACTGTTGATTGGTTTGACAAATCCAACATATTTTTTCAGGAAAAGAATACACATGCTCAGATCAGGTCTTACTCCTGTAGATTTTGGGGACTTTTTCCCTTGTACAGGCAGCTTTTGGGATATAAGTGATCAGGGATATAAGATATCAGCCCTGCTCTTTGTTCCTGGTTGCAGTGACTGAGAGCGAGTACCCCTGAAGGAGTGTTAAGCAGCCTACCTTCGGCTATATATTTTGATGTGTCTAATGTGTAGTATACTTGATGGAGGTTGCTTGTTTTTAACTTTGCAGCCCTGCCTGCCCTGCCCCAAGTTTCTTCTTTTACTTGAGTAATTGAGTGTTGTCATTATTTTTAGCACTGTGTATATGTATTCTTACCATGTACTGAATCAGTTTTTATTGAATCTTCGCTAGCTGTCACAACATAGTGCTCCTTTCCGAACATATAATATTGCTCTTGTATAAATATCAAGGTCAATATTTGGTTCGAAAAGATAGGGAACATTCAGAGAACCATTTGATTATGTGATATGTACTATATGACTTGGCAAGGCAATATCCGCAACTGCACTTAGAGAACAAATTGACTGTTACCCTAAAAATTGGACACATGCCAAGTATTTTTTCACACAGAAATACCCCCAGCTGCCCCCTAGAGTTCAGCAGTGGTATTGCGTGTGCATTTCTGTAATTTTCCACTCTGCACACGGTGTGCTCAGTGAGAGTGTGCTGGAGTGGGGGAGGGGGAGCCTTTTTTTGCACATGTGCTGAGCTGCCCAGTTAGTGTGCGGACTTGCACAGGAAATACAGGTTGTTGGGCCAAAGGTGACCTCATGTGACTACTTATTGGACCAGTTCATTTTTTTAATAGTATCAAATAACTACTTTGATCTTTTAGGAGCAAGACAAAACAGAATTTGTATACCCAACATTTTCAGTAGAGAAGGAGAGAGTTCAGTGCTTTGTTCATTGAAGAGTACATTAAGTTCACATTTTTCATTCACTTTCTTATTCATAGCCTTGCCAGGTGAAAAAATTGCCTTCTTACCTAAATGATCAAAATCAAATGACTCACACCTCCCCCTGTCTGAAATGGTACAGTCCTAGCTTTTACCACCTCCCTTCCCCCACATTGTTTGTGTGTCTCTGGACAACCTCTAAAGGTTGTTGCAGTAATAGTACAGCTAGCTATCTTTCGCTGATGTTTCTGTATCTGTCTTTCTTAACTTCAGTTTCAGTTTGGGATCAAGTCAGTTCAGTTCTGTTCTACGCTATATTCTATCAAAATGTGATTTTAGTTACAGCATTACAGTAACAAAAAAGTGACAAAAATATGGGACAGATAGGTATGGGTTTAGCCATATGAGGTCCCAACACCAGAATTAAACTACAAGTTCATCAGTTTCATAGGCCTGTATCCTGCCCCCTTTCCTAATGTCACAGCAGTGTAGACTGGGTAGTTCTCCATTGATAGGCTACATATTAGGGACTGTATTAAGGGGCAGTCTAAATAAAGTAATATTTTTTATGAAGTAGTTTAGTTTAATTAATATGTATATAGGCTTGTGTATATAGTGTGTGTGCGTGTGCATGTGTGTGTATACACACACATACACACACAAGTCTAAATTGTTGAAGTGTGGCATCATAGAGGCAAGATCTCACACATCTCAGGAGCTATGTGCTCTAGTCCGTGATGCTGGTCAGTAGTAGCAAATCTAACGTGGCCTGGGGTTTCTTCTCCAGGCAACCTGGTCTGACTGTCTAGTTATAAGTATGGTGTTTTTACAGAGCCTTTTGGTTAAAGTCATCTGCTAGACTGAACAAATTTGATTAATAAATAAATATTAATTTGACCCAGTACACAATGTATCAGTAATAAAAACATTTACAATTAATGATATTAATGTACTGTGAAAATATTTGTAAAGCCTGCAGATAGTGTAATGTCCTGTATTGATAGAGAGAAGGCTAGAGAGAAGAACTTGCAGGTCTGAGCAGGCCTTTACCAAGGCAGATGTTGGGGAATCTTTCCCCTTAGTAAGCCTTTCTAACTGGTAGTCTGCAGAGGTATAAGTAGATCAAGGGACAGCTCTGCCCTTTGTTCCTGGTTTCAGTGTCTGAGGGTGAGGGTGTCCTGAAGGAGTACTGAGCAGTCTTCGTTTTGGTTAAATTTCTGCAATTGGTGTGGAGTATACCTGATGGCGGACTGCTTGTTCTTGAGTTTGTAATTCAGCCTCAAGAACGCTGCCCAGAGTCTCTCATATAACGCAATAATAAAACAGTGCTTTGATCATTTTGGAGGCTGTGTCCTTGTATTTTAACTGTGCATTCAATTAGTTGCTGTTGGTTATTACTAGCTGTCACAGAAAAAAACAGACATTGAGCTTTCGGAGTGGATAACTATTGGATAAGTCTGAAAATATTATTTTGGAGGCCATGCTCCCTTACCATGACATTTCATTATGTGACTTAAGTTAAACAGCAGTAGCTGTCGCTGTTACTGCGAACACGGACACAAGACACTAAAAATTGCACATATGCCAAGTTTTTTCTCACACAGAAATAACCTCAGATGCCCCCTACAGTTCAGCAGTGGTATTGCACATGCATTTCTGTAATTTTCCACTCTGTGTGTGCTCAGTGAGAGTGTGCTAGAGTGGGGGAGGGGGAGCCTTTTTTTTCACATGTGCTGAGCTGCCCAGTTAGTGGCGGACTTGCACAGGAAATACTGGGTTGTTGGGTCAAAGGTGACCTCAAGTGACTTCTTTTTTGGACCATTATCATTTTTTGACAGTATCAAAAAAATGACCTTGATCTCTTCTGAGGGAGACAAATGGAGAATTTAGTAAAACCAACATACTCAGTAGAGGAGAGAGCTCAGTGTTTTATTCCAGTATATTAGGTTCATTTAGTATAATCATTGAATAGACTCACCAGTTTTATGAATTGCCTACTTACATAAATTAACTGGAGCACATGACTCACACCTCCCCCTGTCTGAAATGGTACAGTCCCAGCTTCTACCACCTCCCTTCCCCCACATTGTTTGTGTGTCTCTGGACAACCTCTAAAGGTTGTTGCAGTAATAGTACAGCTAGCTATATTTTGCTTATGCTTCTGTATCTGCCTTTCTTAGGTTTTGCCTCAGGTAAAGATGAAGAAGATTCTTGGGTCACTTCAGTTGTTCTGCACTACAGTTTCATTGTGTCAAGCAGTGATTATTTATTTATTTATTTTTTGGAACTAGTAATATTAAAGATGCAAATATTTGGGACAGGTAGATAGTCGAGTATAGGCAAAGTATGTAACAACACTAGTATTTAATTACAAGTTCAATGTAAAACCTAGAACCTTCCTAATGTTGCAAAGTCTGGTGAATTCCTCTTGTGTGTCTGTACATTCTGGCAGTTGGTTTGTCACATTTAATCCTGACATACTACAAACAAAAAAATGAAAATATATGTTTTTTTTTTACTATTTTTTTGTTTTTCTTTTTTAAAGAAAGAGCTTTAATTGATAAGTATTGCAGTCATAGAGACGTCATCTCCACCCCATCAGCAGTTCTCTCCCTTAGCCCATAACAGTCAGCAGAAGCAAGTATAATGTAACCTAAGTTTCTTCTCCAGGCAACCAAGTCTGTAGCCTGTACCTGTGCTTGTACCTGTCTCCTCTACTCTGATTGTAGGTATGGTGTCCTACGGGGCTTTTAAATTAAGTAATCTAATGAACACATTGTGAATAAATGTATGATTAATTAGAACCAACAGTCACAATAATAATAATAATAATAGTAATAGTAATAATAATAATAATAGTAATAAATTGAAATAATGTCCTGTTATATTATTTTTGTAGTCCTACATAATTACAGAGGAGACCACAGAGAGGAACATGCAGGTTTGAAGAGGCCTGTTCCAAGGCAGATGTTGAGGAGACAGTTTCTTTAGTAAGCCTTACTAAATGGTAGTTTGCAGGGGCATAGGTAGATCAAGGAACAGCTCTGCCCTTTGTTGCTGGTTACAGTGACTGAGGGCGAGTCTCTTGAATGAGCACTGAGCAGTCTCCCTTTGGCTAAAATTTTGCCTTGACTAATTGTAGCAGGGTATAGCCTACCTGATGCAGGCTGCTTGTTTTGAGAACTGATTATTTTAAGCTTGGTGCCTCAGTAATTTTAACTGGGATGTTGAATTAGTTGCCAGAGGATTTTTGCTAGCTGTAAAGAAAATACTGAGCTTGATTTTGCTTTCAGAACAGATAGGCCTAAGCAATGGATAAGTCTAATGTTATTATTTTTGATGATCTATTCCCCCACCTTGACCATTTATGACGTGATTGATATTGAAAGGCAGTAGCAGATTTTGTTACACTGAGCACGAACAAGGACAGATTGATAGTTACTTTAAAAGTGGTACATATGCATAAAGTTTTCTCACAAGGAAATAACCTGAAGTGCCCCCTACAGTTCAGCAGTGGTATTGCGTGTGCATTTCTGTAATTTTCCACTCTGCACACGGTGTGCTCAGTGAGAGTGTGCTGGAGTGGGGGAGGGGGAGCCTTTTTTTGCACATGTGCTGAGCTGCCCAGTTAGTGGCGGACTTGCACAGGAAATACTGGGTTGTTGGGTCAAAGGTGACCTCATGTGACCACTTTTTGGACCAGTTTGTGTCAAAAAAGAAATCAACAGTAGCACAAAATAAATGACCTTGATCTGATTTGTGGGAGATAAATCATTCATACTCCTAGATTTATTTTATACCAAATGTCACATTTTAGTAGTCTTGCCTGGAGTGCATTTCTTATATGGACAAGAGCACATGACTCACACCTCCCCCTGTCTGGAATGGTACAGTCCCAGCTTCTGCAACCTCCCTTCCCCCACATTCTGTGTGTGTGTCTGGACAACCTCTAAAGGTTGTTGCAGTAATAGTACAGCTAGCTATCTTTCGCTGATGTTTCTGTATCTGCCTTTCTTAGGTTCAGTTTCAGTTTGGGATCAATGCAATTGTGCTGCAGGTTCCTTTCACTGTGTGAGGTGGAGACAAATTCTGGAACTGCATGAATTACAAAAAGAATTGGAAAGATTTAGGCTAAATATAGTGAGGGTAGTCAAAGGTAATAGCCTATATGGACTGGTCCGTTTACTTTTTTGTCTTTATTAGGTATTGGGAGTTAGACTGTCACAGTTGACCCATAGTGAAATTTGCAAGGCATTGTACAAAATAGGCTACTAAACTCCAAATTGATGGGGTTGACTGTATTTCATGGTCCTTTAATGGCTGGCTAACATTTATAATAACAACAACAACAACAAAAAAAAGAAACTTCTCAAGGGAAAGGTACCTATCAAGGTGTGGCTGGCAACCCTCAAAGCATTCTTCTGCCTCTTTATAGACAAGGGAAGGTGCCATCAAAAAGGACTTGTTTTCTTAAAACTACAGTGGTCAGCTTAAGCAGGAAATACAGCCTGTTTGCAGTAGTGCTGGTTCTTATGAACATTGTCCAGAATACAGGCTTCTTCCCTGAGGGCCAGTTGGCATCTTTCTCCTGTCTTTAAGCCACAGCTCTTTAAGCCTCCTGATGCAGAGATGGGGAAAAATTATGCAAATTATGCAAAAATTCAATTCAATATGATGAGTGGTTTTCTGTGAGAGTATAATTTTCTTTTCCTAAAGATACCATTCTGATTGTTAAAAAAGGAAAACAGGCACTAACATTTACAAAGAATTAAAGGATAACTGGAAAATTATTGGTTGCAAGTTCCTTATATATACACCAAGTGGGGCAAGGCAGCTTTTAGCAGCTATGTGGCACAACTCTGGAACCAATTACCTGATAATATTAAACGTGCCCCTCCATTTCCATTTATAAATCCTGGCTAATAAACTAATTGCTCTCAGGTGCCTTTTGCAGTGTTTTTTTTAACAATATTAAGACACTTACCCCTATAATTCTGTTTCTATTTATTTATTAATTGTATTTTCTTAGAACATCATTTTGTGATTTTACGCTCATGTTTGTCTGTTGCATTTTTTACATTTGTTTTTGTTTTAATTTGTGAAGCACACTGAGTTGCCACTGTGTATGAAATGCGCTATATAAATAAACTGCCTTACCCTGCCTTGCCTTATATGGAATGTTTGGTAAATTGCTTATTTTTAACAGTAGATTATAGGCTTGTATTATAGGAGGCAATGTGTTTGTATAATTAGTGATATCCGGATATTGGGAGAGATGATTCAGTGATTATACATGAGTGGAAAATGGGTAATATTTAATATCATTAATATAACATCACTGTCAATATTATGTTCTGTATGAGATATTGGGCAGTATGTGGTATTGAGAGACTGTCCTGAGCTATTCTGTTGTCATTGACTACCATATCTGTTGTTTAGCTCAGAAGTGACAGTGTAGTCTTACCTATTTGAATGGGTTGCCATGGATGCAGTCGTTCTCGTTCTGGCCTTACTATGAGCTTACTTCAATTTGTGTTTCTATGGATACAGTAATATTCCCTGTTAGCTTGTGAGACTTGCCACACCACCATGGGATCAATGCATCCATGGAACTATACTAGTCCTGTCATGAAGGAGACCATGTTTAAAAAAACAACAGGAAAGAAACAACAAATACTGTGGCAAGCTATATGATGTCCATGGGGGGAATGCATTTTAAATGCGAAGCTAGAGATTTCTCATGATTCTCGTAACGCTGTTTCTTCTGTAAGACGGTTTAATGTTTTCCAAGAACAAGGTTTACAGTGACGATCCATGCTTTATTTCTATGACCAGTGGTAAATATTTCAGTAGAAAAACATTTTATGGCTTTAATCACGAGCCAAACAAACATATGCAGAGCTTGTTAGGAGGTTTACCACGAATTCTTAACTTCTTACTAAACCACATAGTTGGAATGCCACCTGATTGTTATTGCTGAGCACTGAGTTGTTGTTGCTGTTTATATAATTAAAGTTTTTTTTATTGTTTGTTTTTTTTATTTTATTAATATATGTATATATTTAAGATAAACAGCGTGGTCATGCTGCCTTGTTTTAGCAGCACACACTGTTGAAATAGTACCTCACAGGCTAGTTTGCCCCAGCCCATCTCTACTGTCTTTCTAAGATGGCTGCTCGATAAACTGTAAACAGTAGACAGCACCGCAACCATAACATCACAGGGAGGGGGAGGGGGAAGGAACTTGAACTAATAATTCAGCACGCGGGAAATAGTCTCGCAGTCCAGTGCAGCGGAACAGTAGGAATGTGGTCAAATTAATCCCAGTCAAGGAATGTAGCAGTAGGTCAGTGTCTGGTTTTGAAGAGCAAGCTTGATGCACTGGGGTTTTTCAGTACTTTGCACCCAGTTGTTTTCATTGTGCTCAAAAACCCACCTGACTTTTCACAGCCCTTCTGGTTAAGATTTCTCAGAAAATCTTAACACTGTCCCTTATTTTCCTTCAATGGTTAAGAAATATTTTTTTATTATTAGATGTCCTTTTGAAAACAAATAGTATTTATCATGAAATATTACTTAGACATTTCACCTGAGAGATAATCATGTGGTTTAATGCCCAGTAGTTTCTCTGAAAAGGACACATTATAGCCTAGTACCAATGAAGCATAAGTTGAATCATGCTCAGTTTGTCATGATCTCTGTTCTCTCTCCTCTGTTCTATTCTCCACTGCTGGGAGATTACCTGCTATAGTGTAGTACATACTGGACCCTTTTTAGCTTATTTATAGTAGACAGCCAGATGTGGGCTACAGGTCAGTTAGCCAGCACCATTGAACTCTCATGGCAATGTAATGATAGCCAGTGCAGCCTGTGCAGAATTGATAGGGGTTGCTGTTATGTTCCTATTTTAAATTCTATGCATGCCAGTGCAATAAAATTAAAATGGATTCTGCTAGAGACTGCCACAAAATGAGAGTCTTGTACAAAAAGGTTCGACCATGGATCTCTCAAATAATGCTATTTTATTCTGATTTTGTTTTTGGTGATTTGGTTCTATCTCCAATTTTTTGAAGATAAAACCAACTGCTAAAGCAATTCGACAACAGTAAACCATGCCTTTCAAGCTTACCAGAAAATTAAACATATTTGATTTTGATTTCCAGTATTGCTCATGTGCTCTGTAGTATGTGTGTGTGACACATGCGCTGTCTAGTATTTTCTTCGTCATCCGATGTGCCTTCGTAACATGCACTGGCTGTTAAGAATTCTGCTCCTCCCTGGTGGATGTTCTGCCACAGCACTCAATCCACCCTACCCCCAAGAGCCCTAGCTAGCAGATGGAAACAGCTGGAACACCCTGACAAGGCAGCAGTCAACCATGATGGGCAGAATGGCAGTGAGAAAGAAAGAAACCCTGTCTTGTACATAGCTAGTCTTGGCCACACAGTGTAATACCTGGCGCCGGGAACCAAAATAGAATAAGGGAGTTCCTTTTAAAGGGAAAGTATGCAAAGCAAGCATTAGGTGTTTTGTTTGTTTGTTTGTTTTGTTTTGTTTTGTTTTTTTTACAGAAAACCATTAGTTTGTATGGAGAATGAAGCAGTAGACATGCCTAGGAACCTGGAGTATTTCATTATGCGCCTCCGAGTATGTTGGCAGTATTTTTCATAAGATCATCTGATTCCTCAGATTTTCCAACAATCTTGTGCTGCTCCCCTGAGAAGACTTTGCCAAGGTCGTCACATCACTTACCCCTGAGCCCTAGCCTAAGTAGCAGTTGCACACCGTGGGAAAGCCACATACGGAAACTGAGGTCAATTAGCTGGGTTAATTCAGCAAACTAATAGGGGTAACTAGGGTTCAGCAAGTGGAAAAAAGGCCTAACTAATGTTGACTAATGGTGTATAGGCAACACAGATACAGCCAAAAGAATGTAAATTCTTTGTCTGGGTATGTATCCAGTTTAGAGCAGGCTATGATTTAGTGATAGGCTTATGATTATTAATGTCACTATTTTTTATGTTTTGTACAGTTGGGTATATAACCCTAGCAAATGTAATTCCAATTTATGTAACCAATTTATTTATGCCCCACCAGCCTCTTGTTGAGTGCACACTTGCACTCAAGCCTCTGAAGCATTTCCATATCAGCATTTCCTAACTTGTAGAAAATCATTGTGTGATTTAAACCCTTCCAGTCTCTTCTGAGGCACTAGCTAGCACGTGGAATTGGGTGGGGACGCCTGATGAATAGTAGTCAGTAGTCAAGGGCGACGATGGATAGCAGTCAGTAGTCAAGGGCAACAATGTGGAACGCTGGTCCAGTGCAGCCTGCACAGAACTGACAGTGAGATGCTGCAGATTCTTCTGCCCTTCATAGTACAGAATGGGGTAAATCATGTAGGCAAAATGCCTTACTGCCCCATCTCTCTCTCTCCCTAGATCTGTGAGTGATGTCCTCACCCTCTTCTTATTTGCTTATTGTTTATTTATGGGTGTGCAAAATGCAGTAATCAGTATCTGTGCACAGCACAGTCCTTTTATCTAACATTAGGTTGTCCAATCAATTCTCTGTGTGCTTGTGTTTTTGCGGTGTGCTGAGGATTAGCATATTGATAGTGCCTGCCTACCAAGAAAAGGATGGAGGAATTGCACACTGCAGCATAGAGATGAAGTGTTTGGATACGCCTGGCAGCACTGTAGACTCATCGCAGTATCAGTGCTGTAGACTGCTAAGCAGTAGTTCAGCCGCTTCATTGTAGAGCCCGACCTTTAACCCCCTTCCCTAATGCAGAAATTAACCTCTCTTGGCAACTGTCGATAAAAAGAAAAGGAAGGATGTGTTTGGCTCATGTCTGGAACCCAAACAGTAAACACAATTTCCGCAATGCTAACTGATGGACCTAAGCGTACTGCTTTGTATAGCAAGCGCACTGAGCGCCCAATTTAAGTTGTTTCTTGTTGTACACCCTGTCTAAAAGTATTTGGCTAATGGTGTTTCATGTTTCATTTGAATATGCATGGATATTCAAACTATTCTGTGTGTGTGTTATCTTGCCATTCATCTCTAGAAACTAGCCTGTAATGGTGAGACATGTAATTCCTGTTCTCATATTAGTAATAATATTTTTGTCAGAGGCAGTTGCCCCTAGAAACCATAGAACATAATAACCAAACGTTGTTACTGTGGCAATATGTTAGGGTTTTCTTATCTCACTGGTCACTACTTTAATCATAGCTTACTTAATTTACATTTCTCATATCTTGACTCAATAATGGTGCTTATTTAGTATTGTTTTGCATATTTTAAAGGCCTCAAGTAGCTGTTGATGGAAGTCGTTGCATTATGGTGAAGAACATCTCACCTTGATTTGTACACTAGGCTTAATATTTTTTTTATATTATTCAGTTAAATCCTGGACTTTCCCAATTGCTTTTTAATTAATCATTAATTAATCATTCTTTGAAAAATGTTAAACTTAATAACTTGACTTTCAAACAATGCTGTAAGTTTCCATGTAAATAATTGAAATTCTTTTTTGATGAGAAGCCTTTGGAACTAAACTGTTGTTGCTTCCTGTCTTCCATACTCTTTCAGACCTCAGAATCCTGCTTGCCTGATCCATGAACAGTTCCTTTCTCAGCATCCGAACACTCAGGTAGGATTTTCAATTTGTTATGTAATGTGCATAGCAGAAATATTAGGCCTTGATTGAAATGAACATATCGATCGTACACATTACTTTATCATGTACTTATTGTGCTGTGGCCTAACTAAGATATAAGTATCTTACTACTGCATTGCTGTGTAATGTATGAAAAACATAAATTCATCTTGTTCATAAAATAAATATTAATGTGTGGTATGGTTTGTTGACCTGCTTATTAGATTAAAGGTTAGTTGGTCCAGGTCCAGCCTAGAGAAAAATATTGGGCCACCCCCCTTTCCATGTTGCGCAGCGCAGACAGAATTTTTATATTGCCATATCGACAACATTGCATAATCCCTGCCCCCTTTTGGCGCAAATAACAAGACTGCCTTAGCAACCTGGTTCTCCAATTGGCTTAGGCCAGCAACCAATGAGGGTTTAGAAGGGGAGGAGACAAAGGGTGCTGTGTTTCCTTGTGCTGCTGCCTGTCTGTGTGCCTCAGACTATAGTGAGCACGCTGACTCTGCTCTGACGCAGGCTGCCCTCCCTGACTGACTGGCGCTCAAACTGCCAAGGGAGGAGGTAAAAAGGCCAGGTGTAGGTTAGGACAGGTCCATGACTGTGCTTTTACAGTAACCTTTGTCTGTGTGTTTCAGTTGTTTTGCAGATTTAGAGCGTTTTTTGTTGTTTTTTTTCCCCCTTTAAAGTTAGTGGAAGTTGTGATGGCATTGGACACCTGTCTTCTCTTGTGCTTCAGAAGAGCTTTTTTGAAATGATTGGGTGGCTGGAACTGCAGCAGTATGGTCAGATTGGTTTTAGGCCAAGAGAAGGTTCTGGGGGAAAATTAAAAAAAAAAAAAAAAAAAAAAAAAAGGGAAAGTGACTGCAGAGGTTTTGTAGTGCCCCCTAGTGAATGAGATAAGATACTGCAGGCACAGAAGTTGACATTTACTGACCTTGTTAGTTTAGCTTCCCAGGAGTATTTATCGTCAGCCTTTGTTAGCAGTGTAACTTAAGTAACTTAATCTGTTTAAGCTGATGGAGGTTCGTTTGGAGGGTTCATTTCACCAATAGAAGTTTGTGATTTGTTGTTTTGTTCTTTCCTTTCTCTCTTTTTTGTTCTCTCTCTCTCTCTCTCTCTCTGTCACTCTCTCTCTATGTCTGTCTCTTTGGTTCTCTCTCAGGTGAAAAATGGAAGTCGCCGTTCCGGAGGAGCCGCAAAAGAAAATCTTCCGCGCCCGGAAAACCATGAAGGCGAGCGATCGGCAGCAGCTGGAAGTTCTGCACAACACATTGTCGGCGGCGGTGTCAAGCTCCTCATCCACGCCACCTGTGTCATCTTCGGCAGCATCCTCTTCCTCCACCTCGACGACATCAACCCCTATGGTGAATGGCACGCATTCAGACGATAGTGCGAAAGGCCCGGGGAAAAGCAAAGAGCAAGGCAAAGAGAAAACAAAGGACAAAGAGAAGTTAACCACGCTAAATGGGTCGCGCTCTAACTCGCCCATTGCTTCGTCCGCATCCGGCTCCTGTTCCGGATCGCCGTCTCCACACCTGGGTCTGTCTCTGTCTCGCTCCCCATCTCCATCCACCAGCTCCACGGCCCAGAGTCCCAAAAACGGCCTGAAGGAGAGCGAGAAGGAAGAAAAGGCCAAAGACGTCTCCAAGGATAAAGAGGAGGCCTCCTCTGAAAGCAAAGAGGAGAAGAAGGAGAAGGTTGAGAAAGAAAAGGACAAAACCAAGGAGAAGGAGGTGAAGGTGTGTACCAGGGGACATAGATGCACGTCAAATGGAGCAGATCATGGATAGTGTGTCAGAGGGAGTAGATGAAACAGTGCTGGATCGATGGTACCAACATGGGTTTAACAACTAGCTAAGAGCCAATTTTGGCTAATCTAATACAGTCTATTTGTAAAACGATTGCACAGCATGCCGAACCAGCCCTCTGTTACCTAAAGGACAAATTTCTAGCTGGTGCCTCGTATGAATACTTATAAGTTATTGTCGTTAAAACTGTACTTAAAAATGTACTAACAAGTTAGTACTAGTTAGTTACTAACAAGTGCCTTAAAATGGTCCTGACAGCTTTCTGGATTCAGTATGTAAAATTGGTCCTGACAAGTTTATGGATTCAGTGGCTAGGCAACAGAATCATCAGCGACAGACTGTGCCTGCAGTGCTGCTACTGTGCTGAAGATGGCTGTAAATCAAGTGAGGGATGGACTCTTTGTGCGCATGAGCACCCCAACACAAGTGGATCATGTCAGGGGAGGGGAGATGGGGATGTATTCCCACAATGGCACATTGACCAATTAATTAATGACCCTGAAATTCTACCTTCTCCAGAGGACCACGTCAGGGGTCTAACTACCTCTGGGGTTCATAAATGTCTCATTAATGGTTTCCTATGAACGAGTGGCGCAAAGTCTTAGATGAGGTTGATGTTCAGTGGGCTTGCAGATTGAAACAGTAATAATCACATACAGAAGCAGTAATTACAGCTGTGTAATGGCAACAGTTATGGCTGCACAGGGGCCTGTGACACTAAATCAAACTCGGTGGAGGAAAAATTACTCTTTGAACGCATAATGTAGACAGATTGGGTTTCTCCAGGTTGTTTTATTTGCTGAGATTGGACATAAAAGTGTTGTGTTGTTAATTGTAGTAAAAGTTTCTGCCATTGTAGTAATTTTGTGCTCTTTTTGCAACTTGTAGAAGTCCTCTCCATCAGCCAGCCCTGCCACAAGCTCAAATGAAAAGACAGCAGCAGAGAAAGACACCAAAGCCACAGCAGAGTCTGGCAAAGCCGGAGAAAAGACGGAAAAGACCACATCAAAGAGCCAAAGGTCATCCCCGTCTCCGGAGTCTTCCCCGGCAGCGTCAGCCACGCAGGGGTCTGACCAGGAAGTGAAAGAGGGCTTCCTCTTCCTCAGTGAGGAAGAAGAGAGCATGGTCGAGAAAGAGGAGAAAAAATTGGAGCAGGACGAAGAGAAGGTGGAAGAAAAGATGGAGGTAGACTCGGATGCAGACAAAGAGAAACAGACAGAGAAAATTGCGAAGGAGGAAGACAAGTCAAAGACGAAGAAGAAGAGCGAGGGGAAGACTTCTCGATCATCCAGCCCCACGGAATCAGCCTCAGGTGTGTAAAGGCACCCTTTGGCCAGTGAGCGTGGTGCCATGGTGTGTATGAGTGTGAGTGCCTTTATGGTGGCACAGGGGTGGGTTTTTTAGATTTTCTCTACCACATAAAGTAGCCTTCCGCAAGATTGAATTTAAAGTTTAGCCTGTTTTGTGGATTGTGTAGCCAGTATTGCAGTTTGTTTGGAGGAAGAGAGAGAGAAAAAGATGTAGAATATTTATATAAATATAAGGGGGAAGAGGCAGAAACCCCACTATGGGTTTTCAGCAATTTGATTTTAATGGTTTGTAATTTTTCTACCATCTCTCAAACGGTCACAGACGGCACATCCTCGACCAAGAAGCGTTCCTTGTCTCTGGATGAAGAAAAGAGCAAAGAGAAGGCAGGCGATGGAACAACACCTGGGGGAGAGAGGGGAGGCAAGCGGCCGAGAGTCGAAGGTCTCGAGCTAGAGGTGGAGGCTCAGCTAGAGCTGAAGATTCCTGACGGCACTGGTGGCAGCCGTCTTAAACTCGAGAAGGTCAGTGTGATGGAAATGGCTATGCGGCAAGCTGCCAAGCATAGCCTATATAACAATATGCAGTGCCAGTTATTTATCTTCTTGTTCTGTTGTTTGTCACCTGTGACTGGGGTTGACAGAAGGAATTAAGACTTCTGTAAAAATTCTGTTTAAAATTGTTGAATTATTTGTTCTGTTCTAGTTGTGTATTATGTTGCTATAGTAGAACAGTTAATGTTAGTCTGCTTGTTTTTTGTGGGGGTGTGAACACTTATGTGACAGAATGATTTGAAGGGACAAAAATATATAGAAAATCTAACTCATAGATTTTCTTGTTTGCAAGATGGACTGTACATGTTCTTGACTTGAATCTCATGTTTCCTTTCTGCTTCCCTTTTTATCCTCTCTCCCTCATTCTTTCCCTCCCTCCATCTCTCTCCTTTGTTCCCTATCTCTTGCTCTCTTTCAGGTGGTGCAGAAGCTGGTTGAGGAGCGACTTCGAGTATTGGAGTTAACCGTTTTTGATCGGAGTCTTCAGGAGCTGAAGGAGCGTGTGGAGAAGATCGACTGTGCCACCAAACACCAGGGCACGCTCAACATACTACAGGTGCGACGTGTACAAGTGAAGTGAAAGGCATGAAGGGGTGTAAAGGGACAGGGCAGGTCTAAATAACAGGTGTAAACAATGAACAGGTGATTTTAGAGTTTTAGAGTGAGGCTGCAGTTGTCAGTATGTTGAAATGTCTTTAAAAAGTCTGTCACTTATTTTGTAATCTTGTGTCTTTACCCAATTTTCTAGGCCCGTATTGCCCGACTAGTCAAGAAATTTGGAGCTGCTAACCAAGCATCGGAGAACAGTAAAAAGGTCCAGGAGGTGAGTGAATGGCCTGATTACATTTAAAAGCAGCTAGTCTTTAATGCAACACAGCTATGGCTAAATCATATCCAGCCATAACCAATAAATACCTCTTTAGCCAGTCAAAAATTTGTCCCCTAAGACCCCTTTGTAAAACCCAGCGATCATCATAATCCAAGTAAACATGATCAAAATAAAAGATGTTCAGTATGGCTATATTTTTTTCATCGGGATATTGTTCGTTTTTTGACCACTATAAATGTTTGCATTTAAAAACATAGCCTAGTATGTGACACTCAGTATTAACTAATAAAGTAAAAACTGAAAGTAAAAAGTAGCTCAGGTCTTTAATGTACTTTTTTTTTTTTTTGTCAAATTCCTCAAATAAATGCGTCCATGAATAAATGCTTGTCAGTGACATCCATGGAAAAAAGTAATTGGTTTTCATAATCTCAGAGTGCGTTAATAATACTGCAGTATATAAAAACAAACAAATAAAAACCTAACCCTGCCTTTTTTCATCTAGACACAGTCAGGTAGTCTATAATAGATGTAGAATTGGACTTGCTCATTTTTTTGTTTTTTATCAGTCAAGTGCATTTTATTATCTTGTTTTGCCTGAGAATTAAAAGGCAGCAGTTTTATAAAGAAGACATTCCAGTAAACATTTTTATAAAGATGATACTGCAGTATTTTTTTCTAAGGTCCCCCCCTTTAAAAGTTGCAAACTTTCTTGTTTTGTTGTTAAAAAAACAAAACCTTCTATGGCCATAAAATAGCCTCATATGCCAAAATGGCAATAAAATGAACAAACATCTAACAGGGTTAGATTGGTGATGGAAGGATAGGCTGGTGGATTACCTCATAAGAATTCAAGATTTAGTTTTTTCACACCAGTTTTTAAGAGTTGTGACATTCAAGATTACCATATCCCTAGAATCACAGTCTTCATTACTATGTGATCTCTTCTCATCTCATCTCTTCTCATCTCACCTGTACTTTTGTGACCACTTAGCACCTTCTTAGTGGTAACAACCACAGACAAGGGTGCAAGCCTCCTCCCATCACTTTTTGGCACTTTTTCTCCTGTGCTTCCGTGCTTCTTTCTCCATCCTTGTGTGTCAGACTGAATACTTTTTCAGTGTTTTTCACACTTTCACACGCAGCGCTAGCTTTTTCTTGTCTGATTCCATGTGTGCTGCACATTTCAGGTGGAGGGGAGTACAGGACAAGCCACAAAGTGGCAAAGCTTAATTTACTCATGAAAGATTTATGTTTTATTGATTATCAAAAATGCTAAAGTGATAAAATTGTTGACATCCATACTTTTTTTTTTTCAGTCGCTCAAAAAGGCGGCACCCCAAGTGAACGCTGCTGCTGCTGTTGCTGTCACTCCCAATAGGTATGCTACCTTACACGACTACTACATTGGACTTTTATTTGGAGAACATACACCCTTTGGCCGCGTTTACACTGCAGATCAATAATAATAATACTTTTATAATAATTTAAGGTGTGATAATAGTGAATGTTTACATGCATTATAGCAACGTAAGTCATATCCATACATACAGAAGTTCAGACACAATTACTTGTCCATGCGCACACGTGAGCTCCCCCACTCGCCCAGATCACTTGACCTGTTGTGTGCATTAGATAGCCTAGTGAAATGAAGCTTGAGGATGTGAAGGGGCAAAAAAACAATAAGCAACTGACATCGCCCGCTACGGAGGGAAAGTCAGAGGTAGCAGGAGCAGCTTCAAGTTAGCTGTTGAAAGTGAAAGTGTGTGTCAGCTTCTTCAGCTTCTTCTTTGAACCCGGGCAAATTAAACATTCAGTTTTTCCTCCGAGTGCAATCAAGATAAGCAACATAACTGTGTTAAAACATAGAATGTAATAGCCTCCATCTATCTGCCAAATATATTCTGGTGGTTCTTTTATGGCATGGAGTTATAGGCGATGAATGAATCACCCCATACTATGAGGGGTAAATAAAACAGAATTCACCAATTTCTTCTGCACTTATATGCTATCTCTAAATGGATATTTCCAGGAAGACACAATTTTCTCCTTCATACACGCATGTTAAATGATCACATATGAATCGCATTAGTAGGGAATTTCTGATGTGTCTGTTCCAACAGATCCGATATGAGGAGATCAGAATTCAAGTGTTATTTTTTTTTTTTACTGTTTCAACTGTCACGGCACAGATCGGAACTGTGCCACATGTGAGCAAAAAATTGGAATTGGATCACTTGATGTAAACGCGGCCTTTGTGTTGTCTTTTTTATTTCCTTTGCCTGATTATGGACCTTGTTTGATTTTTTTCTCTCTCTCTATCTCCACAGAACTGTTCGTGCACTGATAAACGAGAAGCAAAATAGTCAGAGCCCAACAACAGTGGCGCCTCTCTCCACAGGTAAGACCCTCAATCACAGGTGGAAAAATGCAGCAGAGAGCATGAAGTCTGACAAGCTTATTCTCATAAGCTTTAGTAAACATTACTGGATGTGCCCAAACAAAAAAATTCTAAAATTTGTATTCTAAAATTTAGAATCTGTATTCCAAAATTTGAATCGTTGTTTTCCTCACCCTACACCACCACCCCCCACCCCCCACCCAGCATCCCCGGTCCAGCCAAAGCCTCTCTCAACACCCGCCACCCCCGTCACCTCATCTCCGCTGGTATCGCCCGCTGCCCCGGCCCCCGTGCTCCAGATTCTCTCCACCACCACACCCAGCACTGCCACGGTCGCCACCACCAACGCCACCACCTCTGCCACCACCACACTCCCGCAGGTCCAGGTGCAGACGGCCCAGGTGACACAGGGTGCGGTCCAGCCCGCAGCAGCGGGCCAGACGCAGGCGCTGCTGCTGAAGACGACGCCGGCGAGTAGCGGGACCGGCACGTCTCTCCAACCGCTTCTCATTGTCGCAGGCGGGGCCATGATCCCCGTCTCCTCCTTGGCAACGGTCACCAACACACTGACCAACGCCAAAACCACCACCGCCTACATCCTGCAGCCCAAGGCAGCTATGACTGCCACGGCCGCTACCGCAGCGACAACCCCGGGCGCCACCACCACCCAGGTGGTGCCGTCCGCGTTGGCCGCTGTGTCAGCCTCACCTGCGGTGGCTTCGACCTCCACAGCCGTTGCCGTGGCAGCAGCCGCTGGGACTCCGGTGACGCTGGCACGAGCCGTGCACCCGAGCGGCGGGGTCGGAGGAGTTGGTTCTGTGACAACAGCCCGTGCGCCCACACAGAGCGCTGCTGCAGTTGTGGGAGTGGCTACATCCTCTTCGGCCAACCCAGCTACCAGTGTTCCCGCTGCGACAGGTGCTGCTGCTGCAACCACACCGTCAGCTAGTGCCATGGCCTCAAAAACAGGTGAGGAAAAAGAAAAGTGTGTGTGTCTCAAAGAGAGAGAAATCCTGAGCTCTGTGGCTGATAGTGTGTTCATAAAAGCTTTAAAAACAAATAAAAACAAATGTTTTAAATGTGGATTCCAAAAACAAAAAAATTGCTGTCACTTTATTTTCATCTTAGTAAGGCTCCACTGTCCTTGTTCTCCACAGACAATCAAGCATCAAGCAGCACAGCAACCAAACCTGCTGCCCAGGTAAATAAATAACTAAATTAATAACTTCCGCTTTGATGTCAACACTTCTGTGAATATTTATGGTTAGTTGCTTGTCATCTGCCAACATTCAGCACACCCGTCAGCTTTGCATGTAATCTCTCCTTGCCGTTCACTTTTATTCATATTTTGGCTTTCCTCTCTCTCTCTCTCTCTCTCTCTCTCACTCTCTGCTGTAGCCTGCGAAAGCTGCGGGTTCCGTGATTGATCTGACTGAGGATGATGACGATGTGCTAGGTAAAGACTGACTTCTCTTTCTTCTTCTGAAGGATGCTTTGACTTGGCTTATTTATTTGAATCGCTTTGAGGAATGGCTGTACCAAAATACTATCATACTCACATTATCTATACCCGGATTTTGATATAGTTTCTCTGTTTCTCTCCACAGTGACTGGCCTAAAAAAGGCTACAGTTCCGACCGTTCCTCCCAACCAACGTCCAAGTAGGCCTCCTCCGCCTCTCATCTCCTCCACTGGTGTGTTCCCTACCCCTCCCTCTTTTACCCTGCCCCCCCCCCCCCCTCTTTCTCTCTTCACCTTCCCACTCCTTTGGTGTGTTTTGTACTACTGCATCGATTAATCAACTAGTTGTCGACTATTTAATATAGTCTTTTGACTACTTTTGATTATCGACTAATATGTTTGTGAAGGACAGTGTCTCAATTTTGATTGTGACTTATTGCATTTTATTATGAAGATGAAACAATTAATATTATCCAGTCAGATTTGATTTGTTTTTCTAGCATGTCCAAAAGTTTTGCCATCTATCTTGCTAAATTTAACATACAGTGTGCACCGAGCAATCAAGTCCATTTGAAACATACAGTGAGTTCTGATGTTTGCAACTCTAAGGGAAAAAAGCCTTTTCTCCTCTGTGTAGCGGTGGAGTTGTTGAATGAGATGGTAAATGTTATGCCCATCTACCTTTTCAGGTAACTCTGCTAGGGCATCTCCTCAGACCAATCAGAGGCCTCAGCTCACAGTACACCACCGCCCCCCTCTGGTAAGTCAAGGAACTTCAACATTATTCTCCACATTTCAAAAATCTAAAATCTGGTCTGAACTGAGCTTCAAATTCTGAAGCCTAGATACATACATACATACATACATACATATATAAATAAATAGATAAAAATCAGTTTATAAATACGTGCAATATCTGATGGTAGACAGGTGAAAATGCATTGCACATATTGCTATTTGTTGCAATTGAATTGTGGCTGTGTGGCTATATTAAACTGTCATCATCATGTGTACATAATATTGAACCTCTCCCACTCACCCCACACCCCTTCTCTGTCGCTTCCACAGGACTCTCCTTCTAAATCACGTCTCAGCAGCTCATCCTCCACCCCTCCCTCCTCCACCTCCAACACCACCCAATCCCTGCCCCCGCTTCCGCCAGCCCCGGCCCCTCCACGTCTGCCACCCGAGGCCGCTCACACCTCTCCTCCCCAGCAGCCGCAGCTGAAGCTGGGCCGCGTGCAGAGCCAGAACGGCATCGTGCTCTCCTGGTGCGTCGCAGAGACCGACCGCAACTGCGCCCCCGTCGACTCCTACCACCTCTACGCGTACCACCAGGAGTCACCTGCGGGGGGTGCCAATGCCGGCAACACCTCGCACTGGAAGAAGATCGGTGAGGTGAAGGCATTGCCTCTGCCCATGGCCTGCACGCTGACACAGTTTGTGTCGGGTTCAACATACTACTTCGCCGTGCGTGGGCGTGACGTGCACGGGCGCTTCGGGCCTTTCTGCGAGCCACAGTGCACCGATGTCATCGGGGCGGCACAGAGCAGCGTTGCCGCGGCAGCAGCGGCATCATCATCTACCTCTGGCTAAAGACAAAGTCAAGAGGAGGATTTGGGGGTGAGGGGTGTTTGGGGGGTAGGACTAAATGGACAGTAACATCAATAATTAGAAGCCCTTTGGGTATTTTAGTGTCTTGCAGCTGGGCAAGATGAGCAAAAGGGGACTGGAACACACAGAAACGTTTTCTGGGTCACTCGGATCAACAAGAAGGTGGTTGAATTGGGAGAATTGTGAGAGATTAAAAACATGTCACCGCCATCTTCGTTCTGAAAGCCGGAGAAGAGAGAGGAAGCAGGAGGGGAAAGAGAAAGGGACAGACACTGGAACACTTACTGTTTGGACAACTCGTCCTGATGGACAGACTATACTTCACATTACTGAAAAGAGTCAGCTTTCTCTTATTTATTTTGTTTTTTTTTTAATGTATGGGCACATCAGTGGAGAATGTGGCGAATGACGCTGCTTGTCTCAGCACTGCTAATTTCAGCTGCCCGACACAAAGCCTTTTCCTTTCCTTCTACCCACTGTCTGTTGAGTGAGTGAAAATGATTGAGACCAGTCAGGGGAGAGATGAGCTCTGTGGTGGTGTGGGATGTAAACAGCCGCAGAGTGTATGTATGTACAGCCTGTGATGCAACACTGGGACCAGTGCTCTGTCTTGGTTTGGTTTCATGCATTAAAAAACTGTCAAGTACTGTATGCCAACATGTGTACACACACACACACACAAACAAACAAACAAAAAAGAGTTTGCTACAAAGTGGGTCTGACTTAGCTGAAATGGCACTTTTTTATTGACAAAACAAGGTCACTTCAGATTCAGCCCGTTTAACTGGCCTTGCTTTGATTTTTTCTCCCGTTGTATGTTTATTTTTTAAGCTTTTAATTATTTTTGCCTTGTTTTGTTATCTTTTTATGCTAGCTAGAATAGGTTTAAGTGTTGCATGGCTGAGAATGCATTAGTTTTCATGCTCTTTCTCAACATACCAACACTCAAAACACTAAAGTTACTCAGAAACGGAAGAATGACAGTTTTTGCAAATGCAGCACATTTGTGCTCTGAAATCCTGTTTTCCATGTATGTAGATTCATTGTACAGAGAGGTTGCACCTAATGTTTGCCTAATTCCCCATATATTTGTTTACTTTTATTTTATTGTTTTTGTTGTTCATGCAATTATTTTTTTTTTTTTAATTTTAATTGACAGCCATGTCTTTGAACACTGTACAGAACAAGAGTATGGCCCCTCTCTTTCAAGCTAATAAAGGATGGTGTTAATTTTTTTCTATGTTTTTGTCTGGTAACCAGACGGTACATCAGTGAAAAACAATGAATAAAAGCGTTGATACAAAAATAATTTAGTGTCCACTCTGTTTATGTTCAGCCCTCGTGTGTTGTGAATGATCATTATATGAAGTATGGTGCTCCATGGTAGAGCTCTCTTAAGGCTGCCATGTGTCGTTTTAAGGGAATAGGTTGAGTTCTGAGTCATTATGGACATACTTGAATCAGTGCTTTAAGTGGGCCAGTACGCACCACCGGCACTTCTCAATTTTAGCCTTTAGCGTACCAGGACTTTTTATCACTTAATGATCTGCTGTTACCCACCGCCTAATTTACCTTCCGACAGTCGAATAAGGGGAGTACCAGATATTTTATTCAACGTAAAGCACTGACTTGAATTGTATCATAATGTAGAGGCCACACCTGGTAGAATGGGGTAATAGAAATACCTAGGCCGGGCTGATGCTAGTTGATTTGCATGACAACGTCAGAGGATATGTGCTTAGGTACAGACCGTTTCAAGAGAGTCTGATTAGCTGTTCCCACAGGGCTTACATTTTAACATTCCATATGTTATCTTAAATGGATCCCTGGCTCAAGGCTTTTCTAAACTTTTAAGAAAAGCAAAAAACATTTTGAGTATTTTCAAATCACGTTGAGGTCAGGCGAAGGTCAGTCTTATAAGGCCAACATATTGTACTTGCCAGGGATCTCTTTAACGTAGCAGAAGTAGCTTGGGATCGAAATTCTGTAGTTATAGTACATCGTTATAGTTTTGCATGAATGAAACGGTCTATTCCTGATATGTCGAGATAGACCTGCTCGTTACATTCGGTTGCGGTTATTTTGAAATGTTTTAAACTTGAAAATAAAATAAATGGGTTCTTTAAAGGCTGTGAAGAAACCGTTTAGATTACATTAAGACAGGAAACAATGAGGGGCGACAAGTGGACAGCCAGCTGTCCGTATGCAGCTGTAATGTTAGTGTTAACAGCTGCAACATTCTGCCAGAGATTAAGGAACTCCATGTGCTCTTCTGCCCCCAGAAACTTACCCTAACACACACACACACACACATTGCTGGCGATGCTTCGATGGGCCTACGTCAAGCCACCTCCTGAGTACGCTTGTCAATCCATCCTGATGCCCTCTGAGGTAACTAAATGTTGAATGTATATCCAGAACTTTCTTCTAAATGTTTTTTGGCTTTCAGTATTTCAACTGTAAAGATCCTTTCAAGTAGATGCTGATGGCTGCTTACTTTGCTCCATCATTTCAAACTAATTTTTGTCCAGTCGATATGCCTGTCCATCTTTGAGAATTGTGAGAGCACTATGGAACTTTGGTTTTACTTCCCATTTACCATAGCTATTAAGGGGATCTTTGTGTAATTTAGCTGTGTGGAGTCTAGAGAGGAGAGCAGTGTGCTTGCCTGAATAGTGCTCAGATCATTCTTGCAGGCATCAACCCACATCAAACATTCCAATTTCCAGTTAGTGGGTTTTTGCATCTATACAATGGTCTTCTTGTTGTCAGTCCTGGATAAAAAACTGACCTGAGATAGACCTTTATTCGATATCAGAGCATTAATGTGCTTGCACCCTGGCTAGACAAACACCAACAGCTGGGCCAGTGCATGTGTTGGCTCTGGTGGTCTTTGTATTTGGACATATCAGATTTGAGCAATTCCATTCAACCGTCTTGTCAACTGCTGAGAAGGATGGAATGAAACTGACAGTTAGTTCTTGGTTGTTTAAGCCAGTCAGCCAGCCAAGTCGAACAAGCCCAACCAGATCCGACAAACTTTTGTCAGCAAGCTTAATTCCAGTACAATTTGTCATTTTTGTCAGACCCATGGTACCCAATGAGAAGTAGGGTTGGAAACCTTTCAGGTTCGGACAGTACCCGTATCAGTGCAGTAGGCCTGCTCTGTACATCAGTACTGAAAGGGGGTAACTTGGGATTTTATGTGAATCGATACATGACTGCTAATTCCATCGGCACCATAACTTCTGTACCTAATTAGAAGACGTCTGGAGCTGGATGGAGGAACATAACAAATTTAGATACACAATCTGGGGGCTATTTTGGTACCTAATGTTTGTAGTCTACATGCTAATGCATAGAAAACTACTTAGGCTATCCTCCTTAAAACATTCTGCCATTACTACTTGATCTACCACTCTACTTTTTAACTTGATTTGTCAAGAAATTTTGTCAAGCAAGTCTAACTCCCCAGCACTTGTGTCGGTGAGGAGTGCCACTGATATCTGGGTGATTTCACAGAGCTATAGTCAACTTCCAAAGACAGCTATAGTTTATAAGAGAGAGCAGCAGATTAAGAGCCTGACAAGCTGCTAATCTGCCTGTACACTACAGATTATAATATCAAAATGTATAGTCTGGACATGACCAATAGACCGGGCTCAATCCTAGAGGTGGAATCATTGGTTGCCTTTCAAACTGCCTCTGCACGCAAGAGGATAGCGCAATGACCAATCAGAGCACTGTCAGCGAAAAAGGAAAAACATCCTTATTTGAAACTAATGACTTGTGTGCGTTTTCCTGCTTTGGACTTTCAAAGAAAAGCCCAAGTCTTACTCTTCCAAAGTCGGTGCCAAAGCCGATTCAGACAGACACTGTTCCTTGGCCACAGCCTTAGTTGATTTACACTATTGCCCTGTCTTCACTGTGCTATGCCCGTCCAATGACTCTCTACAAAGATAGAGCGTGTGGTTGGTCCGGTCAAATCTGGGTGAAGAGCTACTGAAGCCTTATGGCTAGTGGCTAGATATACCGGCTGAGAAAAACTATTTTCTGCTAGGGTAGGTCTAGATTTCTAGGCTAGCAAATTAGTGCATTGCAGCCTAATCCACTAGAGGGTGATCACACTGGATAATAAAGCGGCCACCAGGGGTCGCTCACACTGGAAATAATACAGCGGTCACTTTGACTATAATGTGACAAACAGCAACATAATGCTCAGAATGGAGTTTTAAGTACTGATTCATTTCTGCATAGTGACTCTCTGTGGCCACCTTGCCATTCTAGTCATCCCACCTTATCTGAGATCTAGCAACTTCGGTCAAAATGCCTTTAATGGCTCCTGATAGGCTCATGACTGAAGTCAACAGTAGGCAGTTTTCCTTTATACAGAGAATGAATTAAACAGCATAGGCCACCTCTGCTATCGGTGTAGGGTATGCATGTATGTCATTTTTCTGGTGCTAGTGGCCTATGCCAGTAGCACTTCAGGACCAATATTAGCCATCTTGGTCCTTGTTATTACCAGAGCCTTCTGATTGCCTGGCTATACTTGGGATGCTATGAGTATATTGTCAGTGAGATCAATCACTGTTCACAGCTCTCTGCTTGCAGAGCATGTGGTTGGAGGCTAGGAGATCAGGACATTGCTTACACCAAAAGACACTTGTGTAGTGTGAAACACAGCTATTGGGATGGTAGTGATGCACCTCAGTAGGATGAATGTAGGCACATTTTGTATTTGCTTATGATTTGCAGGACGTGTGGAATTACCCAGGCTAGCGCCACCTTGTGCTTCCGTTCAATATCACATTTCTCTACAGCGGTCAGGAATCACTCCCTAGCCGGGCGAGCGCCCCCTAGTGCTTGCACTCAATATCACACCTCATTGCAGTGCAGTCAGTGTTCTCTCCATTAGCTTAGGCTTCCTACATTTTTGGGGCTCTGGCATAAACAATGTTTTTTTTTTCACGAGGAAGGAAATGTACACCACCGAGCTGTTCATCCCGTCTTGATGAGACGGGACTAATGGACAAGGTGGTGGAAAAGAACTAAGACACAAAGCAGAGTGTAGAGTATAGTAAAAGTATAGTCCTTTGATCCAGTGAGGGAAATTTGGTCTCTGCATCTAACCCATTAGTGAATTAGTGACCCACATAACACACAGTGTGGAGCAGGAGCACACTATCCTGCTGTGGTACCCAAGGAGTAGTGAGGGGTTAGGTGCCTTGCTCAAGGGCACCTCAGCCATGGATTCGGGCATGGGAGAGCGATGTTCAGTCACTTCCCCCGTCCACGCTTCTCCTAATCGGCGATCAAACCAGCATCTAATTGGTTACAAGTGTGTGTAGCCTTGTTTTTGGTGTATGATCGTTGTTGAAAAAGACATTAACACTTATAGACACAAAAAGCAATCTTTCCAAACTTTCCATCCTGAAATGAAATTCAAACATCCTCCCCTATCTGGTAGGCCTACAACATGATTCTTTGGCTGGTAGTTTTCGATAACAAGTCCGAGGCTCTAACCAGTAAGACGCGGCTACTCGAGTGTCCTCTGCCATTTACAGTAACTCTATATCAGCAGGCCTTGTAAGACTTTATCCCGCATATATCGTGGTTACATGGCATATATATATCATATATTACATATCCTATATATAGATGTGTTCACCCATGCAGGCAATCTTAAGGCGTTTAAAACAGGATTTCTAAAGACTGAAAGTTTGTTGCTCTACTTTCTGTGGTTACTGGCAACCAAAGGTTCTAGAGCGGAGCGCTATTTGCTCGCTACTGTGCAGTTTTGTTGTCTAATAGTGTGCGCACATCGAATTGACCTGAGAAAACTGCCGAAGCTAATATACAGAATTTGGAGAATGTAGAACCTTAAGCGTAACATAAACTAATGCCGTCCCTCCTCTATGAGAACTGTGTGTGTCGCACTGATTTGACCACTAGATGGCAGCAGGGGTTTTTCATTGCTTGAAACAGAAATTTGTTTTCTTTAATTTTTTCGTGATAAAAATAAACACTGTTCTATTGTCAGCACACAGATTTAAACTGTGTTTTTGTGGCAGGCAGGGCTTGTTCACCCTTTTTTGTGGTGAATTTGTCTTTTTTTTCTTCAGGGCTAAGAGTAGAATAACGGAAAGCAGACGCAAAGGACAAGTGCCAGGACAGAAAGAGAGAGATCAAAAGAAACCTGAGGGCAGTAAAGGAGGTAACAGCTGCCACTGGTCTGGCATTGGTCCATCCTCACCAGTCAACATCCACAGATAGGTAGATAGAGTAGATCATTTTTATTCAGATTGTGTGTGTGTGTGTGTGGGGGGGGGGGTATGAAACAGGGACATGACATGATAATACAAAAAATAGACTGAAGCCCCTCTTTAAAAAAAAAACTCAATTTCCAAATACTGCATTTTGCACAGGGAATCAGAGCAGAACATATTTTAATATGATCCATTGTAAGTGCAGGGAAAGTTGTGTTGACACTAAAAAAGTAAAAAGTGTCTCCTCAATCCAAAAATCTGAAAATGGTTCATCCCACTTCTGCAACTGCTAAATGCAGAGTTATTCAGTGTTGCTTGAAAGTTATTTATTTTTTTCTTGTTTACTGTCCTTCAGTTCTGTCTCTGTCTTCATCTTGTGCTATGGGCTCCTGCTCACTCTTCTTCTCCTTATGCTTGCCCATAGCTGTTGAAACATAAACTCACCTGTTGTCTTTTAAAGAGTCTATTATAGGCCTGAGAAGTGAGTTATAAGTCAAGCTATGCACTTGAAGGGGAAATACAGTGTGAATCAGTCAATAGACCTGTTGTTTAGACCTGTTACCAAATACTTTTAGGTAGGTATGAGAAGAAGAGAATTTGGTACAACCTAGACCAAATAACAAAACACCTTCTGAAGCTAATTGATGGGAAACTGAACCCCAGGAAACCCAGGAAACTGAACAATTTCCTTGTGCCCCTCTTCGGTTAGTGTTAGCTGCTATTTTGCGAATTCTGTTTACATTGCACCAAATTGTCTCATCAAACAACAGGACCATGGACTAATTCACACCGGATTCCTCCTTTAAATTTCTTTACACCAGTGGTTGTATTTGATCAATTGGGTCTTTAGTGTGATATTTTGGAAGGCAAAGTACTCTCTCTCTCTCTCTCTCTCTCTCTCTCTCTGTGTGTGTGTGTGTTATAGTAAATTGTATAAAGAGGCAGAAAATGTGACATTGTTTTAAGGTCTCACTAACTGTGGCTATCTTTACCAGTTTTTATTTATTTACTTATTTGCTTTGAATGCTTTATTTGATTGAAATGTGCAAAACTCTCCTGTAGGTATTTGAATGAATATTGAATATTTGTTCACAGCTTCTACTAAGAGGATTTACAACCTGTAGTCTTTAGGAGGGCGCCTAGGTCTCTAAGCTCAGTTCCATTCCCATCTTCCCTTGTAGAGTGCCTCTGGTTCTTTCCAGCGCTCTCTTTACACCTGTAGAGGGAGCCATCTCTCAGCATTCAAACTATCTCAAAGTCTGCCCCTCTCTCTCTCTCTCTCTCTCTCTGTGTGTGTCTTTCTCTCCTCGATCTCACATGTGGTCCCTCGCCCACTTGATCTTTCTCACTCTGAGGGAGGGGGAGCAGAGAGATAGAGACTGAGAGTGAATGAGAGAGAGAGAGAGAGAGGGGGGGAGGGAGGGAAAGGAGGGATTGAATCCACAGATGCGGTTTGGCGTTCTTAGGCAGGCAAGCACTGATCGCTCGAGCAGCCAGCTTCTCCACTTCAACACGTTTCACGTTTCGTTATCCCTCCTCACCGGCAGATGAGAAGGGCTTGCCTCTTTCTCCCTCTCTGCAATGGACCCCTCTTTCATCCTTTCTTTCTTTTTTTAAAAAAAGACCACAACAGGGGGTGAGGGAGAGAAAAAAAGGAGTGAAGAAGACCCCCATCTCACAGCTGAAAGAGAGAGGAGACGGAATTAATCAGACCACTCTCCCTCCACCTGCTTAGTGCACCACAGCCTCCACAAAAAAAGAAGAGAAAAAGAGCGAGAAAGAAAGAAAGACAGAAAGAAAGAGACAGAGACACAGAGAGAAAGAGAGAGGAAAGCACAAAGAAGAAAAGACGGAAGGCGCGGAAGGACTATTCGCTTTTTTCTTTCGTTTTGTCTTTTTCTTCTTCCTGATCGTGGTGCTGGGTGGCGCGTCATCCTTTCATTTGTTTGCTCTCTCCATCATTTGCCTGCTGATCTACTTCTCCATCTACATGGTGTATAATTTTGTCTATTTATGACCAGCAAGAGAGGAGGAGAGGGAGAAGAGAGAGAAAGAAAAAAAAGAGAGGAGGGGAGTTATTTTTCTTTTTTTCTTTTTGTTTTTCTCCATTCATTACCTTATTCCACCCCCGCCTTATTTTCTTTCTTTCTTTTTCTTGCTCCCCTCCATTCCACACGTTTCATCCCCACTTTGCTTGCATCACTCTTCACTCTCTCTCTCTCTGCAGTTCCTCTCACTCTCTCACTCATTCACTCTCTCGCAATCTCCTTTTTTCCCACGCCTTCCAGTCTGACTGAACATCAGGTGGACTCTGAACATATCCTGACTATATATATTTCTTCCAGTCTTTTCTTCCGACATTTCTCCTCCATCTTCTGCATTCCTTCCTTCCTTCCCTCTTCTCCTGGCCTATCATCCCTTGTTCCAGAGTTATCTGATTCTGTTTTTTTTTCCCCGTCCGGCTGCTTTTCGGTCCTGCTAGGTAGGTTAATGACTGTTTAGTGTCTGTCTACCTGTCTGTCTGTGTGTGTGTGTTGGTGTGTACCTTGTGTCTACACACATAAAGAAACACACATAGACACAGACACACACACACACACACACACACACACGTGCACACACCCACACACACACATGCATGAGAGCGAGGGAAACTCTCCCTCTTTTCTGACAACAGTTAGGTGTCACCCTCCGCCCACACTTGTCCCTCCCCTAGTCCTCCATTCATCCTCTCATCCTCCTCCTAAAACTTCCATCCCTCGCTCCCTCTCTCCTTCCCTCTTTCTCTGCTCTCTCTTCCCTGATTATTTCTTCCCTGTTGACAGTAAGGAAAAGATTAGCAGAAAAAAATAAAATAAAATCATCACATCCATTTTGTCGTGTCTTTCCTCCTGTCCTGTCTTTCTCCTATTACTTTGTGTCTGTCTATCTTTCCTCACAATGTAGTGTCAGCGCTTCATCCAATTTTTATTCTGTCTTGCCAAAAAAAAGTAACTCTTTTGACACCGTTAACCATTTTCACATTGCCTGAACTCTGACAAAGCCCAACTTTGAACATCAGTTGGTTGCATTACATGTCTCCTTGAAAGCTTATGAATGATTCAGGATCAGACAGAGAGACTAGTTCTACTGAAAAACATGCACGCATCTAAAATCAGGCAGAATAGCTAGTTCTACTGGAAAACATGCACGGGTCTAAGTGTAAGTTTTAGAACGGATCAGTCGAAACCCAAGCTGGCTTTGCCTGATAGTTTCACATGACTTAAAAAAATTAATACAGCAGCCACAAGTTTCTGGATATCAAACATAATTCATATTTGCTCCTTTGAGGTATTTATCTATTTATCTGTGTATCTGTTTTTTGGTTAGTATCATGTATTTATTCTCACTCTTTTGAGGTAATAATTTGTGTATCATTTTACTGGAGGTTAAGAAAGCTTTGCTTGTTTATGTCATCATTGTTCTATTTTTATTGCTTCATTCCTAATTTCAGGCTTTCTCTTGTGACTAGTTGCCTGCACACACACACAGACTCACACACACAAACACACACACACACACGCACACACACACACCCTGGTTCGAGGTTGGCTTTCATGCCTTCAATGTTCCATACCATTTGGTTTCACATTGTGATCTTTGCAACATATACGTTTTTTTTTTCCTGACACCACAGCAATCTCTAAGTAATTTTCTTGTGACCCATAAGCACACACAAAAATCAATACACCACAGTCTTTGGGTCACATACATGTCTTATGTAAATCCATGCATTTCTGGAAAGATTATATTGCACGCTGTCATTGAGAACCTGAATGAAGGGTCTTAGTGCGTATGCTTCTGTGTGAGTACGACTTGCAGAGGGTATGTGTGTGCACTTTGAGAAAAGCTCATGAGGCAGACAGACAGACATGGAGACTGAAGTCCTAGAAATGTGAGAGCCACCATCATCATCACCAACATCTCACCACCAGTTCCCTGTTCCTTCTCTTCCTCATCGTCCTTTCTCGTATCCTTTTTTGTCTCTCACTCTTTCACACCCCATTACCCCACTTTCTTTTGTTTTCGTCTTTTGTGACGGACGTCTAATGATGTTTTCCCCACTATTCTGGATCATTGAGAGCTGTGAGACAGACTTGTGGGACGAAGTCCATAAAATCCATATCAAATTGTCACTTCTATCACAGATCGGCCCGCTTCTCCATACTCTTGTGTCATCTCACATCAGCACATCATGACACATGCAGCTGATTCTGGCAGGCTGAGATCTGTTGAGAGAGGCATAACCTCCCCCTCCCCAAAACACTCTTATAGTTTGATGTTTTTCTTTTTGAGATAAACAACAACAAAATTGCTCAATATTTTACACTATTTGTTCAACCGGACCAAGTTTGTCCTGTCCCTTGAAATCTTGTCTTGTGCCTCTCCTGTTTTTTTTTCTTTCTTTCTTTCCTTTTTTTGTAAATGGTTGTTGTGTCTTTCTTTGTCTCTTCGTCTCTGTCCTCTGTCCTGTCAATCAAATGAAATCTGTCAATCAAATGAAATAATATATATGATGAAATGGAAAGAGAAAAGCTGTGGGTGAGTAAATACTGATTCTATCTTGTGCATGATCATGTTCAAAAGTCTCGAAATGTGCCACATTGGTTTTAAGGGGCAAAACTTGTCATCCACACATACATACATGCACACAATAATCAACTGAATACAGCACACCACAACATTTAAGCACTCCTAAGCCCATTTAATGCTTGGACAGTTCAGATCCTTTCACACATCATTATCGCATCAGTGGTTCCCCTTAAATGTCTTCAATGTATGAAAACAAGAACTTTTGAAAATAGTTTAGCTTTGAATGGGCTGCCATCCAGATCTACATGAATAATTTAGCATTCATCGTTACTTTGGCTCCAGGGTGCACTTGGCAAGAACCAGAGTTAGATGCCATATGGGTCCTTCCATATAGGCTATGCATTCAGTCTCCACATCTTTCTCATAGTTTGGATTTGGGAGAGGGGGCTGCAGCAATTGTTTCAGAGAATGTGGGCTAATGGCTAACCTATTTTATCATAATATGTTGTGAGAGAGTGTGAGTTGTATCCTATATGGTAAAATTGTAAAATATAATCAAGGCTTGTAAACAGAGGCTATACCTGGGTGTTATGTAGGGAAGATTTTGTTAAGCTATGCTAAAATATTATTTTTCTTTTTCCTTTATAGTTAAACCATCCAAACTGCTTGAAGACCACTCTTGAAGCCACTGACTTGGATTAGGAGAAGGCCCATAAGTGACTTTCAACTATAGGCCTACGGAATCCAGCGAAGAACTGATAAACATTTTTATGTCAATGACTAAGCTGTGGGTTTGAGTTTAACCCCTTAAGTAAGAAATAGCTGTGAAATCCATACATTTGGTTCATAACCTCATCTTAATTAACCCCGTTTACTTGTTGCAATTCACATTTTAACAAGCTCTAGGAATACTACCCTGAGGGACGTTTCAAATCTTGACGCCACACAGACTTCTTTGGCCAGAGCGTAAAAGAAACCAGGTGTGCACAAAAACGCTATTCAATCTACAGAATTACGATGCACTGTGGGCCTATTGTATGACTGCTTTCACATTTCTGATGGACATCAAGTAGGCGAGCCGAGCCTACTGTGTTTATTTCTGAGCGGTTTCTTTATCAGATTACGTGATCAACACGTATCCGTTTCAACACTCATTCAGGGTCCTCTATGTCAAGACAGCGCGAGGAGCAACATCACAACCTCCGCGTAGAAACGCCACTGACGTTTAACTTGACATATAACATTTCGCGGTGAGCTTGACCGAGTTTCCCTCCGCGCATCTGGCTGCCTGGTGAAATATCTCCTGCCTGCGGTCTTCTCTTTCAAAAGACAAAACAAAACAAAAAAGCTGCTCTCTTCTTTACGTGGCTTTGCGTTTCTTCGTCCCTCCACTCGAGGATATGAAAGGAAGAGAGGAGGTCCAGTCCACAGCACCATGCCAGAACTGAGCAGACGTGGTGAGAGTTGGGCTGACAATGTTCAAGGTAAGAGAAACTGAGAAGATTTGTCATTCTTTCGTTTTGTAAACTTTTTTATTTGTGTGTGTGTGTGTGTGTATGTGTGTGTATATGAGTGGATGTTTGCGTGTGTAGGTAGCCTGTGACGCACGTTCCAGTGTATGCTTGAATCCAAGTCCCCAAAGATAGAGAGGTTCCTCAAACTTTGTGGAACTGTCGAACAGAAAGAGAGAGAGAGAGAGGCGGATGGGATGGGGGCTGCTCACTGATAAGTATACGATAAACGTTTCCTTGACCAGGGAAGGCTACCGACTGCCGGGTAAAGGCACCTCTCTTTTCCACTCCTCCTTGTCACTCATGCCGTGTCACCTCGGCAGTAGCACGCTCCTTTCGTGCCCCCGCCAAGATGGTCAGCGGACACCTGCCAGTCTAGTCTTGTTTGAGTGATGGCCGCTGGAAAAAATCTGGAGAGGTTAAAGAAATGTCGCTATTTCTATCTACTTGCCGGCGGATGCGTCTTCCCCATGGAAGCTAAAGCACCAGTTTTAATCCAACAGCTACACATTGTTACATTTTAAAATAATAAACTTGTCATTGATGCAGGCCAGCGGCGACTGCGTGACCGCAATGTGTGAGTGCCCAGAGGTTGCAAACTGCAAAAAACATTCTTGGAAAAATAGGCTATATAGTAGGCTATATTTCAGAATTCAGAGCATAATATGGCAATGCAGCTTGGTAGCATGGTCCAGCAATAAATGATCCAGGTAGACCAAAATATGTCTGGTAAATAAGATTTTATCGCTATGCAATCCTCGGAAGGGTAATAATAATAATAATAATAATACTCTTCATTGCCATCATCATAATGATCATCATATCTTTGCACGACTTACAAATGTCAGAATTTATCTTGTTTTCACAATAGGTAAATATTTTCAGGAAATCAGAATTGCAGTCATAAAAAACACAATCAATCAATCAGTCAATCAATCAATCAATCAATCAATCCGTAAGGAGACTTTATTAGTCCTTATATGAAGGCAAAATGTAATTCAGAGCTGTGAGGATCCTTTTTCTTTGCAGCACATTGGCTTTAGTGTTTGGGTTTAGGTTTTGGTTGGCCTATAGGCCAACATGCTGATGGTGGATTTAAATAAAATAAGTTTATTCATACAAAGAAAACAGTAGAACTAAGCTCAAAAAGAACACTTCATTGTGTGTGTGTGTGTGTGTGTGTGTTTGTGTGTGTGTTATATCTGTGCCCTTTCTCTCTTACTCTTTCTTTCTTCACCCGTGCCTCCTCCTTTTCACCTTCCTCCCCCCTCTCTTCCTTTCTTCCCCCAATTATCTCTCTCTACCCCCTCTCTTTCTCTTTCTTGTTCCCTCATCCCCCTTTTCTCTATGGATCTCATTCTAACTTTGAATCACTCTCTCTCCATCTCTCTTATTCTGTCTGTCTGGCTGACTGATCAATAGAGCATGTCAAGAGTTTCCAGCCAGAGGATAGATAGCCATCCACACTATTATCGGTTGTGCTGTTAATTTGAATGGCTTTATATATAAATATTCACAGAGCAGTTAAAGGATTTGGATGGTTGGAGTTGTGCTTCTGCTAGCCAATGGTGTGTCAAAGTTTGTGGAGTGTGTGTGTGTGTGTCCGTGTGTGTATTTGTGTGTATGTGTGTGTCAGTTGGTGCAAGCTGCACAATGCTGGATTTGTGTGTGTGTGTTTGTATGGCTATATGCTGATGGGTTGATTTGTATGTCCGTGGGTGCTGTCAGAGTGTGTGCCTGTTTATCCCTTTCTAAGCGAGTGTGTGTGTGTGTGCTTGTTCATCCGGTTCAGTGTGCATGTTTGAGTAAAAGTGTGAGTAATATTTTTAAATTCTGAGTGTGTTTGTGTAGAATGTTCAGAACTGTTCTCTCTTGAACTGTGTTTACATGTGTGTGTGCGTGTATGTGTGTGTGTGTGTGTGTGTGTGTGTGTGTGTTGATGCATGTTTGAGAATTTGTATGATAATTGGAATGACTATAAGAAACTTAGGGTACTTACGTTCATGTATGTATGTGTATCTGTGTGTGTGTGTGTGTGTGTGTGTGTGTGTGTGTGTGTGTGTGTGTGTTTTCTGAGTGAGATTTTCTGAGTGAGTAGATCACTGGGCACTCAGCTGTCAGTCCTTGAGCTGTTCATGTCTCTAATATAAGGAAGCAGCCCAGTGTGACTGAATTACTGTGTCTCTCAGGCCACATGTAGTTGTGCTTCTCATTACGACTCATGTTTCTTACATGTGTGTGAGTGGGCGTGTGATAGGGATCCATGTGATTTTAATGCCGCACAATGGACACAGATTATTCCAGTTAAACTAGGGCTCATGCTATATTTATCAGGAGTGTGTCGGTGTGTGTGTGTGTGTGTGTGTGAGAGAGAGAGAGAGAGAGGGAGAGTTAGTGTGTGTGTGTGTGATCAAGAAAGAGAGAGGGGGAAAAACAGAGGAATGGAGTTCTAGATGGAGAAGTCAGTGAAGTAGGAGGACAGCGGCTCTTGATCTCAAAAAGAGAGAGCAGAGTAAATGCCTTGCCTGACTTTCTCTCTCTCTCTCTCTCTCTCTCTCTCTCTCTCTCTGTGTGTGTGTGTGTGTGTGTGCGTGTGTGTGTGTGTATTTGAGTGATTGAGCATCCCTCTGTCTCCCCCTGCGCTGCATCTTTAACCACTCCAATTTGACGCCACCTGACTCTAAAGAACACAGTGATGAAACACCCCTTTCATTCACTCCAGCCCAAAAACACACCCAAGAACACTACCCTGGGGTTAAATGAGTCATGAAAGCTCTCTTCACATTTTCTGAGTTTGGCTCTGGCATGCCAACGGACAATCCCATGATGCTGTGATCTTAACCCAGTTGTGCCGTTTTTCCAATAAGGCCGTGGCAAACCACCAGAGTTGTTCCCTTGGCTCTCGTGTCTAGCCGCTCCCAGATCACTTGTTTGCTTGCTGGTGGCAGGCATTGTTGTTGCCATGGTTTTGTCTTCTGAAAAAGCCATGGCGACTGAGGGACCGGTGGAGCTTTTCTTTGTTGGTTTGTAGAGCTGCAGTGAGCGGCCATTTTGCCAGAGAGCGCTCAGGAAATACTGGGGTTGTTATGAGTGAATGAAACATGGCAATGTTCATTCAGTCCAAAGCCTTTCTCTGACTGTGTGTGTGTGAGAGAGAGAGTGTGTGTGAGTGTGTGTCTTTACCTTTGATCAGCTATTTCAGTGATTTCTCCCTGACTCATCTCTCCTCATGAAAGTCTCATTGTCATGGCCTTTGGCTTGGGAGCCAAAGCAATGCACACTGGGCTTAGTTCAATCACTGCATGCAGATATAAATAATGGAATAATAAAAATGCACCTGTCCCTCGCTGGTCAATCGGGGAGGGCGTGTGTGTGTGTGTGTGTGTGGGGTGTTGTACAGACACCCTATGGAGTTTTAGGAAATAAAACCATCACAAAGAAGATTTCTGGCTCTGTCAGCAAGGCCTAAAATACTGACACAATAGTATATTCTTTGTAGTATACTCGCTACATTAGTATACTCACTACAAATGATGGGATTTTAGCAAAACCATAGTTTGCACTGTCAGTATAGGGTTTATGTCAGTATTGGAGCGAGTTGTGGTATACGTGTACACTGTGAATTACAAAACTCTTAGTCAGAACTGATATGGTTGGTCTTACAGTGAAAAGTAACCCATTATTAGGGCTTTTGTAAATTTCCTATTGACTTGGTCTTCCAGTGCTCAGTCACCAAATCAGTCTGCTAGTGTCACAGCATTAGTGTGGAGGCCCAGTTTAAACAGAATGTGGTAACTTTGGAGACTTCAGTGGGTGATGAGGAGTCTTGCTTCAGCAAGCTGAACAGGCATCTGTATTGCAGTGGGAGGCGAACTGCCATTTGCTGCATTGTAGCTCACAGGGTAATTACTAGGGTTGCTTCTGCAAGTGTTTCTCCTTCTTCTGTCTCTCCTCCTGTTTCACCCTCTCCTTCAGTCGAGTGTTCAGCCCTCTTCTGTCGCTCCGTATTTCCCCTCTTTCACTGTATTTCTTCTTCTCTTTCTCCTTCTTTCTTCTTGTTTCTCCTCCCTCTTTCCTCTTTCCTCTTCTCCTTCTCCTTCATGCGAGTGTTCAGCCGCCTGGGTGTTTCTTCTACAGGTACCCCTATTTATACCCCTTCAGACAGTGTTTCTTGCCCCCACCCTTAGATTACAGGCCATACTTTTCCCCTAAAATACTGGTTTCTTTACTCTGCTGCTTTACTTGTCCTGTCTTCAGACAGTTGTATCTAAAATACATTTGCCCCCCACCCTTAGATTCACCCAAGAGCCATCGACTTTTCTTCCCTAAAATCACTGGTTTCTTTGCACTCTGCTGCTTTCATTCTTGTCTTTCTGTCAGTGCTTTTGGTGCATGGAGCAGTGTTGTAGGTGCTACTGTGGATCTGTATGTGGAGCATTGGGTGGAGAGGATGAGTCATGTACTGTATCAGTGTTACAGCATGGGTATGCATTGTGCACTGTCTCTATACTAGGCTCTTATCTATCTATTTGTCTGTCTTTCTGTCTATTTATCTATAAGTCTATGTCTGTCTGTCTGTCTATCTATCTATCTATCTATCTATCTATCTATCTATCTATCTATCTATCTATCTATCTGTCTATCTATCTATCTATCTGTCTGTCTGTTTGTTTGCCCATCCCTCTATCCACCCGTCCGCTTGGGCTTCTTTATTGTTTCACTGCTCAGAGTTCAGTTGAGCTGCACACTTGGATGAGTAGATCTGGTACTGCTCTGATACTGGTACTGGTACTGGTCCCAGCCCGGACCCAGGGGGCAGAACCATTGTCAGCCTCTACATGGGTAATTTAGCCCCCCATAGGGGGGCCTGCAGGGAAAACTCAGCTTTGGGATGGGGTGGGCGTGAGTCAGTTAGTCATGAGGACTGATGTCACAGATGGGCTCTGACTGAAGCCATTTTAGTCTGCAATGAATCTTAGAGCAGTGAGTTTGTGAGATTTTTTAACATAGCTGATAGCAGTTAGCTTTGTGAGCTATCTTCATATATCATCAGTATAATGTAGCTAATTTTAGCTTGCTAAATGGTGCTAATCAGACTGACCATTGGAAATAGTTCTGTAATGAGTCCACTCATGACACTTTTGTCAGTGATACTGCAATAACAAACCATGGAAAAATGATGTTAGTCCAAGCAAACAAACAGATCATTAGGTCAAACATCTCACGTGTTTTATTCAGTTTTACTTAGAGATCTATTATTGTTAGGCAATTTTCTCTACCTGCAACAGTGCTTCTCCACTGACTTGTGTGATAAATCGTCCACTACTTTTCCACCGTGCCTACCCCGTCCTTGCATTATGGGAGCGTCAACCAGACTTTCTGTCTGGATGGGCCTGCAAAGCAAATTCAAATCTTCTAGCTGTATGGATTTCCAGGCTACAAGGAGCTAGCAATACCAAGATTATGGATTCAATAGCCACATGCACTCACTAATACTGCAGAACATGCGTGTCTGCACAGGGATTTAAGTTCCTTTAGATGTGCTGCATGTAAGAAGCTAGGCAGGTCTATATAGAATACAAATGTTCTGGAAGTTTTACTGAAGTGGACAGAGGTACATCTCCATGAATGCCATTGTGTTGCCATCTTTGCTGTGTGTGTGTGTGTGTGTGTGTGTGTGTGTGTGTGTGTGTGTGGTTGTGTGTGTCTGAGAGACTGTGTGCATTGTGAAAGGACTTGGTCGCTTGAGACAATCCTGTCATTGTCTCTGTAGCATGTGTTGATCCACATTTGGCCCGTAACGAGAAACAGCTTGGTAATTAATTAGGCATAACCAGTGAGCTGTATGTGTGTGTGTGTATTAAAGAGAGAGAGAGATACAAGGTGTGTGTGTGTGTGTGTGTGTGTGTGTTTGAGAGAAGGAGAGAGATACAGTGTGTGTTGTAGTGTGTGAGCGTGTGTGCGTCTGTGTTGTAGTGTGTGTGTGTGTGTGTGTGTGTATGTGTGTGTGTGTTGCTGAAAGGATCCAGACCATCATTTACACCCCCGGGGCATATGGAGATGAAGCCCTCACCCCAGAAAGCTGCTACTGAGGGCAGACTATTGCTGTTTGTGTGTGTGTATGTATGTGTGAGTGTGTGTGATATCTTGGCATACAGAACTGGTGAGAGGGTGGTCTACTTCCCTTCTTGCCCTCTGGTCAGGCCTGGAGCTCCCTCCTGTTCTGTGTGTGTGTGTGTGTGTGTTGAGGGGGGATGGGGAGATGGTGTTCATTAATGTGTTTGAGTGTATGATACACCATGAGCCCTACATGATGAATTACAAAAGTGTGTGTGTGTGTGTGTTTTTGTGTGTGTGTGTGTGACAGAGAGAGAGAGAGCACAAATAAGCTGATATCTGTGTAAGTGTAAGTGCTTAAACGAGTAGCTTAAACGACTTTCCCAAGAATGGAAGTACCCATCCTGTCAAGTGTGTGTGAGTGTGTGTGTGTGTGTGTGTTCGTGGAAGTAAGGTTATGAATTTCAGTTCTCAAGGAATTAGGACTCTGTGTGTGGGTATGTGGTGTATATGTGTGCAGGTGTGTGATTGTGTGTGTGTGTGGTGTGGTGTGTGTGTGTGTGTGTGTGTGTGGTAAGGACAAGGAAGGGAAATACTATTTTTGCATTTATCACCACCCTGTCTTTTTTGTAAGCTGTGTATTTGAGTGTGTGTGTTATGTGTGTGTGTGTGTTTGGGGTGGGTGGGTGTGATTGTGTGTGTGAGTGTGCGTGTGCGTATATGTGTGCGTGTATGTGTGTGTGTGTGTGTGTGTGTGTGTGGTGTATATGTGTGCAGGTGTGTGATTGTGTGTGTGTGTGTGGTGTGGTGTGTGTGTGTGTGTGTGTAAGTGAGCTTATGTCTTCTGCGGGAAGAAATATCAGTTGACAGCAAAAGGCAGGCAATATACCTCCACTCTGTCAGACAGGATTACCAGTGAAGCTCAACACACACACACACACACACACACACACACACACACACATCTCTTCAAAGGTCTGTGTGTTTGTGTGTGTGTTAGAGAGAGAGAGAGAGAGAATGAACATCTTGTCCTTACTCTGAGTGTGTGTGTGTGTGTGTTTGTGTATTAAAAGAGACAGAAAGAGAGAGAGAGAGAGGCAGAAAGAAAGAGAGATGAGACATTTATGCCATTTATGAAACAACTAAAAACTTCACTTTGAAATAATTAAGGGTCTTTTTTCTCCTCCTTTGCCTCTTCTCCTCGTAATTAAATTCATTTCGGGCGACTGTGAATGAATCCTTTCTACACGGTTCAGTCACGACTGGCCTTGTTCCCGCGTTTAAACGTTTACTCTGAACCCAGACAGGCGCTTGTGTGTGTGTGTGTGTGTGTGTGTGTGTGTGTGTGTGTGTGTGTGTGTGTGCTCATGAGTACTGGGGCCTTTGTTAATAGGTTTTGGTTGAATACATAATTTATAACTTAGACAGCTGAAGTAAAAGCTCCATAGGGAAAGAAAGAGAGAAAGAGAGAGAGAGAGAGGATGTGTGTGAGTGAGAGAGAGAAATGTTCACTTGGGTGTATATGGACATATATACTGTACAAATACTGTACATATGCATATACATGTAGATATTGCACACACACACACACACACACACACACACACACACACACACACACACACACACACACACGGGCAAGCACACATACACACACATATACACACAACACACACACTTACAAATGAATGATATTTAGGCCTGTCTGTCAAAAAAAGTTACCATGTAGATTCATCTGGGTAGATTCATTAGTTCTCTACACTCCTGTCTCTCTCTCACTCTCTCACTCTTTCTCTCTCCTCTCATGCACACAAACACACATACTAACACACACACACACACACACTCCAATTAGGCAGTGTATGTTTGTGCGTCATATTTTCTAAATATAAGCATGGTTCTGTAGGGAGAAAGGCATTTGCTGATGCCTGAGTGTGGTTGGGCTGACAAGGTCTCTCTGGTCATCACACACACACAAACACACACACACACACACACACACACACACACACACACACACGTATTGTGTAGGGAGAGAGGCGTTTGCCAGTGCTTGACTGTGGTTGGGCGGAGCAGGTCTTTCTGGCCATCAGGATCGATGGTGTTTGTAAATGTCAGGTCTACTGTCTCTAATGGGTAGTTCCAGTTTCACACACACACACACACACACATACACACATATACACACACACACATACACACATATACACACACGTATACACAGAGAGAGAGAGAGAGAGAGAGAGAGAGAGAGATGCTCACACATATACACACACACACACACACATAGTGATGCACACATGCATACACAAACACTCACACACAGTGATGCAAACAGACGCACACATACACACACACACACACACACACACACACACACACACACACACCAAATCATTCAATCATGGCATGAACCAATCCAACCCTGTGGAGATAAGCCACAGAAGTGTGTGATTCTGTGTTTTCGTGTGTGCGTGTTTTTTTGTGTGTGTTTGTCTGTGTGTGTGTGTCCGCGCATGCATGCACATGTGTGTCTACATACTTGATTACCTTAGAACCAATAGCAATAACAATTCTTTTTAAAATGGGGAATGTGTAGTTCTGTGTGTGTGTGTGTGTTTCTGGATTCTGATATTGTGTATGACTGTGTGTGTGTGTGTGTGTGTGTGTGTGTATGTAGCACCATGTACTGTATGTAGGCTTATTTGAATTGTTGCTATGGAAACCAAGCCACAGTTAAACTGAAGCAAGAAGAGCAATGCAGCTCATTCGCTCTCTTTCTTTCTCTCTCTCCCTCTCTCTCTCCCTCTTTCTCTCTCTCTCCTTCTCTCTCCCTCTCTCTCACTCCCTCTCTCTCTCTCCCTCTCTCTCTCTCTCTCTCCTATCCCTCTCTCTTTCTCCCTCTCTCTCACTCCTCTCTCTCCCTCTTTCTCTCTCTCTCCCTCTCTCTCACTCCCTCTCACTCCCTCTCTCTCTCTCCCTCTCTCTCTCTCTTGCTGGTCTCTCACTTGCTTCTCACTCTTTCTATCTTTCTCTCACCCCCTCATTCACTCTCACTCCTCCACTTTCTCTATCTCAGTCCATCTGTCTCCATCTTTCACTCTGTCTTACTTACTCCCTTCTCCCTCTCTCCCATTCTCATATCACTCACTCTCCCATTCTCTTCCTTCATCCTTTCTCTCTCCCTCTCTTTCTCTCTCTCTTGCTGTCTGTAGCATATGGAGGCTGTCATTCACCCATTTTGCCCTCTTTTAAATTGCCCAGCATACTTTCATCTTTATTCCTCCTCCTTCATCCTTTCTTCTTTTCCTTCTCTTTACTCCTCACTCTCTGTTTCTTTCTTTCACCCTTTTTCAATTCTCTCCCTGGATTTGCCTCCTCCTTTTTGCCTTTACTGTGCTACTGTTGTGCATCCCTGCAGTCACACTCTCTTTCTCTCTGTTTCTCCCTCCTTTCTCTCTCTCTCTTTCATTTGCTCTGTTCTTT